>BMAV01007361.1:88224-453224 GCA_019973955.1 Trichonephila inaurata madagascariensis
TCTAACACGAATGTGGCCATCATGGTCCCACAAATTGAAGCGTGATTAATCTGAAAAGACAACTTGGTGCCAATCAGCTTGCCAGGCTCTGTGCTCATGAGCCCATTGCAGATGCAGCCATCGATGGTTTGCCGTAAGGGGAATCCTGTATAAAGGTACCCTTGCAGCATATGTCCACGGTGCAGCATACGTCGACGAAGCCGATATTAGTACACCTGTAGCTGTAGATCAATGTGCTGCCAACTGCCTTGAGGAAGCTGCACGGTCATTCACCTTCATGCGGAGCAGGTGTCGATCGTCACGCGCTGACGTCACCGTCCGTCGTCCAATGCCAGTTTTCCGTGTTGTTTGAGGCTCGTCGGTCCACTGCTTCCAAATTCATATCAATGTTGCACTGTTCTGCTGCACTCGAGCCCCTATTGCGCGTTAGGAAAATCCTCCTTCTCGTAGGCCGATAATCCTTTCCCGTTCAAACTCCGTAAGTTGTCGGAGTTTCTCCTTATTTCGTCGTGGAGGCATACTTAGGTCTCACTAAACGTTCGCCACCAAAAAATAATCATTAACTATTTTCAGCGTCCCGCTACAGCCCTCTATTTATACGCTTTCAGCATCAGTTCAGAGAGCGTTGCGCTCGCCACGCATGCGTGGTGGCTCTGTACATTTAATCTGTTGTACTGAAAAATTAGTGTAATATGTTGTACAAGGTTTTATGATTGAGATGATTTACTAATTAAAATGATTATTTCAGCTAAGCTTTTGTCCTAGCTGTTTATTTTGATCTTGCACATTGTCAACTATAATTAATACAGATCTCATAAATTAAGCATTGTTCATTATTATAGGGATTATTATATTTATAAAAATTTTTAAACTCAAATAACCTAATGAATTATTGATGCTCGGAAATTAAACTGTTTTGTAGGGAAACTTTTTCTAAGGATTCACTGTATCCTGGTTAAGTTCTGTGAATATTTGCCTGTATGAAGGATGAAGGTTCTTCAAGCTACGTGAATTGATAAGACAGGTCCATGAAATGTCGGAAAGTGGAGATTGATCACTTATTTAGTATGTGCAAATTTTGATTGATTTGTATAGTTAAAAAAAAGTTTCAGAAACTTTTTTGCATTAGAACTTCGAAAAACTTAGTTGAATTTCGATGTTTTCCCTAGATTAACATTAAACCGGAAGTACTATTGGGTTCCACTCAATGTTATTTACAAAGTAGAACTTGTCCATCTATTTATTTATTTATTTATTTTCGGGGAATTTTCAATCGTTAATAAAATACATTTTAAAGCGCTCAAATGAGTTAAAATTTTATATCCATGATTATTTTGGATGACAATACAGTAATTTAACTATAATTAATGAAAATTAATTAATTAAAACTAATTATTTAAAGAATTACAATTGCAGCCACGTTAGCATCATTATTGGCAACTTAGCGACCTATTTTGGCGACTTGTGTCAAAACTTGAAAAGATTTTTTTCTCTCATTTTAAAGTATTCAGTTGAACTGAAATTTTATATACACGATTGTTTTGGATGACAATGCGATACTTTAATGATAATTAATGAAAATTAATGACCATTTAATGTTGTGGTTCTGTCATATGTATATACATATTTATATTAATTGTAACTAATAAAAAGTAGATGAACTACATTTTTTTCTTTGTTGATCTAAGTAGGAATTGTCTTAAAAATTTTTTTTATGTTACTTGTTTTGATTAAGAATAATTATTTTAAAAGTAGTTAGTTAAAAAGAGTTAAACATGGTAACTCAAGCTCAAAGCATTCTGTTTGTCGTGTTGCCATCTTAGAAAATAATTATTACGTATCCGTACAAGTTGTTCCTTATTCTAATTCATTATCGGGAGAATCACAACAAACAGTACCAAAAGAACGCTAAAGCCTAGGAATTAAAAGTTTACCTGTGAGATTTTATTGTTTAATTATTTAAGTAGACAGATTTGAAACGTGTGTATTATTGTTTATTTTAATTAAAATATGTGTCAAAATATTATTACACTGTAGACGTATGTATTTTTTTGTGTGTGTTTAAAATACTTTTATTAATTTTACAGAAATATGGATGCCAATATGGATACAAAACGTGCCTTCGATATTGGTAAACCTCCAAAGAATTTCAATTTCGATGCGCCACCAATGACAGGAGTTGAATACTTGCAGCGAGTAAGATTGGAAAAAAGAAAATGTCCAAAAGTTGTCGTTTCCAACATCGACAAGACAAAATTTCGCTCTCGTCAAACTGTAACAGTGGATGAGCACAATGGCTTTATTTGTGCCCGTCCTGGGTTTGAACCCAATCCTCAGTGGAAAGAAGAACAACTTGAATTGTTTAGTTCCAGCAAAATTAATATGTTCGAAAATCGCACAAATTTGAAAGAAAAATTTGAGCGAAGGGATGTCCCTAAGATTAACAAATTCGAGGAGTGGTGTTTGTATTGCTTGGGATCAGATAAATATCGACTCATGTACGGTAAGAATGAGTCAGAAGCGTCTAATGATACTAAGACTGCTTCGGTATCTAAAAAACCTCGCATGGAGGATGTTTGTGAATCCAATCCACCATTACTCAGTGTTATATTATATATGAACCAGAAAAAAATTACTAAGCTTTTATCTTACCACATTGATTGGCTGGAAGAGCTGGGTTTTTCTCATTGCCAAGGTGAGTGGTTGTATGCACTACTTGTAGGCTTAGAAAAACCTCTGGATCCAGACACATGTGCTATGCTTCGCATTTTATCAAGATCATGTAGCAAACTGCGAAATGAATTAACTTCTGCAGACCATGAATACCTGAAGCCATTGAATCTGATCTTAAGCATTATTTCTGAGTACTTTGATCAGAAAGACATGAGTGATAATTTTATTGATAATAAGTTCAAGTAATATGTTTTTTATTTACCTGTAAAATATTCTTTAGCACAATTTTAAAATATTCCTTATGCATGTAAAGTTTAGAGGCAGTCTAGGACACTTGTGACCATGATACTTAACCATATTGTAGCAGTAATTGTCATATTAAAGTTTTCGTATCTACAGTCTTGACTCATCTACAAAAGCTTGCATTTCATTATAATCTAAAAAGTATGTTTTAATTAGTTGATATTAAAATAAAAAATTTCTTTCTTTGTTTTTTTTCTTATTGTGAGTTATAAATAAGATCTCTTTTGTTTTCAATGATATTGACACTTTTATTGGTACATGCATATTGTACTGTTGACCAATTTTGCCAAATCAAAAGACATCGCTAAATGCTGTCATCATAAGTACAAACAAGAGTGTTGTATTTGTGCATGTGTGCGAACAGCTTTTGGTGCTTGCGTATTATCGTTACTTATTGCCTACATTATATGAAACAAAGCACCTGGTTTCCAATTCAGCATGACTTATGCTGAGTATGTATTTGGCCTTTGGGCCCCAAACCTGAGTTTGCAATGGGGCTCTATTACACCACTGCATAGGATAGATATCATCTTATTTTTTGTACTACTTTAGGTTATATATATATGTAGATTCCTCTTATGTCATAATATTATTTTATGGTGTTGGAATGCTTCAATTTTATTGTAGTAATTGATTAATGTATAGGAAAAATATAGATACTACATAGAACCTTCCTTGTTTTAAAATTTTCTCTCTCATTAAACTTTATTAAAAAAATATTACTTGTAAAATTAGGTATACTTTTTGTTATTTGCCATGACAGAATTCTTATTGTAAATATACATTTTTTTTCCATTCCAAATCTTTTCAGTAATTTTTCCAAGTTTTTATATGTATAAGTTTGTGTGGTATCATTCCTATCTCTCTTTTTTTAAAAAAAAACTATGTAAAATCGTTAAAATATTAAATTTAATTTGTAGAATTAAATAGCCAGCACTTAAAAATTTTTCTCTTATGCAAGGGATACAATAACATCAAATTATAGGCACTGTTAGAGAATTTTAATAAATGCTTGTCTTTCAGTAGTGAAAGATTGGATGTGATGTCAGCATTTTCAAATTATCTTTGGTTGTAACTTATTTTGGCAAAAGATTAATTGTGTTGATGTCATTTGTATAAGAGATAGTTTTTTTTTTATTTCTGTATGATTGTAAAATTTAACTCATTCTTATTTGTTTTAAAATATGTAGCTTTTTCTAACTTTTTATTAATCCTAAAGGAATTCAAAGTCTGAAAAGGGAAATGGTGTGAAATTATTTTTTTTATTTTTATCCTACGCCCATCTTCGGCATCTCTGCCAGGTGTGAAATTATTCCTTTTTTAAGAAAAAAAATTTGGTACAGATATTTTATTTCTTAAAAATACTCATTATATTTTCAGTGATACACAAAATTATTAATATTTATGTAGAAAACATTTTTTTTCTTTTTGGGTTATAACAGTGCCCTATAATGAATGGCCTATTCCAGTGGTCTAACTTTTTCAACTCATGGAACCCCTAGAATAAGAAGGTGTTCTTGTGGAACCCCTAGAACTAGATAGTATTTTCGTGAAACCCTATTCTGCACACACACTTAGAAGAATATATCTATAAATAATATTTAAATTAGATCAACAATAGATCAATGTAAAGGCAATTTAAAAAAGCATTGCATTTAAAATTAAAAAATTTTAATCTACTTTTAATATAATTTACTCACTAATAACATTATTCTGTGTTCCAAGTGTCACTTATCCATGCATTATGTTTAGTAACTGGGATATGTGCTTGTGCATTTTTTCACACAAACTGTCGATATTCAGGTCTATTTAGATTAACTGCAATCTCATTACATATTCTGAATTTCATTTGTTTCTATACTTAGTTTTTGTAGCCATTCATGTTGAGAAATATTTTTCACTTATACATATTGTTCTGAATGACATTAAAATGTTTATATCTGTTTGGGAAATACTGAATATTTTGCATGAATTTGCAACAAAAATTTAAGAGCTGTTACTTTAATTTAGATTTTTAAAGTTGAATATGTTGATAAATTGTTCCCTCTCCTTTATTGTAGGTGTTTTTTCCACAAATTCCAAAAGGTGCATTTTCCAATAGAAAAATATTTAGTTGTGCAAGATGTTGTACTAATGAGTATAAAATTATTGTGTCGAACGCGGGAGAGTAAACAATAAAATAGTCACAATCTAGTAGGTAATATATATGTATATATATAAACATAAAAAGTTTTAATATTCTTTTATTATATTATAATAAACTTTAAAAAGTACTGCAAAATAAAGTTATATGTGTGTATAAATAAAATTTTCAGTTTCCTAATGATAGGGATTAACTTTAAATTCTTGTGAGCATACAAACTTCATTGGAGAACATAAATCCATTTTGCATACACATTTATAAATTTATTTTCAATTTCTGTGACTTGTGAAACCCTTGAGTATGCCTCGTGGAACCCCAGGGCTCCATGGAACACAGTTTGAAGACCATGGGCCTATATAAAAAAAGAAAAGGTACATAGTATTGAAATCCAAAGAGTAAACCTTCATAAAAATTCAAATGGTTTTGATATTATGTTTAACATATTGACTGTACATGCACTTTTATTTATTTATTTTTTTAAATTAAAAAAATTAACTTTTAACTTTCTAATCAATTATTATTTTTAAGAGAAAAGCATTTAATGTTTGATGAAATTGGTATTATAAAACAATGTTGTAAATAAAACTTTTGGGATGGGTAGTCAATTCAGGTATTCTTGTTTACCGCATTTCATTATTATGACGGCCAATAAAAACTCATCTAAAACTATATGTTCATGATAATGGAGAAATTCATTTACAAGCAATGAAGTTATACAACTTCATTGATAAGATCAGTAATTAAAGCTGCAAATTACGTTACATTGCAATAACATTTTAAGAAAATTTATTGCATGGGGGTCCAACTGTTGGTAGTTTTGGTTTAGTCAGGCATAGATCTGATCAGTCAGACACTTTTAATGTTAATCGCATGAAGGTCAGATGGAAATATAGTCATGTCTAACAATATTTCGCTTGAGACTAGCAGTAATGTTTGGCAGTTTATCTTTTGGACCCAGCTAATGGAACAATAGTCAAAATGGAAGAAAATTTTCTTTTTCTTTTATAGTTCCTCCTGTTGACATATTAGTGGAGAAAGTTTAGTGGAATTAGTGATAAATATTAGACAAATATCACTTCAAAATATCTTCTGAAACATTTTATTTACAACATATTATAACTCAAATTCTATTTCTGTTGCCAGAAAACATTTTATATTAGCCAAGAAATAAATAAATTAAATCGTATGCTGAAAAATAATATTTGGCTAATAAGAATTATATTAGTAAAATATTAATACATACACAAATTAATAAGTAATTACATACACAAATTAATTATTTTACAATATGCAAAAAAAAAAATGTTTTCCATTTTAAATTAAATCAGTTCCCAAGAAAAGAAAAAAGGTAAGAGTTAAATTTCTTCTACACTCCAAATTACTACAGAAAATCCTATAAAATATAATTGAGAATGAGAATGAAAAAAATGTCTTGAACTCGTGTCTTGAAATGAGAATGTAACCATCAACATTTTAATATTTAAATGAATTAAATTTAAATAAAAAGGTTATTATACTCCATACAATTAACTGTAAATGAAAATAAATTAAAAGATAACCCTTTTTTTAATTTACCATACCACATTTTTGAGGTTTTGGAATATGCACAATAATGCATTATAATTGATGTAAATTTACCAGATTGACATCCACATAGGGTGGCTTCTATAATGAATAATTATTGTATTTAGAATAAGTATTGTTATATTTTTGTGCTATGTAATATAAAATTATGAATATAAACTGATTTTGTAAATGTGCAACTAAGAAGCATAGAATGCAGATTACGCAAAAGCAGTGGCAAGATTTTTTTGATAAATCCTGTTATTATTTGTATTTTTGTACCTTATACTGTATTTTATTACAGTATAAGGTATACACTTCTAAAGGATGCAGAATTAAATATTTTAATAATTTATTAATAATTATTTTAAAAATATTTTAATAATTTTTAAAGCAGCTTTAGTTATTGTGGTTATGTTTTTATCCTCTTTTATATTTTTTCTTTGACAGAAAAACAATACATATCAATCTTATGTTGTATATTAATTGTTGTAATTTCTTTTAAAAGAATTCATTGCTGAAAATAACTAATTTGAAAAAGAAAAAAAATATATTCAGCTTGATTTAATAAAATGTTTCTTTTTTTGAGGGAGATGGGATAATATTTTTATATGGGTATATATATATATATATATATAAAACAAGAGTGTAAGCAGTGTAAATTTTTTTTATCACATTTCATATTATTGAAATATGAATGCAATCATTATTTGTTAATTAGGTTATACTGAAATAGAAAAAAAAAAAATTGGAATGATTTTATATATTCTTTTTGATTTTTTCTCCAGTATGTCGTTATAAACAAATAATTTAAACAATTTTTTGAGTTTTGTATATACTTTTTCCTCCAATTTTAATGTGTCAGCAAAGAAAATGTATAACAGCTATGTATATTCCATTATTATTGCATCATCTTCTAGCTTTGTGTTTTGAATTTTATTATTGTGTTAAATATCATCTGTGTTTTGATTTTTCATTTGTATCTTTATATATTTGCATCTTCAATTAAATGAACATTATCACATGTAGCTCATTTTTAATTTAAAAATATAAAATTTCATGATTTTCATTTGTTTTTCATCTATGAAGCTATAAAAAGTAGATTTCCAGTTTTACTTTTCTAATGTAAGTTATTATACTTTTGTTCTTAAAATTCCTTTGCTCATTTATAAGTATGCAGTTTTCCTGGGTTTCATATTTAACATATGAGTTATGTATTGTGTATTTCAATAAAAATACTTCTTAATCAGCTGTTTTATTTTTTGAAATAGAAGAATTGTACATTTTACACGATACTTTATAGTGTGTTATTATCCATACTGTCATGTGGCTGCTGTAGCCTAGTTGTAATGGTCAAGAGACAAAAGTAAATTTGTTAGAGAAGCAAGATAATTAAAGGATGAAAAAGTCATTTATAGCATACCTGTGTGCAGGAGCGAAGGGCATCTTCCATTAGCGGTCATCATCAAGACTGTCATGCTCCAATTAATATTTTTATAATATTTATATAATATAAGTTATATAGAGGCTATCTTAACAAGTAAATAATGGGGTTAGGGTAGATGGATAGAAAATTGGTTAGGTATTAAATTTAATAATTATGTTTTTTTAATAAAAATAAAACCAAACATTTATTTCTTACAAAAATAAAAACAATAGAAACGAATATATACATATAAAAGCAAATAAAATTCTAAATCAGTCAGATCATTCAGTCTATGTTTCCAATTTTCTGCCTTTTTGTCAAGGAGGCATCCTGTTGAAGTTGCCAAATTCAATGCAGCACTCATTTGAGATGGACGTTCACCAGAATCTAATCACTTGCATTTTAGTTTCCAGTGAAATGCTTTTTCTGGTTGCTTTCTTTTCTTGTTTTTCATTATCACCCACGATAAAAACTAAAGATCATAATATTTGTTACTGTATTAATCGTTATAGTATATAAATTTATACTTACAATCTCAACAAATGATAAAAATGCGTCTGTACAGCGCCGCACCAAACAAGAAACACAATCAGTGGCGCACACAAGGGGGGTGTCCTAGGGGTCCGCCCCCATAGCCCTTGATTTTTTTCCGATTGGTTATAATCCTATGCATATATTACGTAAAATTTAATTATGTATTTGTTATTAATACTTAATTTTATTAATGTTAATTATTTGTTCAATAATTAATTTCGTATTGTTTTTTCCCCGAAAATAGACAAAATCAAAAGAATATGTTGGGTGGCGTATTGGAGCATGATGCCAAAATGGTGGACTTTCGGCCCTGGACAGGGGCTGCGGTAGCCCAGTGGTTAAGGTATCGGACCATGGCAGGCATGTCATGAGTTCGAGCCCAATACCACTGAAGACCCGCCGTGTAGGGCAGCGATGCACGTTAAATCTGTCGAGAGCTGAAACGTCCTCCCGTTGATGTGGTGTGGTAGTTAGGAGAGGGGGTGCCAGCTCAGGTGTCGTCCACGTCACTTGACCATGGTTCAAAATTACGTGGTCCGTCGCCAAAAGCCCTCGTGTAGCTGAACAGTGCGACGTTAATATTAACTCAAACTCAAACTCGGCCCTGGACACCCCCTTGAAAAATTTTTGTTTGCGCTACTGAACACAACTACACTGTATCGGATATGTTATGTACATATTTTGAAACCTACAATTTCGGGGAATCCCCGGGTTGAAATAAAAGAGCGCTAAACCGCGCGAAACAGCGTTAAGCGGGGTCTTACTGTACACACAAAGTATTATTTTCAATGTCTAAAAACTACGAACTATGGAAGGTATTTTTATTTCTGTGACTCAGTGCAAGATCATTGTCAAAGTATATTGCTGAGGATTAAACTTTAAATGTTCGTGAAAGTATCTCAGTACCAATAATTCTTAAATGCTTCATGCTTAAAATTCATGTTTACACTAAAAATTAAAATTGGCTTTACTTTTCTTGAGTATAAAAAGCATTTCAACACTATTAACCCTTAAGCATTTCATAATATATGGAATGTGTTTAAACGTTGCTGGAAATCAAATTCATTTCCAGCAACTACCATGAAAAAACACTTCAAATTCTTCTTTCTCATGGCGGTATTTTTACAATAAATTTGATTTTTATTGTCTTAGAATTAATTCTAATATTTTCGATTATTCTCAATAAGATTGTGGATGGGAAAAAAATGCCGAAGTAACTGTCTGAAGCCAGTCAAATGTCTTAATGCATATCAAAATACAGATAAGCATTTTCACTATATAATTATGAAGGAAAATGATAAAGGAAAACAATTTTTTAGTGGACAATTATTTTTTCTACTGATACTTAAGGTATCCGACTACGTTCGGAACCGTGATTTTGCAAAAGCGTATAAATGGATAATATTTATGATAGTGTCACTTCGATTAAAAAATGTATATAAAATTGTTTTAAGAATAGAGTATTACAATAAAAAATTATTTAAGCACAATATTTTGACAAAAAATGAACATAGAATGACCCATTTTCAAAATATTTTCCTTTTGTGAAAAATGCTTCTATTATAATAATAGTTCGCCTGTATATAGTTCAGACCTCTGTACAGAGGCTCATTTAGAATTTTTGAAATATATAATGTGGCCGCGGTAGCCGAGTGGTATCGGATCGTGGCTTGCCTTGTCATGAGTTCGAGCCCAGTTCCACTAAAGACCCGCCGTGTAGGGCAGCGATGCACGTTAAATCTGTCGAGAGCTGAAACGTCCTCCCGTTGGCGTGGTAGTTAGGAGAGGGGGGTGCCAGCTCAGGTGTCGTCCACATCTCTTGACCATGGTTCAAAATTACGTGGTCCGTCGCCAAAAGCCCTCTTGTAGCTGAACAGTGCGACGTTAATATTCAATCATCAATTGAAATATATAACTTAGAAGTGGGTTTATCCATATTTTACTACGACAACAGAGGGGAGAAATTTTAAGAAAAAAACGCCGATAATTATATATATATATTTCAATTGGTTATAACTCTGAAAATAATATGAATTTTTTAAAAATCGTAGTTGAGCCTCTGTACAGAGGTTTGAGCTATATACAGGCAAAATATTATTATAATAGAAGCATTTTTCACAAAAGAAGAACATTTTTTGAAAATGGGTCATTCTATGTTTATTTTTTGCCGAAGTATTGTTTTAAAATAACTTTTTTTTTGTCAAAATGTCCTTAAAACAATTTTATACATGTATTCTAATCTAAGTGACACTAAATATCATGAAAATGATCCAATTATCCGCTTTTTAAAATCACGGTTCCGAACGTAGTCGGATATCTTAAAGGCAGAAGTGTGAAGAACCGCAACCATCTACGGAAAGAGCTGTGGTTTGCAGATCTCTGTCCTAAGCAATGGGTTCCCAAGACGAATGATATCTCTCCCTAAAGTGTTTCAGATGGAGTATGGGTCCAGAGAGAAATGAGGGGGGGGGGAGGCACACCTACTTTGTTTAGGAAATACTGAATAAAAGTTATACTGAATAAAATTTATCTCAATAGTTAATCATGATTTTCCAGATGATAAAATTCTGCGTTTCGAGGGAGTCTCATATCAAAAAAGAAGTCCACGATCTAGAATAGGTGTCCAACACTCGGCCTGCCAGTACGCAAGTTGCGGTCCACCGACTCTTTTTAAAAAAAATTTTAAATATCAGGTTTTTAAAGTTTTTTCATTTTGAAATTTATTTGAGGGGAAATTTATATATATATATATATCACAAGATTTTAGAGTCAGAAACAGACTTAGTTTTAATATAAAGGTCTTTATTTGACCAAAGTTAGACATCATCTGACCCAAGAGGCGCAGAGAGAGAGAAAAAGAACGCCACCGAATAATCTTAAGTAGGTTAAACACTTAAAACACCGATCGCGGCGTCCATGAGTGCTCTTGAAAGTTAATGCTGACATATAGGCTACAAATATAACGATGGAATTAGACATGCTTATTGGCTAGCCATATGTTCGGAAGAAATAAATGGGTCATTAGTTTGATACTTGAAGAGGTGAGGAGGAAAATATAAAAGTGAATTACTAGATAGGAATTTAATTTTTAACCACTTAATTATCCTTACATTTATATATATATATATATATATATATATATATATATATACAATGTATTTGCCTGTTACATGTTTTAAAATAAATCCTTTTTGATAAAAGAAATGTCCTTTAGATTAAAATAGATTTATATTTTATCAAACAGCTATATTTGATTTTACTATAATAAATTACTTTTTCAATAAATTCCGAATTGCATTACGCAAATCCTTTACTATGGATGGTACATGATTCTCTGTGTGTGCGACTTTCGTTTCTCCTCCTCCTCTTCTGTTTGGAGTGCCTAAAAAGCAAGAGGGGCAGTCAGAGATGTTTTTCAAAGTTAAAAAAAAATATTCAGGACGGTTAAGATAAAGGGCAATGTATACTTAATCGTTTGTGAATGAGTAACGAAAGATCAATTCAAAAGGAACACCGTAATTTTCAAGAAAAGGGTAACTGTAATATTTTAAACATTATTTGATCATTGCATTATTATATTATGTAAACATTATTATATTATCTATGTCTGTATACATGAAAAATAATGAAAACAATAGTAATAATTCATTCTGTTTTAAATTTTCACTCCAATAATTTTTTTTTGTTTCCGAATCTGATATAAAGGTACATATTTTTATGTGCAGCCCGCGAGATTGTAATGTTTTTCCGCAGTGGCCCGCAAGGCCATTTGGTTTGGACATCCCTGATCTAGAACAATAATAATCCAAGACTGCTGTTCAGTATTCCAACATTGAACTATGCTCAGGGCATATAAGTTCATACCGAGATGTAGAAATCTTTTCCATTCCAGTTGTCGTATATATAACATAAAAATTCTTCAACCTAAATAGGAAAATGTGACTTATATAGCCATGAGATGTAAACAAGCAATATTGGTGATGTGTGTGTGTGTGTTTACATCAAAATAATCTACTTGCGACATAGCCATCCTATGATGACTATGTCGTTCCGGATCTGCGTAAGCTAGAGGTGTGGGATTATCAAAATGATGAGACATGTTGGTTCTTAATACAACTTTTATTAAGAATAACTTATATTACTTAATTCTATTTGACAACTTTAATTAAAGTGAGAGTTAGCACCCAATTAAACCTTGTATTTAAGTCAGATCACGCAACTAGAACATTTATCTTAATTATAATAAATAAACCGATTCATCTAATTTCTTATACCTAAATATTACCTTTTGCAGATCTCCTTCCTACAGTGATTGAGAGATATCTATAATGTCACTTTATATACGACGGTTCCAACTTCTTTTACAATGGACTTCTATTCCTTCCAAGTAAAAGCTATCGGACTGCTACTTGATCTGAAAAGATTCCACACTAAGCTATCTCTAAATCCTTCTGCCGCGCCATATCTTATCATCAAAGCTTCTATCCTTTAAAGTATATCTCATTTACATGTTACATTCGTTTATCTTCTTGGTATTGGGTTGGAAAGGTTTTTGCCATTAATCGTGGCCGTCAAAGAACATAGGAGTTATGTTAGCAGAAGGACGCGAGAGACGTCACAACCCTCCAAGAAGAAAACGTGTGATTTACTTAAGGGTTCTCAATGCCCTTAATAAATTACGTCTAAATCTCTATTTCGAATTTCTTCGCTTTCTGATTTTATTTAAATTTTAATCTTAAATCCTCATTTTTACTTTTATAATTTCCAATATTTATCTTGATCTCTTTAATTTTCATTACTCATCGTAGAATTAAATTTAATATTCAATTTAAATTTAAACTCGTGACAATAAATTTTACTCCAATAACTAGGCCAACATTAATAATTACTGTTTAATTTATGCCCACTCTCACTTTTAACATCCAATCACTTAAAATAACTATACACTTAAATTTTCTAAAAAATTTTCTGGGTGCGCAGACCCAATCTTTGCATCTTTATGAACACTGCATATGGAGCTGGAATTTCCGCTCCCTTTCTTGTTGAAGTTATAATTTTCATAATTTTCATAATTTTCAGGGTCAGTCTCCCTGAAATGAAAATCCTTCTTGAGTCATTGTTTCTATGTTTACATAATATCAATTACTTCACAATTATTCATTATATAATATTTGCATATCACAATAAATTTCATCTCCATTCCCACATCTGGTTCCAAAAAACTCCCAATGAGCCGCGCAGCACCGTTATTATTATTGTTAGTGCCCTGACTACGCCGCGTTTCCCTGAACCAGATGCCTCATAATACGTAACAATACAACAACATATATATATAAACACATATTATACAATTACAAACATTTTTCAATAAACTATTATAACAAATAACAATTGGAATTTTCGCATCTCACGAAGTCATACATCGAAGCAAACAAATGTGCGATTACAAATGTTTTCTCCAGAAAAAAATTTTTAACAAGTCAAAAGTTCCAAAATTAAATAAACACTCATTGTAGTGTTTGACGGCTTATGCAACTTTTGGCATAATCGCCTGAGGACTTCCTTCTTGTACAATTTTCCGACCACTTGTTGAAGATCATAAAAATGAAACAATACAACCTGATTTTTATATGTGTTCTCCAACCATTACTTCCAACGATGAGGTGTTCCCACTTTCTTCGGTTAGTATTAAATCTCTTGTTTTGCTTGTTGTAGGCTTGTAATCTCCTTGTCGTCCCTTCCTTGGACTTCCCTGTTGTCTCCTTGGCTGGTCGTGGTTCTTTTTCTGTTCTCCGTCGTGGCCTTAGGTTGTAGTTCTTTTCATATGGAACTTCAGTTGATTCTCTTCTGCTCTTCTTTCTATCTCTAGAAATAGTACTGGATGAAAAGTTCTTTTCTAATATTATTATTGGTTCCCTTTCTCTGCCACTTTCTTGTGGTCCACTTGCCCTGACACACCTTGATCTTTAATACCCCTATTATTCCTTATCCTTTTGCTTTTACTTCATTCCCAAATGAACTAGGAAGGATCTGACCAGTGGATTTGTTTTATGGTCCTTTCTGTATTTTATATTGATTTGATTGGCTACCAATCCCTTTTGCCTCTAACTTACGTTTCCCCGCAGATTTTTCTTTTCCATATTGTGACTCATTTAATCCTTGATGTATTTTTTCCTTTCGAAGTATGAGAGTTTTCCTGACTTGATCTTATACTATTTGGGATACCTGTTCCTAATTCGACCTCGTCACATTTCCTATGACGATATATTCTTATTTGATCTACGTTAACTGATAATCTTTTTTTCTCCTGATTTCCATATTACAATATTATTATTGTAATTTTAACTTCTAATACTCTATAAGGTCCCTCAAATTTTTGTTTAAATTTAGCACATACTTTGTTGGTCGCTGAACTTACAGGGTGTGTGTTTCTAATAAGACCCAATCATTTACCTTATTTTTATGTCTTTCTACGTCTATTATAATATTTTTCCCACCTTCCTGTTTAATTTTCGTACTTTAGTCTAGCTTCCTTAAAGCTCTTTTTCAATTTTTTGAATTTTGAATTTTGAACTTTCCGATATCATAACAATTTTTGAAATGGTGTAATCAATTTTCGACCTAAAAATAATTCAGCAGGTGATTTTCTCCTGTTGTTTCATTCACCGCCGTACGAATAGTGTAAGCAAAACTCACGTAAGAATTGGATCCCAAGTATCGTTGATCATTAACATAATTTGCAAATTATTTGCACTATATCTCGATTAACTCTTTCAGTCCGATTTGCTTGTGGTCGATATGCAACAGTCTTCACATGCCTTATGCCTAATCTTTCACTTAAGTGCTCAAAAATTTCGGATATAAATTGGGGACCATTATCACTTATTAATTTTATTGGAGCTCCATAACGCGATATAAAGTTATCAAAAAATGTCCGCTATTATACGAGATGAGGCCTTTTAAGAGGTATAATTTCAGCCCATTTGCTGAAATGATCGGTTATTACTAAAATATAGCGGTTACGTCTTATTCTCGATATAGGATACGGGCCTAACAAATCTAACGTCACTATCTCATTCGGATAATTCGATATAATTGGATTTAATCGACCAGCTGGTAACGCGTTTTATAGTTATTAACTTGGCACATATGGCATGTAGAGACATATTGATCAATGAATTTTTCTCATGTACGGGAAATAACAAACGTCCCGAATTTTATGATACGTTTTAAATCTGCCTAAGTGTCCAGCAATTGGCTTGTCATGAAATTCTCTCATTATTTCATTCCTTAAAGATTTTGGAATGTATACACGCATTTCACCTAATGACGTTGCGTGTTTCGCATAAAATAACAATCCTTCAATTAAACGGAAATCGTGGGACCAATTCTCACATATCGTTGCATTAACCGAGTTATCTTCCGGGTTTTCTAAATATCTATAGATATGACCTAATTCTGGGTCATTTTTCTGTTCTGTTATTAATTGTTCCCGCGAAGTAAGTACCAAATCCTTGATTATGGCACAATTAATTTTATCTCCAATTATACTTTTCACATGCTTTTTCGGTAAAACATTAGCCACCATATTTAACTTCATTTCTGACCCATTAACGTGTAAATTCCCTTTATTTACTTTATTATCTTCAACCAGCGAATTTTGAATTTTCAACGATTTTGATCAAAATCTAATACGATTCTTGACCCACTTATGAAATCAATACCTAGAATACATGGGTATTCTAAATCTTTCAACACATGAAATGACCAATTTCTTTCGAATTGTCTGATGCGAATATTCAATTCTACGATCCCCATGTTTTGGCATTTCGCACCCTGTGCTGTTATTACCTGGGCTCACGATTTTTAATTTGCTTATAGAAAAATATTTTCTATATACTTCTTCCGATATAAATGATTTATCTGCTCCGGTGTCCCATAGCGCTTTCAAAAATGTGTTATTTAATAAAATAGGAACGTGGGGAAGTTCTACGGGTGATATACATATCGGAGAAAGCCTAATTGTCTCTCTTGTCGACACCCCTTGAGGTTGATCTTTAACCTTTACAATATTTAATCGTCCCTTTGCATCCTATCGCCTCGACTGAAATTTTCACTGAACCCCTATTTCTACGGTCCCTCTATTAAAATTATCATTTCGCTCATTTCGAAATGAGTAACCCTGTTGTTTAATCTCTGATCATTATTCTGAAACCTATTCCTCTCGAACCCCTATTACTTTGACGGCTATTCTCGTAAAAATCATTTCTACTGTTATTTGGTCTACGTCCTTACTTTCAGAATTCCTCCAGTTTCTACTCATTAGCATCAAAATTAGGCATCCTATGCGCATTTTGACCTCGTCTTTCTATATTATCGTTCTGAGAACCCCTTTTTAATTTGCAAGAATATCTCTCTTCGAATTTAGCCAAGACTTCCAAAAGTTGTATCGTGTTTTGTGGATTTCTCACTTCCACATAATCTTGGATCTGTGGTTCGAGTCGAACTAAAATATGATCCACTAACTCTGCTTGGGACATTCCTAATTCTAAACTTCTTTCTATTTTTAATAATTTGTAAACAAAATCAGATGGTTCCTGATTTCTTCCCTGCTGGGACGCGTAGAATTGCGTTTGCAATTCTTTCTTATTTTTGACCGCGGGAAAAGCTTTCGCTAATTCAGCCTTGAGCTGCGCGAAATCCGTGGCTGTATTTTGCACTAACACCGAACCAAATATCGAATACCAATCTTGAGCCCTTCCTGAGATGACTTTTAAGTGCTACTACGACAGACATTTGGGATTTCAAGTAACTGTATGTTATTCTCTATAGATTCGATAAACTCTGCAATGTTCTTCTGACCCCCAAAAGTACATTTCAGGTAGTACATCGTATCCACCTGCATTACCTAACCCAGAATTATATACACGTTCAGCTATTGGCATTACAGCTATCCTGTGACTAAGTCGTTCCGGATCCGCGTAAAGCTAGAGGTGTGGGATTATCAAAAATGATGAGACATAATAGTTCTTACTACAACTTTATTAAGAATGAACTTATATTACTTCTTAATTTAACACAAACTTAATTGTGCAGAGTTAACACCCAATTAAACCTAGTATTCAAGCTTTTCTCAGATCACGTAACTAGAACATTTATCTTAATTATCATAAATAAAACCGATTCTTCTAACTACCTTATACCTCAAATATTACTCTTTTTGCAGATCTCCTCCTTCACCTTATTGAGAGAATTCTATAATGTGAATTTATCAGCGAGGTTTCCAACTTCGCTAAAACGAACTTCTATTTCTTCCAAAGCTAATGGACAGCTAACTCTTGATCTGAAAGATTCCACACTAAGCTATCTCTAAACCCCGCTCTCGATCAGAATGATTCCACACTAAACTATCTCTAAACTTGCTGCGCTATTTATCATCAAAGCTTCTATCCCTTTTAAAGTATATCCTTAGCTTACATATTATCTTCAGCTTATCTTCTTGGTATTGGGTTGGAAAGGTTTTAAGCATTAATCGTGGCTGTCAAAGAACATAGGAGTTATGTTAGCAGAAGGACGCGAGAGACGTCACAAATTCAATATCTCTCTTTATTTTAAAGGTCTCTTTACTCCTTTTTTCCCTGAGAATTCGTGGCGATCGGCAGAGCGCTTGTGTGTGATTACTACCGTTTGTACTCGGGTTCTAAAACAACATCATCACTTAAACTTTATGATTTTTTAAAATGTACTCAACATTTTATTTGGTGCACTTAATACTCCCTGCCAGCAATTTTGTAATTGGAAAAAAAATATTTTATGATTTTTTAAAGAACTACTATCTATTTTACGAGCATGAAAAAAATGATTTTTAAAAAATCATACTTTGATCTTTTAGAGAGTGATTTAAAAATAAAATGCAGAAAACTTTTTTTAGAATTTTTAAGAAATAATTAAATTTTAAATATTTAATAAATTGCTTATTAAATTCAAATTTTTATAATTCCTTCATTTATAAAATAATTGCATGAGTCCTTTTCGTGTATCGAACATTTAAAAAAAAAAGTGTACACACAATTTTAATTCAACATTTAATATATGTAGATATTTTTGTAATTATAAAAATTTCTACTTTTTTCTGTCATACAACTATTTTGTAAAATGTACATTTTTCTTCGGGGTCTAAAAACTCGCAAAGTGAGTGAGTGAATAATAAAGTCCCACTGTTCATTTACTCGAGAGCTTTTGATGACGCACCTCGACATTTTGAACCATTGTCAAGTGATTTTATGATGACCGTGCTTGCAACCATCTCTAATTACTATACCACACCAACACTAGGACGTTTAAACTATCGACATCTTCAACAGTGGGTCTTCAGCGGTAGCCAAAATTTTAAAAGGGCAGTAATACATAATTGTGGAAAATTACCAAGCGAATTTTGTACTGATGTTAGTATAGAAATCATACACACATACCAGGAACGGCTGATAGCGAGAGGGGAAGGAGAATTTCCATGACACTATATTATGCATTTAAAAAAATGTGTTCGTGCAAACGTCGGGGAAAATAAACCTGTTTTGGATAAAGAAAAGAAGCGAAAATTTCTAAAACAGGAATTTTGGGTGCTATATTAATTCGGTGAAAAAAGCTCCTGAGCAAATTACCCAGTGGAGGGGGTAGCCATTTTGAAAAGAGTACAGGTATGCTGATTTTGTGAAGGAAAGGAAAATTTAGTAAAGTAGAGTAAAGTCATATGCAAAATGCGTCGGCCATGCAGCTAGTCACTAATATAAACCAAAATACTGGCAACTTTTCAATTAGCTTCATTAAAATTTTGGACTTTAATTTTTGTGCGCCATTTTATGGTTAAACGGTCTTTTTCACTTTAATCAAAAATAGGTCCTTACGCTTCTGTTTCTTCTTTTTGGACATCGGGTAAAGTGTACCATTATTTGTATTAGCTTTAAAGGGTTTATCACCTGTCTTCTTTTCATAGCATTACTGGTTGCAGTGGGAGTAAGTTCAAAGCAAATTCCCCACTTACAAGTTATGAGGATTTCTCAAAGTATTTCTTTTAGATAAATGATTTAAAGACTTGAACAAAGTTTCGCCGATTTCTTTTATACAGCTAAAGTCAACTTTTTGTAATATTTTAAGCACCTATTTTCGATCATGTAAAACAATGTTCAACGGAAAAATCAAACTTCTTTACTAGATAATCCGTTATGACCTTTGGTTCTCGGGTACGGCAGTGGTAAGTTGACAGCAAAGTTTGAAATATGGGGCCGTGGGGTAGCCTTGTGGTTGGCTGCATCAGACTCCAGACTGGAAGGCATGGGCCTGATGACGCCAAATACCCTCCGGAGTACACACGAGTACATGCTCTTTAAATCAGTGGGTCCGAAAGTTCCTGTGGGCTGGAATCCACGAGGCAGACTGGAGAATATTTCCTCCCTTTAGTCTCCATGCCTGCACTAGGAGGAGATAGTGTGTTTATCTATCGTCCCTTCAGGGAATTTCGCCGAGCTAATTCGTAATTGTCACCTGTATGGTGCTCAAGGCCAACGATAGGCATACTTTACCCCTTGCCAATGGATGAATTTGTATCTCGATCTGACTACGTCAGACAGGTAGTATTAGGAAACAATAAACAAAAAACTTTTCTCCTCTCTGTATTTTTTATATTGATTTGATTATGACCAATCCCTTTTGCCTCTAACTTACGTTTCAATTTGATTTTTTCTTTCCCATAATAGACTCATTTAATCCTTGATGTAATTTTTCCGAAGTACGAGTTTCCTGACTTGATCTTATATACTATTTGGGATACCTGTTCCTAATTGACCTCGTCACATTTCCTATGACGATATATTCTATTTGATTCATGTTAACTGTTAATCTTTTCCTGATTTCCATATTACAATATTATTGTAATTTTTAACTTCTAATACTCTCAAGTGTTGTCCCTCAAATTTTTGTTTAAATTCTAGCACATACTCGTTAAGCCAAGCTGAACTTACAGGTGTGTTTCTAATAAGACCCAATCATTTACCTTTTATTTTTATAAGTTCTTTTCTACGTCTATTATAATATTTTCCCACCTTTCCTGTTTAATTTTCGTACTTAGTCTAGCCTTTAAAAGCTCTTTCAATATTTGAATCTTGAATTTTGAACTTTCCGATATCATAACTAGTTTCCTTTTGAAATGGTGTAATCAATTTCGACCTTAAAATAATTCAGCAGGTGATTTTCCCGTTGTTTCATTCACTGCCGTACGAATACAAACCCACGCAAGAATTGATCCCAAGTATCGTGTTGATCATTACCATAATTTTGCAATCATTTTGCACTATATCTCGATTAACTCTTTAAATCCGATTTGCTTGTGGTCGATATGCAACAGTCTTCACATGCCTTATGCCTAATCTTTCACTCTAAGTGCTCAAAAATTCTGATATACTGTGGGACCACAGTCACTTATTAATTTTATTGGAGCTCCATAACGCGATATAAAGTTATCAAAAAATGTCCGCTATTATACGAGATGAGGCCTTTTTAAGAGGTATAATTTCAGCCCATTTGCTGAAATGATCGGTTATTACTTCAAAAATATAGCGGTTAATCTTATTCTCGATATAGGATACGGGCCTAATAAATCTAACGTCACTATCTCATTCGGATAATTCGATATAATTGGATTTAATCGACCAGCTGGTAACGCGTTTTATAGTTATTAACTTGGCACATATGGCATGTAGAGACATATTGATTGTCGAATTCTCTCATGTACGGGAAATAACAAAACGTCCTGACCCTTATGATACGTTTTTAAATCTGCCTCCTAAGTGTCCAGCAATTGGCTTGTCATGAAATTCTCTCATTATTTCATTCCTTAAAGATTTTTGGAATGTATACACGCATTTCACCCTAATGACGTTGGTGTGTTTCGCATAAAATAACAATCCTTTTCCAATTAAAACGGAAATCAGGACCAATTCTCACATATCGTTGCATTGTTAACTGAGCATATCTTCCGGTTTAAATATCTATAGATATGACCTAATTCTGGGTCATTTTTCTGTTCTTGTTATTAATTAATTCCTGCTATGAAGTAAGTACCCAAATCCTTGATTAATATGGCACAATTAATTTTATCTCCACTACTTTTCACATGCTTTTCGGTAAAAAACATTAGCCACCATATTTAATTTCTTTACTTGACCCATTAACGTGTAATTTCCCTTATCTACTTTTATTATCTTCAACCAGCGAATTTTGAATTTTCAACGATTTTGATCAAAATCTAATACTATCTTTTTGACCCACTTATGAAATCAATACCGAGAATATAGCGTATTCTAAATCTTCTTCAACACATGAAATGACCTCAATTTCTTTCGAATTGTCTGATCCGAATATTCAATCTCTACAATTCCCATATAGTTTTGGGTACTGCACCCTGTGCTGTTATTACCTGGGTTCATGATTTTAATTTGCTTATAGAAAAATATTTTATATATTTCTTCCGATATAAATGATTTATCTGCTCCGGTGTCCCATAAAGGCCAAAATGTGTTATTTAATAAAAATAGAACGTGTGGAAGTTCTACGGTGTTATACATATCGGAGAAAGCTTTAATTGTTTCTCTTTGTCGATAATTTTGAGATTGATCTTTAATTTTGCCAATATTTAATCGTCCCCTTTTGCATCCTATCGCCTCGACTGAAATTTTCACTGAACCCCCTATTTCTACGGTCCCTCTATATTAAAATACCATCATTTCGCCTATTTCCTGAAATGAGTAACCCCTGTTGTTTAATCTCTGATCATTATTCTGAAACCTATTCCTCTCTCGAACCCTATTACTTTGACGGCTATTCTCGTAAAAATCATTTCTACTGTTATTTGGTCTACGTCCCATTTCCCCAGAATTCCTCCTTGTGTTTCTACCTTCATTAGCATCAAAATTAGGCATCCTATGCGCATTTTGACCTCGTCTTTCTATATATTATCGTTCTGGAGAACCCCTTTTTAATTTGTGGTAAGAATATCTCTTCGAATTTAGCCAAGACTTCCAAAAGTTGTATCGTGTTTGTGGATTTCACTTCCACATAATCTTGATCTGTGGTTCGAGTCGAACTAAAAATATGATCCACTAACTCTGGCTTCTGGGACATTCCTAATTCTAAACTTCTTCTATTTTACATTTGTAAACGAAATCAGATGGTTCCTGGATTTCTTCCCTGTTAGACGCGTAGAATTGTAGTTTGGTAATCTTATTTTTGACTGCGGAAAAGCTTTCGCTAATTCAGCCTTGAGCTGGGTGCGAAATCCGTGGCTGTATTTTGCACTAACACCGAACCAAATATCGAATACCAATCTTGAGCCCTTCCTGAGATGACTTTTAAGTGCTACTACGACAGACATTTGGGATTTCAAGTAACTGTATGTTATTCTCTATAGATTCGATAAACTCTGCAATGTTCTTCTGACCCCCAAAAGTACATTTCAGGTAGTACATCGTATCCACCTGCATTACCTAACCCAGAATTATATACACGTTCAGCTATTGGCATTACAGCTATCCTGTGACTAAGTCGTTCCGGATCCGCGTAAAGCTAGAGGTGTGGGATTATCAAAAATGATGAGACATAATAGTTCTTACTACAACTTTATTAAGAATGAACTTATATTACTTCTTAATTTAACACAAACTTAATTGTGCAGAGTTAACACCCAATTAAACCTAGTATTCAAGCTTTTCTCAGATCACGTAACTAGAACATTTATCTTAATTATCATAAATAAAACCGATTCTTCTAACTACCTTATACCTCAAATATTACTCTTTTTGCAGATCTCCTCCTTCACCTTATTGAGAGAATTCTATAATGTGAATTTATCAGCGAGGTTTCCAACTTCGCTAAAACGAACTTCTATTTCTTCCAAAGCTAATGGACAGCTAACTCTTGATCTGAAAGATTCCACACTAAGCTATCTCTAAACCCCGCTCTCGATCAGAATGATTCCACACTAAACTATCTCTAAACTTGCTGCGCTATTTATCATCAAAGCTTCTATCCCTTTTAAAGTATATCCTTAGCTTACATATTATCTTCAGTTTATCTTCTTGGTATTGGGTTGGAAAGGTTTTGCCATTAATCGTGGCCGTCAAAGAACATAGGAGTTATGTTAGCAGAAGGACGCGAGAGACGTCACAAATTCAATATCTCTTCCTTTTATTTTAAAGGTCTCTTTACTCCTTTTTTCCCGAGAATTTCGTGGGCGATCGGCAGAGCGCTTGATTACTACCGTTTGTACTCGGGTTCTAAACAACATCATCACTTAAACTTTATGATTTTTTAAAATGTACTCACAACATTTTATTTGGTGCACTTAATACTCCCTGCCAGCAATTTTGTAATTGGAAAAAAAATATTTTATGATTTTTTAAAGAACTACTATCTATTTTACGAGCATGAAAAAAATGATTTTTAAAAAACTCATACTTTGATCTTTTAGAGAGTGATTTAAAAAATAAAATGCAGAAAACTTTTTTTACGAATTTTTAAGAAATACTCAAATTTTAAATATTTAATAACTGCTTATTAAATTCAAATTTTTTATAATTCCTTCATTTATAAAAATAATTGCATGAGACCTTTTTTTTCGTGTATCGAACATTTAAAAAAAGTGTACACAATTTTAATTCAACATTTAATATAGTTGTGATATTTTGTAATTATAAAAATTTCTACTTTTTTCAACATACAACTATTTTTAAAAATGTACATTTTTCTTCGGGGTCTAAAAACTCGCAAAGTGAGTGAGTGAATAATAAAGTCCCACTGTTCATTTACTCGAGAGCTTTTGATGACGCACCTCGACATTTTGAACCATTGTCAAGTGACGAGGATGAGACTTCAGCTTGCAACCATCTCTCTTATAATTACCATACCACACCAACACTAGGACGTTTAAACTATCGACATCTTCAACAGTGGGTCTTCAGCGGTAGCCAAAATTTTAAAAGGGCAGTAATACATAATTGTGGAAAATTACCAAGCGAATTTTGTACTGATGTTAATATAGAAATCATACACACATACCAGGAACGGCTGATAGCGAGAGGGGAAGGAGAATTTCCATGACACTATATTATGCATTTAAAAATGTTCGTGCAAACGTCGGGGAAAATAAACCTGTTTTGGATAAAGAAAAGAAGCGAAAATTTCTAAAACAGGAATTTTGGGTGCTATATTAATTCGGTGAAAAAAGCTCCTGAGCAAATTACCCAGTGGAGGGGGTAGCCATTTTGAAAAGAGTACAGGTATGCTGATTTTGTGAAGGAAAGGAAAATTTAGTAAAGTAGAGTAAAGTCATATGCAAAATGCGTCGGCCATGCAGCTAGTCACTAATATAAACCAAAATACTGGCAACTTTTCAATTAGCTTCATTAAAATTTTGGACTTTAATTTTTGTGCGCCATTTTATGGTTAAACGGTCTTTTTCACTTTAATCAAAAATAGGTCCTTACGCTTCTGTTTCTTCTTTTTGGACATCGGGTAAAGTGTACCATTATTTGTATTAGCTTTAAAGGGTTTATCACCTGTCTTCTTTTCATAGCATTACTGGTTGCAGTGGGAGTAAGTTCAAAGCAAATTCCCCACTTACAAGTTATGAGGATTTCTCAAAGTATTTCTTTTAGATAAATGATTTAAAGACTTGAACAAAGTTTCGCCGATTTCTTTTATACAGCTAAAGTCAACTTTTTGTAATATTTTAAGCACCTATTTTCGATCATGTAAAACAATGTTCAACGGAAAAATCAAACTTCTTTACTAGATAATCCGTTATGACCTTTGGTTCTCGGGTACGGCAGTGGTAAGTTGACAGCAAAGTTTGAAATATGGGGCCGTGGGTAGCCTTGTGGTTAGAGCATCAGACTCCAGACTGGAAGGCATGGGCTCGATGACGCCAAATACCCTCCGAGTACACACGGAGTACATGCTCTTTAAATCAGTGGGTCCGAAAGTTCCTGTGGGCTGGAATCCACGAGGCAGACTGGAGAATATTTCCTCCCTTTAGTCTCCATGCCTGCACTAGGAGGAGATAGTGTGTTTATCTATCGTCCCTTCAGGGAATTTCGCCGAGCTAATTCGTAATTGTCACCTGTATGGTGCTCAAGGCCAACGATAGGCATACTTTACCCCTTGCCAATGGATGAATTTGTATCTCGATCTGACTACGTCAGACAGGTAGTATTAGGAAACAATAAACAAAAAACTTTTCTCCTTTGAAATAGCTCCCTCAACTACCATGAACTCATCCAATTTCCTACTTAAGAATAATTTTTTATTGCGATCCTCTTCTCTCGTTCACTCGCTGAAGTTGAGAAGAAGTGACCTGTGTATGATAGTATTAAAAGAAATAAACACCATATTTAAAGAAAGGAAATAAACCTTCACGGAAAAAGCGAGCGTGAAATTTTTACTTTAAAAAAAACACCCCGTGCCTAAAAAGTTTTCATTTCAAAACTAAGTGCGAGTCGCCGATCCGAGTACGATTTCCGAGTAAAGCCGGACAAAAAACAACAAAAAACGAGTCGCGTAACAACTAACCTACCCAAACCTTACGCTTCATTTAAGTACACTCTGCAACAAAACGCACCTAAAGAAGTTATCACTTCAAAAAAGAAGAAAAAAGAGGACAATATATATCGAATAACCTAATATACCATCTACATTGTGCAATTTGTCTCACAAGACGAACGATTTCCCATTCCTAAGCCTTCAATAGATTATCGTTTCAGACGAGGGGGGGGGATCTCGATGTGTCACTATTCTCCATCAAGTGTTAACATCTGATAGTGGTGGCACGAAGCCTAATGTGTGTGATGACTTTTCAGACTTTTATGAAACATTTTCTTCACATTCAATTACCTTGGTTGAACTTTTTCCCGATTAGTATTTGTCTAAAAGCAAATCAGTGATGAGTGAATATTAGCGTCGCACTATTCAGCTACACGAGGGCTTTTGGCTACGGACCATGTAATTTTGAACCATGGTCAAGTGATTTTGTGACGATACCTGAGCTGGCACCCTCTCCTAACTACCACACCAACGGGAGGACATTTCAGCTCTCGACAGATTTAGCGTGCATCGCTGCCCTACAAGACAAGTTTTTAGTAGTACTGGGCTCGTACTCGTGACAAAGCCAGCCACGTTCCGATACCTATACCACTCGGCTACCGCGGCCTGCAAATCAGTGATATTGGCCTCAAGACTTCAACAGGGGAATCTTCTCGAAGAAAATATTCAAGCGACTTAATTTCACACTCGTCATCTTTCTTTAGGAAAGAAGAAAATATTGTGTTCTGCTGTGACACCGATGGTTTATTAAAAGAACTCCGCATTGCACAAAAACTCAATGAATCGCGGTTGATTATATATGCCGCAGGGAAATGGCGAAATTAGGAATTTCATCAAACTCCTAAAGGAGATGACCAATTGACGGGAGCTGTTAAAATAACGTCCTTTCTCGGCTGCTGTCATTTCCCCTTGATGAAAGTGTAAGTGATTTTTATTAAATCCCCTGAACTGTTTCCAGTGAAATGATGAAATGAACTAGTCAGATTTGCATTGCAAATGCTATACAGGGGACACCTGGCGGGGGTCGAGTACCTGTACTTCCTAACCATGGTTATGTAGTACTATCGATCCCCTAAATATCAACCCCATATCTTTAAAAAGATGGCATCAAGGATTAACATAGAGATTGATTACTAGCCAAATTTTCTAATTATTTGTTAACCCGCGGTCACTCGCGCCTGTTTTTCTACCGTCGTCACTCGCGGGGTGTGTAGAGAAAACCCAAACTCTCTCTCTCTTAACACGTGTATTTAAATAAGAAAAATTTTTAAGTCAATTATGATATATATTTATGAAGTATAAGAGGTTTTTTGTATTATACAAACAAAATTGTTAAATTTATTGCATTCAAATGAGACTAGCATTAATTTAAACTAAACCTACAAAATTTTCATTTTGAAGTACACAATTTTATATTTTTTCATAAACCACAAGTAAAACGTATATACCAGTAATAAATATACTTTATAATTAATGATAAGGATAGTAAAAAAATAATATTTTAATCATTTTTCAAACATTCAGAGCAGACTGTATTCATATGCTTTAAGCACATATTTTTCTTACATTGAAGACAAAAACAATTAATTTTTACATCTTTTACCCGTGAACAAGCAGCGCACCCCTTTTTAGGGGATTAATGCTCTTTTAATATATTCTGTGTCAGTAAAGCTTCTTTTGAGTGTTTTGTTAAGGTTTGGGAAATCCGATCTCATATCCCACTGTGGCTGCACAAGATCCATTCTAATCTCCTCTAATAATATTGAATTACTCATTTATTTTCAGGAAGAACCGAATGATAGAGAAAGGAAGCATTAATTCCTGCAGTATTAAGTAGATGATAAAATATTCGCAATGGCCAAAGGTTACATATTCGCGATACATAATATATACTGCACATTTCAGCAGTGGTATCAACACCACCTGTATTATAAAAATTTATGATTTCAAGTTTCATCTCTCCAACTTCGGTTACGAAATCACGCAGTTATCGAATTCACTGAGTTCATTTTGTCAATCTGTTGATACAGTATCTAATAGACGACCAAGTAGCTATTTCTCCCTTTCTCATGGAGTTTTTGTCATAATTTCTAGAAAACGTTTTGGAATTCTTTTTAAAAAAATTGTATTTAACAAATATTTTATAGAATTATATTATTTTTATACCGCATTTATTGAAATTTTAAATAAAATATTCGTGCATATTAATATATTTGAAAAAAAAACGTAAACGGAAAGAGTAAAACGTACTTTTCCGTAGATGCTTCGAGTACGAAAATATAACTCAATCACTCGCGGGGTGTTCTCAGCACCCCAAATAAACTTTGAAGGACGTTACATTCCAATCGTCCTAGCGAGATTGATTACATCAGGTCTGAAGGTTCAATGACCTAAAATGGGCAGCTACAGAAAAAATCGTGGCTCTGCGCATTATTTTAGAATTGTAGGAGGCTTTTCTTGTTGTTGGGGTGTACAGAACACCCCGCGCGAGTGATCGCGGGTTAATTAGTTTCGAATAAATAATTTGTATTTCATTGACTATTGTTATATTACTTACTTCTACGTTTAATAATGCGCCATATTTGTTAAATAAACACTTTTAAATTCTTGACAATATTATTTCATCATTTCACTGAAACAGCTCAGGGATTTGTTCAAATCCCTTATCTTTATCAGGGAAATGACCTTGAAGAGACGTTATTTTGACATCTACCGTCAAGTGATCATCTTCCTTTGGGGTTTGATGTGATTCCTAATTTCCTCATTTTCCTGCGACATATATTCGAAACTGAACTCAAGACAAATTTGTTGAATGATGGGGAAAAGCTTTTATCCATAGCTGTACCACATGTGTACTGTTTTCATGAAAGTGGTATTTTAAAACAGCTTTTGAAATAATTACAATGAGTATGGCTGGCGGATCTGTGCTGACATGAAGGTAGTGTCTGTTGATGGGTTTGAAGCTATCATATACAAAGCATTGGATATACTCGGAGAGAAATCGCTTTGCGCTACATCAAAAGAGATTGGTCTCAGATAAAATCTTTTAAGTCTGGAGAAATGAACGAAGGTTACCTATCTGTATGGCACAGCTGCATAAAATCATCATCTCACTTTTGCCCATATAGCTTAGCCTTGTCAAAAACTTGGTAAAAGTCGTAGATAAGAATGGACTAGAATTCAAGTACCGGCATGAAAAATTACCTTAATTCAGTGTAACAAAAATTAAAGAAGGCATTTTTGAGAGGCACCAGATTAAACAGCTTTTCAGAGACCTCAAATTCTTCAAACTTCTTCGAAATATAGAAAAACAGGTTTAGGATACGTTCCATCAGATACAAACAAGTTTCCTAGGAACGTCAAGGTCGAATACTCCAGGGATCTTATTGAGGATATGCTGGAATTATTTCAGGATTTTGGTTGCAGGATTCCACTTTTTGAACCCCCACTTGAATTTTTTTCCCCGCTAACGGCAACAAATCAGTTATAAGCATGGCGAATTGTCAACAGTGGCAGAAAGTGAGTTCCATTCATACTGGGCCTTGGCATTGTTGGCGGACTATTGTTGGACTTTCGTTAGGGATGTTTCCAACATTCATTGCAAGCGGCAGGCAGAAAAAAAATCCCCTAAAGCAGACTAAGGCATTCCTTACACGTTTTATTATAATGCATACATGTAAGCTCTTTTCAAAGAAAGGCATACGCCTTGCAAGAAATCCTTAAACAATTCAGAATATTTTTTGTCATATTCGTGTTCAGATTATAGAATTCATAATGAATTGACTACCGGTTGATTCAAAAATAGTTTGACCTAACTCAGAGCATCATAATTTTTTCAAATTAAGTAATTTACATGGAATTTTCAATGTGGTTTCCTTTTGAATAGTACATTTTGCGTAAACGTTTTCGCCAAGCCAAAAAGGCTTTTTGACTATTTTCGGGGGTATTTTTCCAGCTTCCTCTTTGATTGCTTTTTGAAAGTTCTTACTTTAAGTCGGTTTAATTGTTTTTTAAGTATTCTCATAAAAAAATAATCGTAATGAACACAGTCAGGGGATATGTAGTAGCCATTTCTCAGGAGGCAGACAATTTATTTTTTAATCTTTCAGCCATTTTATAGCTAATTTTGCAGTATGACATGGTGCAGAGTCTTGGAGCAAAACAAAGTTTCTTCGAGAGTAAAGACGGTTACTTTTTTTGATCAAGTGTTTCAAAACTTTATTCTGATAGTATTTAGCATAAATTTTAGCCTTTGGTTCTGAAAAAAAAACACCAGTTTTGTTAAGCCTTGAGAAGACATTCCCATCCATATTATAACACCTGACGGTCAACTTGCATTTTTCAAAACAGCTTCGTCTTTTCGACATTTTTTGCGTTAAATATATTGTATTTTCGTTTTGCCAATTGTGAATGACAGATGAAATACTACTTCATCCGAAATTATCTATGCTTTGTACCTACCTTTGCATAATATTAAATAAAGAGACCAAGAACGTTTTCATACTTTTTTCTACGGTCTTAACAAACATTTAAGCACAGGTTAGTTTATTCGCTTTTTATAGCCAATTGTCTTTATCTGACGACAAATGTCAATTGCGATACCAATAGTTTCTTTACTGAAGTTTTTTGAGGCAGAGGATTTTCAACAGCGGTAAGACTTTTGAGCTTCTTTTTTTTCTTTTTCCTTAAGGAATTCCTTTCGCCCACATTTTTTTCCTGGAGCTTTTGATTGCCAGCCAAATTTTATTTCTTTTCGAAGTTTAGATATTAATCCAGGAACAAAATATCTTTTCTGATTTTTAAATGCTTTATTTATAACAAAATTTGCGCAAATATCCTTTAAAAGCTTTAAATTTTAAGTTTCAATTTTAAAATATTATATAACTGGCAGCAAATCGATAAAAATTTACCATTCATAGTTATATGCTTTTAAATTTGGTCACACTAATTTCGAATCAATATGTATAATCATCTCGGAAGCTTAACTTTTTTCAAAATTTGTTATCTAGATACACATACAGAGTGTCCCCATATATAAGTATAAAATGTATTTTAAAATGTCAGAAGAAAAATATAAAAGTGAACAAAGTATTTGAAAAGCCATGTAATTAGGTATATACTCTTTTAAAAAAAAATCAATGGTACAATAAAATCCTTAAGAAAATTATATTTATAAAACATTATTTAAAACGTAAAAAATAAAAAGGTTGGGTGGAAGTTTCCCAACAAATCAGTCAAGTAAATAAGATTTGGTTTTAAAAAAGGTGGATTCTCGTTGAGAGTACATGAAAAATGCCCAAAGGACTACATCTGTATGATCCATAGTTTACGTGAAAAATTCGAAAAACTAAGTATGATGTCACAGCCGATGCAAGTAAAAAACACCATGGTAGACTCATCAACAGCAGTATTTGTCTGAAGGCAGATGTTCAAAGTGTGTGTGTGCCCACCGTGCATACCAAGGCAGGCTTGAACATGCCGTGGAATGGATAAGTACACACGTCGGTAGCCGCCGGGTGTTCACCGAAGTACAAGCAGCATGCAGACGAGCAACATAATCCGTTTGTGTAGTCACTTCGTCTCGATACATCAATTCTTTGAGATGTCTCCATGGGGAGAAAATCTAGCAGTGTGAGATCAAGTGATCATGGCTGCACATGTCCAATCTAGTGGCCGGGGTATGTCATATCCTGCCAATTATGGAGGACAGAAATGCGCCGGAGCCCCATCATGTATCATCATTTACAACGGACCGTACAGAACAGTTCTTTGAAACTTTTTATGTACTCTTAACGAGAAACCTGACTGTGCATAGTTTGGAAGCTATTTTTGATACACCCTGTATGGTGTTAAAATATTCGAAATGTAAAATGTGTTTACCACTTTTTAAGTTTTGTCTATTAAAAGTGAAACAATAAAGGAAAATAAAATCACGAAATTTTGCTAATTTTACAATAATAAAAAAAGTTTTTTTTTTTAACTTTTTGCACGAACAATAAATGCTTCGAATTTAATGGTTTTAATTTTTTTTCTTTCTTCTCATATCGAAAACATTACTTTTAGAACAATACAGTAGCGACATTGGCAAGTGAAATAGATATAAAATTTGACTGAATAATTGCGAAAGGTCTCCATTTTCCAAAACTTAAAGTATAATACGTGAGTGAAAAGTAATAATGCGTAACAGAAAGTGATTTATGAATGAAAACATGGTTTAAAAAATCATTTATCGGTAAGCTTTAAAAAAAGCGTATCATTCTTTTAGTTTGTGAAAGAAAATACTTTACTTTTAACTTCATAGATATATTAATGATATCAGTTCAAAAAATAATTTGTGCCTTTTATTTTATAATTAATAGTAAGATCGCTACATATTATTACTATTATTGTATATATAAATTTTAAAAAAATTGTTTGCTTTTCTTCTTTTGCCTTAACTGAAACATTTTTAAATGTAAAATAACGCTTCTGATCATGTGCTGCCATCTAGGGAATATTACTTAAAAATATTTTGTATCGTGCTGCCATCTATTAAGGGACGTAAAGATTAATTTTAGCAAAAGAACATTAAGAAGGAGAAAAAGATAATACTTTTTTTCGTCGCTTGTATAAGAAACTCGAAAACACTTTCGTTCTTCTGCGCACGATATGAATTTATGAAATTTAATAAATTTAAAAAATTATGATCATTCTGTTTTATGAAATTATTCAAAATCTGATTAAAGTGATTTGAATGAAAATGTAACTTGCATTTATGATTCAATAATATTTTAATACCCTTTCGTCTTGAATGACTCTTTGATATTGTTAAGTCTTCACTTTTCAGGGAATTTAGACTTAATTCATATTTCTTTTTGTTCAATATTTTTCTTACATTTTAGTTAAAAGTATTATTTTGGATGTTATAATTATATAAATTTAATTTATAATTAATAATGAATTGTAAACAATAAAATGTATTTATATTGAATACATCAGCAAGTATTTTTAAGAGAAGGTTATATGTTTGTACTTTATGTAGAAATTTATTTAAACTATTACACTTACGCTGTTCCAAACAAATAAAAGAATAACTTGAAATAAAAAGTGGGAAGGAATAAAAATTTTGCTCAATAATACATGATTTATGGTATTGTAAAATAGGAAGAAAAGGGAAGTAACAATTAAAATGCACTCACTGTATTTGTGGGATAAAGTTGTATAATTTACACATGTCAAATGAATGAATAAAAACAGATTATTCCTAAGATAGTAATATAATATTGGATAATTATATAAATGTACATATCATAGATCGTCAGCCTAGTTATCAGAATGCGTAACTCCACAAAAGGAAACTAATTTGATGTACGAGTGCTACGCGCAAAGAGCTGTTTGACGTGATCCTTTAAACAAATGACGATACGCAAGACCACACGATACAAATATCAAGGTAATCATATTGTAATGTTATCGCCCATCTTGGTGAACACAAACAACAACTTGGCCCGTATCTCACCGATATCAAATTAACATCCCAGATGGAGTTAAGCCTTCTGATAATTAGGCCGACAATATATTACAGGTTAACATATATATATGTTACGCGTATCTATACTTTCAAACTATATATTTTTTAATTTTTCGGCCTATTCGCCATATGGATTGCATAGAAACCTGAAACATACATGTGCAATGCTCTTACCTTTTGTAGTCTGGAAATAGTGTGATTGGATTATAAAAGCATAAAGTGAAATTAAAAACTTGACATAATTAAAAATCAGTCAAAATGTACTATATCTAGTAATCCAGATGATTATTTATTTAAGGATCAGAGCAGTAATGATGGTGGACATGGAACAGAGTTCGATGATGTGCCTGAAGATATAAGAAAACGAATATGAAGCTTAGTATTTTCCAATAAGAAAATTTCTTAATGTATGTCATTTCTTTTAAATAAACAGTGCTTAGATAAAGACAGAAATCTAATTTTTGTATGCTCATCTTTTCTTTATTTTTAAAGCTATCACTTGTATTCAAGGCGAAAAACGCTCATCCTTACATTTCGATTTTATTTTTGTGTTAAAAGTACACGTTATAATCCGGAATATACAGTATATATCAATATATATGTGTGTGTGTGTAGTAACTAAAAAATATTTCAAATTATATACATATATATATATATATATAATATATATATATATATATATATAGTCTAATTCTCTACAAACGAGAGATGAACATCCATCAATCACAATCGAAATCTGGATTTACTTATAAAAATGAGAAAAAAAGAAGAAAAGTATAATGAAAAAAATAGTCAAAAATTTAGCCTATTAGATAAAAGTATTTGACTATGAGCATTACCTACATAATAACAGGATCTTTAGAAGACCTAAAATTCATACGTCAAAATTCTAAGATACATAGGCGCTATGCAGCCACATAATATGTGAGAATATATAGTCTAATTCTCTACAGACGAGAGATGAACATCCATCAACACAATCGAAAAACACAGAGACAGTAAGAAAACTACACAATGAAGGACACATGAGCAATCGAAATCTGGATTTACTTATAGAAATGAGAAAAAAAGAAAAGAAGAAAAGTATAATGAAAAAAAAATAGTCAAAAATGTAAACTTATTAGATAAAAATATTTGACTATATCTATGCGTATAAATAAAAATGAAGTGTCTGTTTGTAATTTGAAATTAACAGCTTTTTACTAAATGCATTTAAAAGTATATACGGTACTTATATGAAAAAATCAATTTTTAAAATTTTTGTCTGTCTATCTCTCTGTTTGTTCCGGCTAAACTTGAAATGGCTGGACCAATTTTGACGGAACTTTCACTGGCAGATAGCTAATGTAATAAGGAGTAACTTAGGCTACTTTATTTAGAAAAAAAAAAATTAGGGTTCCGCGAAAATAAAATTAAAACCAATGAAATAGTGAACAATATCCGATTCAAATAGGGATTATTTATTTCAATAGGGGTTATTTTTATTTAATAGGGATTTCTAGTAGTTATATCAAACTTTTTTATTTGATTAGGTTGCTGCCACTTGCGACATTTCCCGTTCATGTCCTTTGATCCTAACGATTTTACAGTTCTCACCCCATCGACAGTGTCAAAGGTCATGCATCCCTCTCACCCCTTGCTCAACAAAAAACAAAGATAAAAAAAAGAAACATCGATTCACAAAGAAGAAGAATAACATTATACGTTATAACAAAAGCATTTCTTTGCGTAGAATGCATAATTATTAAGTTTTCGTAAACTCTGCGAATTGAATAAACACTTTTTTGTTAAATTTTAAGTGGACGAAGTCGCGGGTAATAGCTTATTTAACATAAAATCAATGCATCAGAAAGTAATATTAACGTATTGCACATCCAGATACAAATTATTTACACTATTTTAAGCGTTTACTACACAAAATTTGTAACAATGTGTTACTTTTACTGAGCAGAAGGAAAGTGTTTTTAAAAATCGATACACAAGAGAGTTACGAGGCGTTATAAAATTTTAAAAAATCTTTCTTTATCAGCTATTATATCTACAGACTTAAAATTTAGCAAACATGGTTTTTGTTCAGCTGAGATATGCAAAAAGCTTTTTTTTGTTTAATTTACAGTTCACGTAAAATTAACTCATTAAAATCTTCTTTATCCTTCGGTCTGTATTGTTTAATTTTTCAATTCACCCGTGCTAAGACCTCCCTCACACACACGTTTAAATGTTTTGAGATTAACTTTTTTCACCCGAATTTTGGGTTAAAGGTATATAGTTATGTGGAATATCGGGATATTCTTACTTTATGTATAATATCGGAAATTTTTAAGCTGGACTAATTTCAGTTTGAAGCTCAGTGGCTGAGTGGTTAGTGCATAGCACTTCCACACCACAGATCTGTTCAATCCCCGGGCTGGGAAAGGTTTACTTAGCCTTTCTTCCCATCAATGGGTCGATAAAATGAGTGCCAAATTTTTTTGGGAACTTACAATTGGGGGTTTTCGCGTCAGACTGACCACTTGACCAGAACATCTGCTCATGCACCTCAAGGCTCAAGGTCGCGTATACTGATTTGGGCACAGTAGGCCTTGTCTCTCATGGGATTTTGGGCCACTGCGTTAAGTTAAGTTAATTCCAGTTTAATTCAATTAATGCATAAATTTTTGCTTGCACCAGTTAAAAGGATCTATGCTAACATATATTAAAGTAGGATGTAATTTTTTTTTAAAAATTTTTTGTTAGGGCATTTTTGTAAGAAAAACTTCATTCTATCATTTTAATTGCGCCTATTTCATTTGTGATTGTTTGTTGTTTTTCTCTTTAACTCTTTCTTTTTTTAAAAATGTTAAATTCATGATTGGATTGAATCAGACCAAAGCATAAGAGAGAAGTGGGCTGAGCATTGAGAAGTACATTAGAAAATAATCAGATTAATTATTATTGTGTTAAAAGTGAACATTTTAAAGCTAAAGTTACGTTTATATTAAGTATTTTTTACTTTATATTAAAATCTTTAAATTTGATTTTAGACGTGATAAAAACAAAAGCAAGCAATTTTATTCAAACGTATTATTTATCCGAACTTTGTCTGGAATCGAGTTCATAAACCTGTATATAATCTAAAATGATAGCATGTGTCAAGATTCATTCCATCATTCACGCTTCAGTTTACATACCCACAAGACATTCTTTGGCGCAAGCATTTCGGTTTTACATTTTTGAAATTAAGCAATAGAAATTTGAAAGTTATGTATTTCCTCAATTTTTTATGGATTATAACTTATGTTTTCAGCTAAACACTCAATGTCTTATATTTTACATATGATTTATCATTTGATGTGGTATTGCTTTTACTATATAGATCAAGCCTGTTTTACTACGTATAAAAAAGGAATGAGTGTGGAGGAATATATGATTAAAAAAGAAAACATATTTATATTTTTATATTTAGGTGAAATACATAAATGGTTGAATGCGACTGGATTTTGAGTTTTTCCTTCAAGATGTAATTTGCGATCTGATTATTGTTTATTTCGATGAGTATTTCACTTTAATATGTTATGTGTTACATATAAATGTCCCTTTTTACTTAAATTCATTCTTAAACAGAGGAATAAAACAAATTAGAGAGTTTTGCTTTTCTGAATATCCTGCTCTGTCGCGGTACCTCCTCCTCATGTTGGCTGAAGTGGAAGTCATGCTCATGAAACAGATACTCGGAGGTGTCCGAACGCAGTAGGATGGAGAAGCCATTGCATTGGACTCGGAAGGATGCAAACAGATAAGCAGAATATTTCATTTTTATTAATTTAACGTTAAACCGGATTACGCGATATGTAGACAAGAAAATAAACTAATAATTCATAATAGTTACTTATTTTTAACGAGATGCAACCTCTGAACTTTTCCCACGAGAAATCTTCTACTAACCTGTAAGAGCGACTGTAATTCAGGAATAAGTGATTATAATTCCGGCAGTATTATCGTCGCCATATTGTCCACATAAATCAATTCTCTATCTCACCGACAATTCATTTTATATTTAGTAGTGATGTTCATTTGAGGAGTGGAGTTGTTCTGTTTCAAAGAGTCAGTTTGGATGGATAGAAGAAACTCGAGTTAGAGAGAATAGATCTCGCGGATAGCCCATTGTTACAGTACATTCGGGCAACCACTTTCACTTGCATAAACATATTTTTCCATTTTATAAAGCCTTTTTAGATCTAATTTTTCTTAAATTTCTACTTTCTACTTATCTCTTAACTCTTATTAATTATAATTAAGTCTAAACATTAACAATCTAAGAGAGAGGTAAATTAAAATTTCTTCAGAAACAATACTTTTAGAATTTTTGAAAACTTCGATCAAGTCAAAGACAAAATCAAAAATAAGCAAACATTATCAACTTAAGTGATAAAGTTATTGAAGACGCAATTCGTGTGACGGATCTATTCGCGTACCTTCTAATCTTCTTGGGAGGGAAATCTTTGGGCTATCATTCGCGTTCATTCACAACCAACCCTTTTGAAGAAGAAACCGTGATATTCAAATTAAGTCTACTATATATAGTCAAGGCTTTCTAGCTAGCAACGAGGAGGAGAGAGAGAAAGCTAGAAGTCAGGTGAGATTGCTACTGATCAGGCATCATTCAAATTTATAGAGTAATTCAATTATTTAATTGGTGATAGAATTAAAGTGATGATTGGTCACTTAAGTTCAACTAGAGTTAAATCAATTGGGATGGTAAGATTAATCCTAAAATAAGCAGGTAAATATTTGTAGTCTTCTTATAATTCGTACATCTCGTTGTTGTTCCACGTATATTGCTTACATTGAGACATTCTCTTCTTGTTGAAATTAATTGAATCAACTTTGCTAATTTGTGAGATCAATAAAAAATGGTTGATTCAAAATTAGTGTAACCAATTTTAAAAGCATATGACTACGAACGGTAAATTTTTATCGCTCTGCTGCCAGTTATACTTTAAAAATGAACATTTTAATTACCAATCTAACTATTTTTATTAGTGGGAGAGTAAATTATGGCTCCGAAATTAGATCCCTAAATCCGAAATTTTTTTTAAATGCTTTTGAAGGATGTTAGTGCAGATTCTGTTATAAATAAAGCATTTAAAAATCAAAAAAAAAACATTTTGCAAATGGATTACTATCTAAACATTGAAAATAAATAAGATTTGGCTGGCAATCAAAAGCTCCAGGAAAAAAGTGGAAGAAAGGATTTTCTTAAGGAAAAAGAAAAAAAGAAGCTAAAAAGACTTATCGCTGAAGAAAATCCTTTGCTTCAAAGAACTTCAGCAAAGAAACTATAGGTATTGCAATATAAAATTTGCCGTCAGATAAAGAAAATTGACGAGGAAAAAAAAGTGAATAAATCAGTCTGTCTTCAAATGTCTGTTAAGACTGTATAAAAACGAAGAAAACTTTCTTGGTCTCTGTATTTAATATTATGCAAAGGTAGGTACATAGCATGGATAACTTCAGATGAAGCAGTGTTTCATCTGTCATTTACAACTGGCAAAACGAAGATACAATATATTTAACGCAAAAAATGTCGAAAAGACGAAGCTGTTTTGAAAAATGCAAGTTGGCTGTCAAGTGTTATAATATGGATGGGAATGTCTTCTCAAGGCTTAACAAAACTATTTTTTTGTAGAACCAAAGACTAAAATTTATGCTAAAAGAAACTTTGTTTTGCACCAAGATTCTGTACCAAGTCATTCTGCAAAATCAACTATAAAATGGCTGAAAGATTAAAAAATAAATTTTCTGCCTCCTGAGAAATGGTTACCACCATTCCCTGACTGTGTTCATTGGAATTATTTTTTTATGGGGATACTTAAAAAAACAATTAAACAGGCGTAAAGTAAGAACTCTCCAAGGGCTTCAAAAATCAACCAAAGAGGAAGCTGGAAAAATATCCCTAAAAATGGTTAAAAAGTCTTTTTGGCTTGGCGAAAACGTTTACGCAAAATGTACTATGCAAAAGGAAGCCACATTGAAAATTTCATGTAAATAACTTAATTCTGAAAAAAATTATGATGCTCTGAAATTTGTCACACTATTTTTGAATCAACCAGTAGATTGTTTTTGATTATGGCTAATGTTTTTTCCCTTCCTCCCACATCTTTAGGTGACCAAGAGAGAGGGACGTTTCCCTCACATTGGTTATACTAACTATAATTGTCAAGGATGTAAAAGAAAATACTACATGAGGGGTCGGCAACCTTGTAGCAATGGTGCGCCACACCAATGTACCAATATGATTCAAGGTGCCACTCTGTAGAAAATATTTGAAGCAATTCGATTCCCGTGAAAATACGTGCAGAGTTTAGGGAATAGAGGTCAAAAATACAGATTTATATTTTAAATCAATTATTGCATCATTTAAAGATATTTTTTAACATAAAAGTAAGTAATATAAAATATTAGAATTCCTTCAACATAAATAAAAAAATTGAGTCGTACACCCACATATTATGTATTCTAAAATAAATCAAAATGAGAAATAAACGTAAAATATAAGTATTCCTGAAATATAGTTAAATAAATAAAAGGAAAATTTTAATGTGAATCTTGTTTGGGTGTTATAATTCGTGACTTTCAGTTCGACACATGTTTTTGAATGATCAGTTGTTAAACAACTTTGTGGTCTCAAAATATTATATTTCGTATGCGAAAAAATTTGTTCAAATATATATGTAGAACCAAAAGAGAAAAGAAACACATGTAATTTTCTTCAAACAATTAACTCTCGCTTCTCAATGACATACTTTAAAATAGCTGTCGCGCGCGATTTATCTCTAGTATTATCTTCCAGATCTTTTCATAACTCCGTAAATTTTGTTCTGAATACTTCTCAAGTTTTTTTACCAACGTAGCAATGAGGGATGCTTCATTTACAAGTATTACACAATCATTTGAATTTGAATTGAACATTTAACGCTAAGTCCCATTTAAACAGAGGATGTTCTTTGTGTGCATGGATTACACAAACACACTATACACGCAAGCAGATTCATCAGAATCTCGTTATATGACCAAGAACTGAAAGCAAGAAATAACCTTTAAATAAAAATGCGTGTGGCGTACAGAGAAGAGACAGCGATTTAGCTTTATCTCATAACTTTGTAGAGTGCCACTAAAAAATCCTTCCGATCCACTTGTGGCACACGTGACATAGCTTGCACAATAATATAATGAGACACAGATTCTTACATTTTTTTCAGCATGCAATTCATGCATTCAAATTTGCAATTTCATGCACATTTATTTCATATTTTAATATGATCAATTTTCATCGGATTATTAATATAGCATTGCTTATTTCATAATTATGAAGGCATACAAAGCTCTTGCAATAATTCACTCTATTCAATAATATTCAGCAAAAATTTTGTATTCATATATAACAGACAGTTTTCTATGTTTTTACAGAAAACTAGAAAATTTACCGTTTATTATATTTATATGAATGATTTTCATTTGCACAATTCTCAATATTCTTTCCCTTGATGATCTTTTAGGTGTGATTTTATAGAAGTATTTTTGGTATTTCTATCAGAACTCTGTTCATGTATACCCTTCTCGGGACACAAATACACTGAAGTTTATGTATCCCAATTTGAGAAGAGCAATGATCTAAGTTATAAATATTTATCTTGATTAAAAATTAATAATAAAAAAACTAGACAACTAAAAAGAATAACATACACACAATCGATACTTAAGGTATCCGAATACGTTCGGAACCATGATTTTGCAAAAGTGTATAAATGGATAATATTTATGATATTTAGTGTCACTTAGATTAGAAAATGTATATAAAATTGTTTTAAGAATAGTATCACAACAAAAAATTATTTAAGTACAATATTTTGACAAAAAATAAATATAGAATGACCCATTTTCAAAATATTCTCCTTTTGTGAAAAATTCTTCTATTATAATAATATTCTGCCTGTATATAGTTCAGACCTCTCTACAAAGGCTCAACTAGAATTTTTGAAACATATAACTTGGAAGTGGGTTTATCCGTATTTTACTACAATAGAGGGGAGAAATTTTAAGAAAAAAACGACGATAATTATTTCAATTGGTGGCAACTCTGAAAATAATGTGAATTTTTCAAAAATTCTCATTCAGATTCTCTGGAGAAGTCTTTACTTTATGTTAGCGAAATATTATTATTTTAGAAGCATTTTTTATAAAAGGAGAACATTTTGAAAAAACATTATTCTAAGTTAATTTTTTGCCAAAATATTGTATTTAAATAATTTTTTTTTGTCAAAATATATCCTTAAAACAATTTTATACATACAATATAATCTAAGAGACACTAAATATCATGAAAATTATCCATTTATGCGCTTTTTTAAAATCACAGTTCCGAACGTAGTCGGATACCTTAAATGAACAGTTTTTACTTCTATTCGTATAAAAATGAAACTATTTTGTTTCAGCTCTTTGCGAAACAATCTATGTGGGAATTAGTAACACACCTACACATAAAAAATATAAAAATCTTATTAATTATTGTATAGATGAAATATATACCAGTAATTTTATTAATAGTTATCTGTATAAGGAAATTCTAAACTGTATGGATTAAATTAATATTTGTATAGATTAATAGTGCTATTATTAACGAATATATAGTAAATATTCATATTTTCATGTATTATGTACTGCGTTAATAACCTGTATATTCAATTCATAGATGGTGTGTTACAGTAGTTCTCAAAAATAACATATCCGAATAAATTACTTTTTAACCTTATTATTATGGTGTAGACAAATACAAAAATATTCTTCATGTTACCCCTATGATTTTAGTATAGAACTCTTAATATATTTAGTTTATGATTTTTTTAGTAAAATAATAATTTAGAAATTCTATCCAATAGGATTTTGTTAAGTACGAAAAGGGAAAGATGAATTAGCCATAAAACTGTTAAAACCTACTGTTATATAAAATTACATACTTTCATTAGTCAGCATTGCAGCTAATATCTAATAAAAGTGTTTCCAGTACCTGTATGATACTTTCAACTTTAATGTTCAAGTCATTTCAGTCTCTCCCCACAGCAGAGATTAGTAAAAACTGTATACATATCAGTTTTGTTTTTACACAAGCGTGTTTTTTACTCAATTTTGTTTTAACACAAGTTAGAAAAAGTTTAATTATCTTTTTATACATGACTTAATTTAATTTAATACGATCAACCCAAATTCCAAGAAAATTTTGCATTACTTTTATTTTTATAGTTGCAAAATTAGAGACGAGAAACGTAATGTGATTTCCATTTGTGAATATTCCTCGAATTTTATAACCTCTGTATGGGATTTTATCAGTTTTGTCTGTATAAGCTAGTTAAATGTTTAAGGCTGTTTTCGGCAAAAGTACGAGAGCCTGAACTAAACGCTGAGCACACTTTCAGACAGAAAAATGCCTCAATTTTTTCATCAATATTTTCAACATTATAACTCATACATCTGTTATATATATAGCAATACAGCGTTTCTAAAATTTCAAAATATTCCGTGAATATTATTTTTTTCATTTTAACACGTGAAAGGATTGCTCATTTAGCATTGCGGTATAGGAGAAAAAACGCGAAACACATTTTATGCCGGAAAAAATGGCTCAACTCGGTCAAAAATGTAAAGTATGATAAAATGGATTGTTCTCTAAGGAATAGTGAAGCCAGAGAGAGGATGTAATATTAAATTTTCATTTTTTTTTTATTTTCGAAAAAATGTACCTAATTCGGGTTCTATTCTTTAACATTAATCGAAGATAGCCTTAAGTGCTAAGTGTTTAAAGAGAAAAGTATATTTTGATGCTTATAAAATTTAATAAAAATTAAAATAAGATTTAAGTGTAAAATATTTATACTTGAACTTATGTCCGATGAAGTTACGAAGTTATTCACAGTAAGTTTTGGTATTATATCAAATGTTTCAGACATATCAAAAAAAGTTTCAGAAAAAAATTTTTTTCAACACGAAGAACTTTGAGACCGAACGCGAGTCAGGGAATGAATCTTTATTTTATCTTTATTCGTTAATAAGTCCAATAAAACATTGGCACCTCAAGAGATTATTACTAATTTTGTTCCTGATATCACATAAATAGTTTCACTAGTGTAGCACGAAGATAAAAACAAAGCCATTTTTAGTGATAACAATAATATTACTCAAAAGCATGCGTTTACATTCATAAAAAGTGACAACGAATAAAATCTTTTCATGTGAAATTCATATTATTTTATCTAAGTTTTGTTTTCATTAATTAGTGACGCGTGTTCTTTCCTTTTCAAATCATAATTTACTTTGCATGATACACGTACTTAATCTACGTACTTCACGACGATACACGTACTTAACACGATATTAAATATAATGTTTAAGAGATCCTAATATGGAAATTCTCCTGGTTTATTGTATTATTTTTGCTGACTTCTTTGGACTGGAGCCAATCTTCTATTTTTAAATAAATTCAATACATTTTTTACACATTTTCTTCGAGAGTCTATCTATCGTGAAAAAGCAGTATAATAGGTGTATATATATTGCAAATGATATTTTTCTGTTCTAAGAAAAGGAAGCTTTTGACGATTAGAAACAATATATCTTTCTTAATTTTTATTTGATGTTTTCGTTGTGGCCATGTTATCTGTAAAAACTGGTTAAGCTGAGAAGAGCTAAAATAAATAAATAAATAAACAAATATAAAATCTGCAGGCTTATGAATTCTTTTTTACAGAGTATTTTTTAAAGCAATTTAGCTCTTGGTTAAAAAGTTCTGGGTGATCTTAAAACGTGTGAAGACTTGGAACCAGTTAATATATATATATATATGTAAGGATAATTAAATTAGATTAAAAATTAAATTCCTTATCTAGCACTTAACTTTTATTTTTTCATTACCTCTTCAAGTATCAAACTATCACCCATTTATTTCTTCCAAACATATGGCCTAGCCAATAAACATGTCTAATTCCAGATCGTTATATTTAATAGCCCTATACGTCAGCATTAACTTTCAAGTGCACTCATGAAATCCGCGATCGGTATTTTAAGTGTTGACCCACCACTTAAGATTTTCAAGGTGGCGTGCTTTTGCTCTCTGATTCTTAGTTTCAGATGAAATCTAGAAATGATTGAATAAAGTTCCTTTTTAAAAACTGAGTCTGTTTCTGACTCCAAAACATGTCATATATATATATATATAATGGAATTGGCAATTTTTTCCAGCTGTTTTTATTCAGTGTTTTTTTTCATAAATTCTAATTTACTTTTAGAATAATATCAGTTGTAATTAGTACTGAGGAATTAGGTCTGAATTTCAGGATTTTATTTCACAATATTTTTTAAAATTTTAATTTTTTTGTAAGGATACAGCAGTGGTCTTCAAACTTCTTTGACTCGTGTGATCCTTAGAACTTTTAGGAGCTTTCGGGGAATTCCTCTCCACACACACACTCTCTAAAAATGCATCTTAAAATAAAATTTAAAGTAGATCAATATGTACGAGTACCTTATGTAAAGACAATAAAAAAGTGTTGCATTTATTAATAAAAAATTTTAAGGTAATTTTAATGTAATTTTGATACAGTTTATTGATTAATAGTATTAATCTGTGATCCAAGTGTCGCCTACCCATGCATTATATTTAGTAACTGAGATATGCGCTTGCATTTTTTGCACAAACCATCGAAGCCTTGGTCTATTGAAATTCTCTGCAGTCGCATTTCGTATTCTGTGTTTAATTTGTTTTTATATTTTGTTTTTGTAACCTTTCAAGTTGAAAATATTTTTCACAAATACATTGTTCTGAATAGCATTAAAATGTTTACAGCTGTGAAGAAATCTTAGCGTTATTCATGAATTTTCAACTTAAATTTAGGAGCTGTTCTTGCTTATATTTAGATATTGACGACGAATCAGTTCATATCTCGATAAAAAGTTTCTTCTATATTATAGGTTGTTTTTCAATTCCCCTACTATTAGTTCACTCTCACCTATTATATATATATATATATATTGCTCAAATTTTCAATCGTTAATAAAATACTTTCTTTTCATCCATTCAAGTTCAAATACATTTTTTAAAACTTGTAGTGGATGACACTTGATGTTATTACAGTTTTTCCAAAAAAATCATTAATTAAATTAAGAAATGAATAAATAGTAACAAAAAATAATAGTCCAACAGCATATATAGAAAGGAAAATCGTTCGTTGTGTCCCTGTAAGCCAATGGATAGCACGTTGGACTTCTCATCCAAAGGTGGTGGGTCCGAATTTCACCTGGGATGACCCAATTTCTGAGGATGTGATTTCATTTTTACTATACCATTTTATTAGAATACTTAAATTTAATTAATGAATAAATAGTAACAAACAAACAAAAATAGTCCAACACCGTATACAGAAAGGAAAACGGAAAATTGCAAGGGAAATCGCTTTCTATTTTGTCAATTAATATTGTGATTCTGTCAAATTTATACACATATTTATATTAATTGTAACTATTTATTAAAAAGTAATTATATATTAATTTATTTTGTTAATCTAAGTAGGAACTGACTTAAATATTTTTTTGTGTTACTTTTTTCTCCCCCATGAGCCGGCTGGGTGGCGTGGTTGGTTTGTCGCTGGCCTTCTGCGCCCAAGGTTGCGGGTTCGACCCCGACCGAAGTTGGTGGATTTTCATGACACAGAAAATCGATAGCGGCCATATCGTATGATTATACGGCATGTAAAAGATCCCTAGAGCGTTTGTTTGGCTTGGGTGCTCTCGGCAAAATTAAATCCTAGTTCAGGTTCACATCGTCAGAGCTCAGGGGCCTCCCTCAGGGGAGGAAACTGGCATCAAAATTTCTTGCGGCAATTGGTATCCACCTATATGGTACCGCAAAAAAAGAGATACCAGCTTCCGGGAAATGTGCTAGGTATGCAGTGGTAAAACACCAATGGTAGCCCATTAGAAATAAAAAAAAAATTTTCTTCCTCCCATAATTGCAGAAAAGGTGCATTTTTTATTAAACATTGTACTAACGAGTATAAACCCGGGATAGCAAATAATAAAATATCTAGTAAATAGAACATATAAAGATAAAATATATATTTTAATATTCTCTTATTATATTACAATAAAAGTTTAAAAAGTATAACAAATAAAGTTATATTATGTATGAATATAATTTTTAGTTATAAAGACTGTGGGATATAAGTTTAGATGCTTGTAGTTCTGCAAACTTCCTGTAGAACGTGAAATTCATTTTGCATACACATTTCTTTCCAAATATAATTTTTCTTTTCGATTCATTATTGTGACTCGTGGAGCACCTGAGTATTCCTCTTTGAACCCCAGGGTTCCGTGGAACACTGTTTGAAGACCACTGCCATACAGTATTCTAAAACTACGAAAAAAAAAAAACCCGTGCTTATAATTTAACTTAAGATCATTAACTTAAATTTTTTGATATGTTCTGTTAAGAGTTTTTAGATACAATCATTGATATTAATTTGATGAGTAATCGTTATTTATTTTAGATAGTTAGAAAATTATTATTTTACAAAGTTGAGCAAAGTTTTCAAACGTATTCTAGTCTTTCAATCCTCCGATAGATGGCAGTATAGTTCTTACGACAAAATGCGAGCACGTTTCTCTAGTTCTCGGTCATCATTACACGTTGTCTTTATCAACACATGGGAGAAAAATACGAATATAATTTATTCATCCTGAAAATATTGTTTTCAAATATTTAACTTTCAAACTTAATTCAGTTTTTTTTTGCTTTTGAAAGTTGGAATAATTTTGATGATCAAGAGGTTTGCACAATATAACTTTTATGAGAACTTTTTCTGTGAAAATCAAATCAGTGTTAAAATGTCTCGAACTCGATACTTATAGCTTCATAGCAGGAGATGGAAATAAGACAGACTTTATCAAACGGATATGGTACTAACTTAGAATATAACTTAAATAACCAGTTTTTTTATTTGAGTAAAAACTGAATTATCTATTAAAATAAATTCTGAGAATCCGAAAAAAAAAGTAAAAAAACAAAAAAAGAAGTATATATGCTATAGATAACTTTTTAGTTGTGAAAGTAAAAATATTTTTTTAGTAAGGGAGTAAATTAACATTTCGAAGGCTATTTTAGGGGGAATATGCATAAGGAAATTCACACACCCATTGCTAAATGTGAAGGGAAATAAGTATTTGTCCCTTTTGTATTAGGACTATGTTATTCGTTCTATTGAGATCAAGGACTGATAATTCTCTTCTATATATTTTAAATGTTATTGGATTGCCTGTATTGTTGTTATTGCCTGTATAAACTATATATTATAAATATCTCAGTGCCGCAAATATTAATATTTTTTCCCTTTTAAAATGAATTTATCATTTAATCATAATTATGAATTCATATTTAAAAAGAGAAAGCGTAATCTATCCTTTAATTCCCAATTCATAAATTCTGGGATCTTTTCGAAAAGAAGAGTTTCTCAGTTTTTCTAACATAAATAAACTCTTTTATGTGAACTTTACAAAATTCTGTGAGGTTCATTTATAAGTTTATTCTGTAAACGTTCATTTTATATGAATACTTACAGAAATAGATGCTTTTTACATAATTTAACATTTTTAGTGTAAGAATTATTACCTTACGCAAAATATACTACGTAAAAAAGTAAAGAAATACTTAAAAAACAGAAATTAAGTTTATTTACCTGGTTCAAGATTCACTAAACCATTTTCTGTTTAATTTTTACTGGATTTCAAACACTTGGAGCATTTTTTCATACAGAAAAATGCTTCATCGGTTACATATTCTGACTTCTTTTACTTATAGAGATTTTTTTTACATATGTTTCAATAGTTTAATATTATTCTTATATGAATTGGGTTTAATTGAATGTTAATGTACCAAACGTTTATTGTAAAAATGTACTAAATTTCACACCACCACCTTTACCTCCTAATAAAAAACGAAAATAGATAAATTAAATCTTTTTACATTAAAGAGTTAAGTAAAAAATTGTATGTTACAAGAAATTCTTTCTAAAATTTAAGGACAAAGTAAAATAAATTAGAATAAATGTTTTATTTACATCAATTCGAGTTAAAACTGAAAATTTTTTCTAATTGAAAAAACTCTGAATATTTTTTCTTAAGGTATCCGACTAAGTTCGGAACTGTGATTTTAAAAAAAGTGCATAAATGGATAATTTTCATGATATTTAGTGTCACTTAGATTAGAATACATATATAAAATTGTTTTAAAGACATTGTGACAAAAAAAATTTATTTAAATACAATATTTCGGCAAAAATTAACTTAGAATAACCTTCTTTCAAAATGTTCTCCTTTTGTGAAAAATGCTTCTATTATAATAATAATTTGCCTGTATATAGCTTAGACCTCTGTACACAGGCCCAACTAGGATTTTTGAAAAGTTTACGTTATTTTCAGAGTTACACACTAATTGAAATAATTATCGGCGTTTTTTCTTAAAATTTCTCCCCTCTATTATCGTAAAACATGGATTAACCCACTTCTAATTTATATATTTCAAAAATTCTAGTTGAGCCTCTGTACAGAGGTCTGAGCTATGTACAAGCAAAATATTATTATAATAGACGCACTTTTCACAAAAGGAGAATATTTTGAAAATTTGTCATTCTATGTTCATTTTTTGTCAAAATATTGTACTTAAATAATTTTTTATTGTAATACTATTCTTAAAATCAATTTTATATAATTTTCTAATCTAAGTAACACTAAATATCATAAATATTATCCATTTATACGCTTTTGCAAAATCACGGTTTCGAACGTAGTCGGATACCTTAATATCATAAGAACACAGCAATAAAGAATAAGCAGCTGATGCATTTTTCTACACTCTCAGTACACTAATCTCAAAAACTTACAATATATATACAATTACACTACATTATTACTAAAGATAAAAACTTTCTCATTTAAGAGAGATCCTTTCTAATAAATTTTAATTCTTAAAATCATGAAATATTTGAAAATATTAATTTGTACGTGTTCTTTAGAAAAATGAAGAGCTTATATTGCTCAAAAAATCTTATGTTACTGATCATTATATAAAAGTATGAGTGTGTCAGTAAATATTAGTACTTATAAAAATATAAAATGAAGTTTAGCTTGGAAGTAGTACATATTTGTGTAGTGTTTTAATTACATAATTATTAGTAAACATTTTTTACGAAATTGTGTATAACATTTAATTATTTAAAGCAATGTATTAAAAAAAATCTCGGCAATAAATGTGCTAAAAAATGCTTTTTAAAAACGTTCTTGTTTATTTTAATTGAAAGTCTAATGAGTGAAAAAATCAATATATATATATTTTTCTCTCTCTTTATTTCTAAGATTATATCAAAGGTTATGTTATATTTTATTCCATAACAAATTATTATCGATAAAAATAAGTGTGTTTGGAAATATATACTCCGTGAATTTTTGTTTGTGAATTTTGAAGTCGAGAAAAATTAAAAGAGCTTTTATATACGTTTCTTATATAGTTTTTTGGATCATTTGTCAAGTTTACCTTTTCATGAGAGAATGAAATTTATAAAAGCTTGAATCATAAAATCACGAGAAATTGGAACATAGACATTTAGATATAAAGATCATTAAATAAACTACGTTTGAAATCTAATTTTTAAATTTTTTTGCTATATTTTATTAAAATTTTAAAATTAGTCAACGATTTTCTAAAGCTTGAATGTGCCAAACAGGATTCTGAGAGCAAAATTTTGTAAATAAGCTCTATTAAGTATAGAAATTTAAATGTTTATATTTGCATGGAATATTTATTGTATATTCCGGCGTATAACGGGTATCTATACTTTAAAACTGCATTTTTTAAGTTTTAGGTATATTTGCCGTATAACAAGCACCCCTTTTTTTACGAAGAAACCTGAAATGTACATGTGCAATGATCTTATAGTTTGAAGTCTAGAAATAGCCTGAGCGGATAATTAAAACATGGAATGAATTAAGGTATCCGACTACGTTCGGAACCGTGATTTTAAAAAAAGCACAAAAAATGGATAATTTTCATGATATTTAGTGTCACTTGAATTAGAATACATATATAAAATTGTTTTAAGGACATTTTGACAAAAAAAATTATTTAAATACAATATTTTGGCAAAAAATTAACTTAGAACAACCTTTTTCAAAATATTCTCCTTTTATAAGAAATGCTTCTAAAATAATAATATTTTTCTTATATAAAATAAAGAGTTCTCCAGAGAGTCTGAACTATGATTTTTGAAAAATTCACATTATTTTCAGAGTTACAACTCATTGAAATAATTATCGGCACTTTTTTCTTAAAATTTCTCCCCTCTGTTGTCGTAAAAGATGGACAAACCCACTTCTAAGTTATATATTTCAAAAATTCTAATTGTGCCTCTACACAGAGGTCTGAGCTACATACAGGCAAAATATTATTATAAAAGAAGCATTTTTCACAAAAGGAGAATATTTTGAAAATGGGTCATTCTATGTTCATTTTTTGTCAAAATATTGCACTTTTTTATTATATTAATACTCTTAAAACAATTTTATATGTGTATTCTAATCTAAGTGACACTAAATATCATAAATATTATCCATTTATACGCTTTTGCAAAATCACGGTTCCGAACCATAAACCTGACACGCAGGATAAAAAAATAATTAAAAAAAAATCCAGTATTCATAACAATCTAGATGGAACTAAAGATGGTTACTTATTCATGGATTATAGAGTAACATTTACGTTAAAAATAAATTAGATTTCGATGATGTGTATTAAGATATAACTGTAGAAGTTTAAAACGATATTTTCATGTTATCCAAAAATGAAAGTTCTAAGATATATAGATATATCATTTATTTTAAATAAACTGAAGATATACATGTAGAAAACTAATTTTTTATGCTCATCTTTTCTTCATTTTTAAAGCTATCATTTTTATATCCTACGTATTGCACCACCCGTAAATTTTAATCTTACTTTTTGTGTTAAAAGTGCATGTTATACGTCGGATAATGTGGTACTTTTATTTTTTCAGTAATAACACTATGTGAAACTAAACTGAGATATTATTTTATTTTTTCATTTAAAACTGATTTAAGGTATGTGACTACCTTCGGAGCACTTTTTTTGAAATATATAAATTTTCAACTGAATAAATACTTTTTTATTTGAAATAGGGCTTAAAACTAGGAATTCAAGTACAATTTCCGCAAAATTAAAAATAATTTTGGATATATTGGGAATTTTGTGTGAAATTTTAGTGAAAAATTGCTGTTACGGTAAGGCTTGTATTGAAAATTCTAATTAATATATTTGAATAATATCTATACAGTACATAAATAACATCATTATCTGTGTTTAGGGCTATCAGATTTGTAATACTTTTGAAAGTTTTTGAAATATGTGTCATTTTTTTATGCAAGAACTCAGTTTTTTACAAAAAACTAATGTTATTTTCTCACAAAAAGTGCAATAAAATACATAAATATATACACAGAGATTAAATTATAGTATAGACAGGAGAAAAAACTAAATAAAATATTTTCGGAAAATTTTAATTCAATACCTTAAAAAGAAATTTTGTAGTGAACTTAATCGTGAAGCATGAAATTGAAAAACATAGTTTCTCAGAAAATGCATTTAAAGATTTTAATACAGTATAAAAAATATTCTCCTAATTGTACATTTTTTAAACTCACGATATTTATAGGTCAAGATCTTTTTAGAGATTCATGCTTAACTAATTTGGACTTTTTTTTTTCAACCTTTTGATGTTTTCTGGAGAGTTTTTTAGACTATAACAATTGTCGTTTTTAGTGAAATTTTGATGAAGAATTGCAGTTACACAAAATTCTAATAAATGTATTCAAATAATATTTATACAGTACGTGTGTAACATCTTTATATGAGTTAGAAATTAAAAGATTTGTAATACTTTAGAAAGTTTTTTAAATATGCCAAATTTTATGCAAAAACATGATTTTTTAAAAAATTAATGATTTCTTTTCATAAAAAAGCAATAAACTACATAAATATAAACACAGAGATTAGACTTGGATTCATAATTCAGATAGAACTAAATAAAACATGTTTTGAAAATTTCAATTCAATTACTTAAAAATATTTTGTGTAGGGATCTACTTCCGGTTTTTTAAATTCCATTTCTGGTTTACTAATTATGCTATAACTTTGCTTCTAGATATCGTAGAAACAAAAATAGAGTGTTTTTGGAATCTTAAATGTACGGGCAATAAAATAAAAACATAAAAGAAATTTCGAAACTTTTCACCAAAACGGCGAATTTTGGGTAGTCACATATCTTAAGGTATCCGACTACATTCGGAACCATGATTTTAAAAAAGCGCATAAATGGATAATTTTTATGATATTTAGTGTCACAGATTAGAATACATGTATACAATTGTTTTAAGGACATTATGACAAGAAAAAATTATTTAAATACAATAGTTTGGCAAAAAATGAACTTAGAATAACCTTTTTTCCAAATGTTCTCCTTTTGTAAAAAATGCTTCTATTGTATTAATATTTTGCCTGTATATATCTCAGACCTCTGTACAGAGGCTCAACTATGAGTTTTGAAAAATTCAAATTATTTTCAGAGTTACAACTATTTAAAATAATTATCGGCGTATTTTCTTAAAATTTTTCCCTTTTGTTGTCGTAAAACATGGATAAACCGACTTCCGAGTTATGCATTTCAAAAATCATAGTTGAGCCTCTGTAGAGAGGTCTGAGCTGAATACAGGCAAAATATTAATACAATAGAAGCATTTTTTACAAAAGGAGAACATTTGGAAAAAAGGTTATTCTAAGTTCATTTTTTGCCAAAATATTGTATTTAAATAATTTTTTTGTCATAATGTCCTTAAAACAATTGTATACATGTATTCTAATCTAAGTGACAATAAATATCATAAATATTATCCAATTACGCGCTTTTGCAAAATCACGGTTCCGAACGTAGTCGGATACCTTAATGCAATAAGTGTTGAGAGTGAAGTTTTTGATGTCGATCTAATTTTCCTTCCCATGTAAGAAATTGATAGCTTCGAAACAAATTTGCAAGCTAGGTATCTGGTAGGTTGTGAGCTTAATTACTGCTTTAATTAAATATCACCATTGAGACTAAAAGGTTGCCCTATATATCGAGGATCTTGAAGTGTATGATTTAGAAGGTGGCAGAATGAAGTATAGAATCAAGAAAGTCTTCGTCAATTTACCGAAAGTGGAGTTTATGACTTTCATCGTTAATAGCCAGAAGTGTGTAACTATAGTTTCAAAAATAAACAAAATCATTCAGTTTTTACATGGAAATATTCGAAAGTGTATTCAAGTGTATTTTAAGAAAAAATTACATGGATAAATGAAACTTATTCAGTTTATTATTTTGTAAATAAAAGAAATTGTATAAGGAGATTATTTACTGAGTAAAAATGAGTGATCAACTGTATCCTTGTAAAAAAGGGAAGATAAAAATTATAAAAAATAACAGGTTGAATATCTGTTGTAGAATTTCAACAGTTACACAATTACATTCAAATCCAATTGAATTATAAAAGTAATAAGAGATTTGAAGTTATAATTTCCTTAAATTATTAAATTAAAAAATAACAAATCTATATAAATTAGCATCGATATTCTAGGAATATTCATTATTTAATAAAGTTGACAAATAAAGGGCTTAAAATATGTCATATTATTGATTAATTATTGAAAATTTACATTTTTATGCACGATTATACTACAGCCTACGATGTAAGTTCAAAAAATATTCGATGAATGTAAAAAAAAGCTTTATGTTGAGGGCTTTTTAATGGAATTATCAATATAATTGATAATCATGAAGTAAAAAAAAAATATTAGTAATTCGAATTCAAACACTGAAGAAATTATTAATAAATTTTGAGTTCATTAAACACAAAAGTACCGAAACACAATGATTATTTCATAATAACTTTTTAGTTCTTAGAAAAACACTTTATCTTGTTTCAACCAACGACAAAACAATTATCCTATCTATATAATTTTCATGCTTATATTTCAGAAAAGAAGATTTCTTTCAGTTAACTTTTTCATAAAATGTATAATAATTTACATATAATCTTCATTTATGTTTGGGTAAGAGTTTTTATTTCTTTGAAACTTAAATAGTTTTCGTTAATCTCCATCGATAAATATTTATATTTGACTTACATTTATCTCCTTTTCATCGGTTAAATATTTATAACTGCTGCATTCATGCATGAATTCGGTTTTAACATTGCTGTTTTAGTAATTGATTGTTTTTAGAGATTTTTAGCTCTAAGTGACAGTTTCAGTTAAACTGAATAACACTTCTGAACAACGAGTATATAATATGAAACTGTATAAAAATTTTAAACAAGAGTTTTTAATTAAGTGAACTAACCTCCGGAAAACCAGTTATTTAAGCTCTTGATGGGTGTGCGGTCCCTTAGAAGAAAAAAAAAGTGCCGTATATTTTAACTCAATTAGAAGTAAGACAATTCACTTTTTTAAAAATAGAAGCCAAAATTTTAGTACTTAATGCGGTTTTTTTTTGAGAAATCATTTTGTAGACTTCGAAAAATGGATTTAGCAAACTGGAAAAAAAATACAGAACTTTACAAGACAATAAGCCAATTTCTTATTTTTTCAAAATAGATGCAAAACATTTACGAGTTTTTTTTTATGTTTTAACAAGCTTATATTTTCTGCTTGATGATATGAATATTACTTTAATTCAGAATTTAAAATTCTCTAACACCATTTAATTCAGATCTCTTTCCTTTTAAGATATTACGTTGCCCGAAAAAATAAATAAAACTTACCGTATGCATTTTTTTGAATTCTCATAAAATATATTTCAGGAGCACCCAAATGATATTAATATATGCTTTTTTATTTTTAATCGCAGTGGACATTTCTTTTTTTCCAGCCAGCTTTATCAATTTGACAAGAATAATGTTAACTATAAAGTGTACAAATTCATCCAAAAATTAATTTTTTCTAAGTAGAATAATTTTTTATCTACTAAAAATAAAACTACTTTTTCGGTTTTGAATGTTATTCATAAATATATAATTAGATGTTTATGTATGTGGAGTTATTCAATTGAAAATGGATATTCAAAATTTTGGCAACTGAGAATACATTTTAACACTTATCCTTCTTAGGGTAAAAAATGGGATTTTGTAAATAGATTTTTCAAACAACTTAGTTTAAACTTATAATTTTGCATAGCCCTACCTTATAGTTAAATAATTTTAAGTAAGAAATGGAAGCATAAATTTAGTTAAGAAATTTGATTTAAAAAATAAATATAATTGAGAGTTAAAAGTATTATTTTTCGCAATGACTTGTGCAACATTTGATACATCATATTTTTCTCTGCTGGTTATAATAATTAACTCAGCAAACTATTGTACTGAACATGATAAAGGGGGGCATTTCAAATAATCTTTAGGTTAAGGTATCCGACTAAGTTCGGAACACTGATTTTGCAAAAGCGTACAAACGAATATTTTTTTTAGTATTTAGTGTCACTTAGATTAGAATACATGTATAAAATTGTTTTAAGAATATTATTAGAATAAAAAATTATTTAAATATAATATTTTGGCAAAAAATGAAGTTAGAATTAATTTTTTTCAAAATATTCTCCTTTCATGAAAAAGGCTTCTATATATAAAAAAAATTGCTTATATATAGCTAAGACTTCTTCAGAGAGTCTGAACTAGATTAGGGGCTGTGGTAGCCCAGTGGTTAAGGTATCGGATCATGGCAGGCATGTCGCGAGTTCGAGCCCAGTACCACTAAAGACCCGCCATGTAGGGCAGGGATGCATGTTAAATCTGTCGATAGCTGAAACGTCCTCCCGTTGGTGTGGTAGTTAGAAGAGGGGGTGCCAGTTCAGGTGTCGTCCACGTCACTTGACATGGTTCAAGATTACGTAGTCCGTCGCCAAAAGTCCTTGTGTAGCTGAACAGTGCGACGATAATATTAACTCACTGAACTAGAATATTTGAAAAATTCACTTTATTTTCAGAGTTACTATCAATTGAAATAATTATCAGTGTTTTTTGTTAAAAATTTAATCCACTTCTAAGTTACTTATTTCAAAAGTTCTAGTTCAGGCTCTGTACAGAGGTCTGAGCTAAAAATAGGTAAAATATTTTTGTTATAGAAGCATTTTTCATAAAAGCAGAATATTTTGAAAATAGATAATTAATTCTTCAATTTTTGCCAAAATAATACATTTAAATATTTTTTTATTGTAAGAATGTTCTTAAATCAACTTTATACGTATATTCTAATTTAAGTGACCCTAAATATTAAAAAAGTATTCGTTTGTAAGCCTTTTCAAATTCACGATTCCGAACGCGTAGTCTGATACATTAAGCTAAGAAAAACTTATGAAAATTGAAGTTAATGCATTTTCTTTTTGATTATCAGGGATAAAATAATAACTACTACTTTTCAAACATTAAATATGAAGATTAGGGTGAATAGCTGTTAAATTAAACTCAGTGGCGCAACAGCCCATGGAGGACCAAGACCTAGTGTGCCTATCTCAGGTTTCGTGACCTTGAGTGCTGAGGTGCATGAGCAGATGTTCCTGTCAAGTAGTCAGTCTGAGGTTATATGGAGAAAAAAATTATAATCAATTGAACCTCCCCCACCCCCATGCAGAAAAAGTTTTCTATAATATGTGTGGAGATTAGGAGAAAAATAATTAAAAAAATTAATTTCAAATATAATATTGACACAAAATAAAGGTGTTGATTTTTGAAAAAAAAAAAAATAGAAAGAGCCTTAATTTTGATTATATGATTAATTATTTTTCTACCATATAAATAATCAAAAGTGATGATTAGTGATTGTTGAGTAGTACTGAATAGTGAGTCCAGTGTAATATTGAAGCATTTCATAACCCAGTTAGCTCTCTCTCTCCGCAGTTCGATCCCAGATGTTTTACTTCTTTCGCTTTACCGTGAGCTGTAATTTCGACAGTAGGTTATTATCTTTTAAGTTTAATACTAGAGAAGCTTTTAAATGTACCTAATGTGTTTTTTTTATTCTTGTAACTATTTAATATGGGCCCTCCCATAGCAATAAATGCTAAAAAGTACTAAAATGCTGTTCCACTTTGACATATTACCATTGAAAAAATCAATTCCTAAGCTTCATTAACTTTGTGGCAGTACTTAACATAAATATTAATACTTTATTTTAATTTTCCACATTGTCTATGTGGCGGTGTGATATCTATATGAACTAGTACCAACATCACGCGAAGACGATCGTTTTGGCGTGATTGGTTAAAGTACTGCGTTCGGAACGGAAGGTACCCAGAACGAACCTTCCCTCCTTCATTGGTACCCTGCCGCAAAGGAACCGCACCCTTCACGTGCCGCAGTCGTGGCGCCATCTATCACCTCGAAAGCAACTAAACGTCTAGAACTGACGCAAATAGCCGTTACTTTCAAAGTCGTCTCACACAAATGACGCAATCAAAAACCGTCACACAAATGACGCAATTCTCAAGCAGTCTCGCACAATGACGCAACCCACCAAGTGAGGGAACTGCTTACATACTCGCCACGAATATGGTATCGTTGTTCGCCTATTCGCCGAAACACTGGCGGGAGTATTGGCGGTGTGATATCTATATGAACTAGTACCAACATCACGCAAAGACAATCGTTTTGGCGTGATTGGTTAAGTACTCGCGTTCGGAACGGAAGGTACCCAGAACGAACCTCTTCCCTCCTTCATCTATATATACCCCATGCCTATATTATCTTTTCTGCATTGGTAAGTTTTGAAATTCTGAAGAAAAAAAATCGATCCCCTAATGAAGATCCCCATATTGCTCAGTTTCATTGAATGGACAAAAATATTAAATGCAAAAGAACAAATAAGTAAGTCATATCAAATAAATTGATAAAATATATGAATTATACATACCTATGTTTATTTTTTAAATTAGCATAGGAGGAGACTTGTAGCTTATGAGAAAGAGAGAGAGAGCATCTGTAAAACTCAAGAGCTGTAAAAAAAGCTTCCATTTATTGACTTTAATCTTTCTATTTCTGTTTGATTGTGTTTAACTACACAAAGATTTATAACAATGAAGTTACAAACTTCTTTGTAATTTTTAAGGAAAAAAAATTGATAATAAAGTCCGCAAAAGATTACCTGATTTGGATTTTTATCAAAGAAACGTTGCTTCATGAAGAAGTGGTTTTTTGATATTCTATCTCTTGCTTAACTCTAAAAAAGGCACCGAATTAATTAAAAATTAGTTTAATAGCATAGAAGCATCATGCATAAAAATTCTAGTTTTCAATTATGATATCTATCATAACATTTTGTCTGCGTTTAAGAGTAAGATGTAAATAATACTTAAAAATTTCACTTTTTTATTAGAAAAGTGTAGAAAATTTGCTTGAATCACACATAAAATAAATTTTGTTCAAAATTAGCATCTGGATAAAATATGAAACTGATAAAGAATGATTCCGAAAAAGATAAAAATCCTTTTCCACTAATGCCATAGAAAACATGCTTCATTCAAGGTACTTATTTGAAGATAACCATGGACATCTTTTAAAACTAAAACTAAAGATCCAGCGTAGTTTTTTGTATAAGAGTTTTTAGCAAATATCTTAAAGAATTATGGAACTGTAAAAATACAGTAACAATGAACTAGATTGTAGCAACATAATTTAGTTGACATATTAAGTAGAAAAAAAATTTGAAACAAGTTATGTAGGTACCCATCTGCTTCATACATGTTCTCTTAAATAACATTAAGAGTGAACGCAGTAAATATAATTATCTTTAATATTCTCAAGTTATAATCATTGATAAAAAAATAATCCACTGTTTCTATTAGAATACTATTTGTGTGTGTTTAAGATCAAACAAACACACACAAAAAAGCCATAAACGATGATCTCTTAAAGTATGCTTGTTATTAGAATTTAAACAAGTAATATAAAAAAAAATTATGTCAATTCCTACATAAACAAAACATAATTTCTACATAAACAAAAATTTTATTTTAGTTGCATTTTATTAAACAGTTACAATTAATATAAATATGTATATACATATGATACAATCTCAATATTTAGTGACAAAATACAAAGCGATTTTCCTAGCAATTTTCCATTTTCGTTTCTATATGTGATGTTGGACTATTTTTTTTGTTTTTGTTTTTTACTATTTATTCATAAATTAAATTAAATTATTCTAATAAAATAGTATAGTAAAGAAGAACTCACGTTCTCAGAAATTAGGCCATCCCAGGGGGATTCGAACTCAAGACATTTGGATGAAAAGTCCAACTTGCTATCCATTGCGCTACAGGGGCTCAATGAACGATTTTCCTTTCCATATAGGCTGTTGGACTATTATTTTTTTAATACTATCTATTAATTTTTTAATTTAATTAATGAATTAATATTTGGAAAAACTGTAATAACGTCAAGTGTCATCCACTACAAGTTTAAAAAAAATGTGTTTGAATTTGAATGAATGAATAGAAAGTATTTTATTAACGATTGAAAATTTGAACAATATATATATATATATATATATATATATATATATAGTAATATAAAATAAAAGTGAAGAAGTACTAGAACCTACAGTGCTAAAGTAGGAAGAAATTGGAATTCACCAAACACAGCAAATGTAGATACAAAAAAGTTTTTGGACTAAACTGGAGACTTATTATGATTTCTAAAGCTGTCGCTAAATTAGGCCAGCGAATTAGGGTTAGCAATGCTTTATGGATCCAACCTTTCCCATATATATATATATATATATATATATATATTAGTTGGAATTGAAAAAAAGAATTGCTCTGTTGTTAGGACTTCATCAATATACATTGTAAATAATGTATGTAAAAGGTAAATTATGTGATACAGATGTACCAGTCACAAGTAAAATAATCATGATTAATATCTGTATACTAGAAAAGTCTAAATAATTATTCAATATAATTAATTGATAGTTACTAATCAAATAACAATCGGTAAATTATGTTATTTATAATCAAAGTCGAAGTAATCACAGTATTCCTTTTATATAAGTACCTAGTAATGGATGACAAACAGAAAGACTAATGTATTATCCTTATTAAAGAAGAAATAAATGATTTTCTGTAAAGCTCATGTTAAATGATCGTTATGGTATAGATTTAACTTTAACAAATCTAAGATTCTTTTCTGCTTTTTATAGGTAGCATCACAGATTAATAAAATAAAACAAAAATGTTTTTCAGAGATACACGTTACATTAAACTCAGCACTTTTTAGAACAATTCATATTGCTTTTTATGAAATATATTCAATTGTATTTTTGTAGAATATAATTCCAATAAAAGCTAATTTATTGTTAAAATTTTGATGCATATAATTGTTTTTCGAAACGCTTGAAGTAATTTTACTTTACAATGATTTTTGTCATTAAAACGCATACATATACATATAGCGAATACATATACATATACATATACATATAGCGAATACATATACATATACATATACATATACGAATACATATACATATAAAATGCATACATATACATATAGCGAATAACCCGGGTCATTCGCTACGAGACCAACAAACTTGCAGAGTGTGTAGGGCATGGGTGTCAAACTCAATAACTAACTTTGGCCAAACAAACAAGGTTTAACTTTAAGTGAGCCATAAAAAAAAATCAATATTCATAGAAACGTAGATTTATTTAGAATAATGCATTATAATAAACATACATAAAAGAACAAGAAAATTTAATGTTTACGTCCTGACACTTGACATCTTTTTTGTGCCACTATATTTCCTACTTCGGGCGAAATTTTGATATTTTATTATACATTATTGTGTGCCGATATACTGGTCGGGCAGTAAATTGTCCGTTGAGGGCCACAAGTGGCCCGTGGGCCACAAGTTTGACACCCCTGTTGTAGTGGGTAGCGAGATGACTCGGAATCACAAAGGGTCGCAAATGCCGTAGTTGCGAGCTATGATGCAAAGAAGCAGAGAAAAAGAACAGAAGCAGCAACACATTCATGGGGCAGAAAACATTTTATTGTACTTCAACAGGTGTTCGGAAGTGAAAGGACTTCTTCTGGGACCACATAATGTGTTTAGTGTATGAGACGCCCGTTCATTCACAGTTGATGACTTCATTGCTCAAATATCTGTAACTGCTCACGGGATACGTGTTACGCCAGGAATCTTCCAGAACTTAAGGAATTTCATGCAGTGCCACTGGCAGGCTTGCCAGATGACTTCTAGTCCCTATTTCAAGCTCCTGTTGTAGTGAAAACTTTCAATAAATATTTTTCTGTCACATTAATGTGTTGTTGTTTCTGTTCTTTTACTATGCTTCTTTGCAACATAACTCACAACTACGGCATTTGAGATCCTACATTCCTATATGATTACGAGTCGTCTCTGTACCTCCTGCACACCGAACAAGTTTGTGGGTCTGGTAGAGAATCACTTATATATATATATATATATATATATATATATATAATATATATATATATATATATATATATATATATATATATATATATATATATATAATTTTAGAATGCAGTTACACGACTAGGATTTGAATTCAGCCTGATTGTTTGGGATATATGTATTCGTGTCATTCAGTATTAAGAAGGATAAATATGATTGAATTACTCTTGGAATGTGTTTGTATTATAATCTGTCTAATTTTTTTATTTTCTATTTAACAGACACTGTTTTCGACTGACAAACAGTCAAAAATATGAACTGCATGTGTGTATCTATATGCATAGCGTATATACATACCATGATTTATGTATTTACTTTTTATCATTTTTATAATTGTTTGAATTAGGTAAGTATTTATATATATAAAGAAGTAGTGTTTTTAAAAGATGAAATAATATTAATCTCTTAGAATCACCGTTCGGTTTTGGTTTTTCTACATTGCGAAGCGAAATATTAGGTTTACAATTTCTTAATCCTTTTTAAAGATTAGAACCGTTAAGTATAATTTGAAATAACTGCACTTAATCAAATATAAGGTAAAATATTCAAAAAAAGGAAAGTCTAAATCTTATCTTGAAACGATAAAAGATAACAACTGCATTACAAGATTTGAAAATTGCGTTTTCCTTTGGAGTTGAAGTATGAAAAGCTTTAGAAATACAGATCAACCTAAAATGAATTTGAATGAACACACTTATACCGAAAAGCACTTTTATGATGAAATAGATGAAGGAAATTACGGATGAAGAGAGTACCTATCTATCTAACTGATATACTACGAAGGAACAGAAAACGAGGGAGAAGAGGGGAAGTCAATTTATTATTATTGAGAGTACTCTCCGGAATGCTCCTGGAGCACGAACTGCATTTATTCATCATAGAATAGATTAACGTATTTGGAAGTTTCGCGAGACAGTTTTGAACCAATCCCTAAAAGACCCATTTTCGGTGTCTGAATCCCTCTTTAAACCCTTACGCATTGTCATGAAAAAATTCCAGGAGCCAATCAATTAAGCGAATTGGCTCGTGGGAGAGTTAAGTTGCGGAGAATGTCGCACCAAGTTAGAGGTTTCTAAGAAGCGATAATCCCTAAGGTGAAATAGAAGAGCAGTTTACGTGTGTAAGTGAAGCAAGACTCTCCGTCGCTCTCTTCTTTTTGCAGTGGAGTTAGGGTGTCTTATGAGATATTTAATTAATTACTGATTAAATTAATGCTCTGAAAATAAGCTGTCCAAGTTCGGCATTTCTTTCACGAAGAGCAAGTGTCTGGAATGGCTTAATTGCATACCAGAAATAATCTTAAAATTGCATTTCAGAGCATTAGAAGTTTTTATCATACCATTTAAACATTTTATTAGATGGCTTCAAACTTTTCTACTCCAGGAGTTTGAATTTAAAATGGAATTACAAGAGTAAAAACATTTTGATTAAGATATTCACTTGAGTTTTTTTTTTGTTAGAGTAAATGTAATTGATTAATTATAAATGCTTTTTTCTGTTCTTTTGTTGAGTGTGTTAAGTTGTGAAATTGTGTTCTTAAGGCAAAGTGTTTTTAAGGAACAGATTTTCTTTTAGGAAATTTTTATTTAAAAGTATTTTTCAAAAAATTCTATTGAGTTAGAATTAAAATTCAGAATTGTTAAACAAAGTATAATGATTAAAAAACTGTGTAAGAATTTTAAATCAAAGTTTAAAAATTACACTACAGAGTATTTTATAAAAATATTTCCAGAACTTATATAAATTTCCTCTTGACATTGTTGTGGATATATTACCCAACAGATCGCTTAGATTTATAATATATTCAAAAATTTGTTTCACTATTTGTAAGAGGGAATTCGAAAATCCAAGTAAAAAAATATTGACTTGAATTTTATATCCACTTTAAATAACTCGACAGATACAACATGCCTTCAATTTATTGTCTTCAGGCAAAATTAACAGAACTTTAAATAGTAAGAAGATTTTTATAGTATGATAGTTACTGAGAGAGATTATAAGAAGGTATTATGGTAAAAATTTATTAATTTCAATAAAAAAAATTATAAACCGAAAACAAAAGCCTGTTAATAAAACAGTTGTTTTGATTAGTCCTATTGTAAAAGAAGTTTCAAATAACTAGTTTCTGTTTAATAAGACTAAAGCTTTTGCTTTTATTTAACAAAATATACAAATAAATTAATTTTCTTTAGAACTCTTAAGGTATCCGACTACCCTAAAATCATGATTTTTTTCAAAAATGGACAAAAAAATTTTATGATTTTATTTTATAGACCATCTTATTAGCTTAATAAAAATACCAAGATTTTTATTTTCCATTAACTAGAACAAAAACTACAAGTGTTTTAGTAAAAGCAGATGCCATAACTTAACACAAGATGTCAAACTTTAAAATGCGTTTTACACGAAATGTGTTTGTTTCGAAAAACTCAAATGGGGACAGTGCTTGCTCAAAAAGTTTTGAAAATAATTTGCTGAAATTTTTTGTGAATATTTTGTATAACAGTAGAAGTGTTTTGTCCTTCAGATTTATCAATCATGGTTTTATTTCAAAATTTACAGTCCTTTATGTGAATATAATCACTGTTTTTTTAAGCAATTTCATATAGTCACTAAGATAGAGTGCCCTAGTTTTTGTAAAAATTAAAATATCTATTATCCTGAAGGTAATTTCAAACATGAATAACAAAGTAACACATTAAAATTGAAAAATTGAGAATTTGTTCAAAACATTTTTGTACAGAGCGGGCAGCGTTTATGTAATTTTTTGTACATTTTCACCAGTTTTTTCCCCTTTTAATAATGATAAAAAAATGTCTGTTTTCAATTTTATGTTTTTTACCTTAAAATATACTAAATAAATCTAAAAATCACAAAAAAATCCCCATATCTTCATTTTTTCAAAAAAAGCTGTCGCAAGTAGTCGGATACCTTAAGGGAAATAAATTTCTCCCAAAGAAATTATTAAATTATTATGTCACACAAACATAATTTTAGATATTGTGATCTTCAAACATTACTTAAACGACGTCAAATTATAAATCATATTTGATAAATAGCGACTTCTATGCAGAAATAATTCAACACAGTAACCCATTAAATAATGAAGATTTAACAACTTTGTAGTTTACTTATAATTGGATGAATAAAACGATTCTAAAAAATAACGAAATTTGAATTCGAAAGAATTATAAAGGTTTCTAAAAGTTTAATATAGGAGTAGTTAATGAAATATTTAAACCCCTTGTTACAGCTAAAATCTTAGTTAATAATCGCATCTCTCTAAAAGTTAAATCAACAAATATTAAGGAAATGTATGCTAAAAATAATACACCAGGAACAAAACTATTGCGCATCAAGGTTAAACATTAGTGAGGAATATTATTCTGTTTTTGTTATTTAAAATTTTTCAAATGGGGATTCACAAAGTTAAATGAAACCCTAATCTAGAAGCACTGTAGAAGTATATTTTACAAGTAGAAATTCTCAGAATTTAAAAGATAAATGAATACATAGTGTAAATACATTAAAAATCTGTTGATGTTAGAGCTTAAACGTTACAAGCTGGGTGATGATTACATTCAGTTTGATCCGAATTACGCCGTAATGTGAAACAACATGAGGGCTATTGGAGAGGAACATCCCAATTTTGAACCACGGTTAAGTGTTGATGATGATAAGTAAGTAGGCAACCTTCCCTTTCTAAATTTCTACTCCATGCCTTCGACAGATTTAACGTGCATCAACTCCTCTACACGGCGGGTCTTCAGTAACAATAGGTTTCAATCACACGAACATAACCTCTTGGCTACCGTGGCCACATGATTATATTCAAAAGAATTGTGTTATATTAAGATTTATTGCTTGCTAATGTTACACTTTGAAGCAATTTGAAGATTATTCGCAATTTTGAGCCCTATTCAAGTGACGAGGAAGATATCTGATCTGCCATCTATTTTTTCAAAATTCTAAATCACGGTTTTGAGCCTCAACAAATTTAACGTGCATCAACTCCTGTACATGACAGTTCTTCAGTGGCGTCAAGATTTGAGCCCTGCACTAAGCAGAAGTAATGTCGGAAAGGAAATCATAACTATGGCCAATCTTCTATTTCAGTCACTTTGAGAAATCAGAAGTATAGCGAAAAGGTAACTTGTTTTGTCAAATGTATTTTTTCTCCACTTACAGAAAAAACTTAGTCTTGTAAATAGTTAAATATGAAATATATTTGTTTTAATTTTTTTTGTTAGATCCTATTCCGTTTGTAGTAAGATATACTTTTTAACCTTCTAACTGTCATGCCCGAGATCATCTCGGACACGGTACTAGTGCTCCAAAATGTCACGCCCGAGTATTACACGAGGTAATTTTTATTTTGAAGGCATCTTATTGTTATACCCGAATACATATCGGGAGAAGTTTATTTTTGCTTCATCTCTTAGTCAAATACGAATTTTTACCTAGAAAAGTTAATTTGGGTTCACAAAATATGATAAAACTTAATTACTGAACTATTAATAGGTATTCAATTTTATTTATCTTTATTTTATTATTTTTTTAGAAAATAATGCTCCACTAGAAGCGAATTTCACCATTGCCACACTGTGTGACAACCATCTCAAACGAATATGCAGTTGCTATAAAACCTTAAAAATTTTATGCATGTATTTCAAAAAATCAGTTTTTAACTACTAAGTATATTTTATTTTGTACCAAATATTTGATTTTGGCAATAAAAAAAAATTGACTATTTACGTATCTAAATCATCAAAATAATTTGACAGTTAAAGGGTTAAAGAGTAAATTAAGAGTCAGAAAAAAAAAAATTACATAAATACTCCATCATAAATATTTTTATTTCTTTGAATATATGAGGCTTCTTTTTTTTGTTTATTCTCTGACTTTCTAACACGTTATGTTTTATGCACTTCTATTTATGTAAAGTGAAGAAAACATCTGAAGATGAAGACGGCTATACTACTTTTCCTAAAATAAGAAAGAAAAAGCACTCTGTGGTTGCACAAACAAGGTCCGTTATAATAGTTGCTCTGTGAGACTAGGTAACATTGAGAATTCATCTCATGAGTTATTCATATTTATGAATTCTTATGCCTTTTCGTAGAACCTCAGTCCTTTTACTAACTCAGAAAAGAAATATATAACATTTCACAGTGCGAATAACTCAAAAATACAACTGTGCCAACATGCATAGGTAATATTTTTCTATTATTTATTAATATTAAGATTAGAACAATAATAGGATTACCGAAGCAGATTATATTTTTTCTTTCTACTTAACCACTGAGATTACCTTTAGAGATATCTGCATTAAAAATTAACTTATAAGCGTAATATTATGGAATTAATATTTGCTTTGTGCCACTAAAATAGCCACGAAAGGAAGCTAAAAAATATTAGTAGGAAAAAGTTAAACAACTAGAAATTATTGTTTAAAAATAAATGTAAAGGTCTAAATATGACACACACAGATACCATGGGGGTATAAAATGATGCGAATGTTCATATTTTTTATCGAAGATGAAAAAACAAAGATATTTGTCAATGCAATTAATTCCTAAGCTTTTTTAGCGGATAAAAATAAATAATCTGCATAAAAAATCTTCAAAATTTTCAAGTCGATATTGCTTCTTTATTTCAAACTTTAAAACTACACAGTACCCTTTTACAAAAATTTTTTGGAGACATTAACAGTAAAAATAATTTGTGTTTTATATTCAGACTATATTATTAAGTTGATTCTGAAAGTAAAAATTAAGTTTGAACAGCCATTAATCCACAATTTCAAAAAATTAAGAATTTTTAAAATCTTTTCCAAATTTTTATAAAATGCTCAATTTTTATATTTTTTAGTCATTTTAAGTAATTTATGTTTCTTAGATTATTGCAAACAAATGTTAGTGTGGATTTGAAAATCTGTTCCTTTGTTTATTTTTAATAATCATTCTTCTAAAACTAAATCTGGAAAAAACATGATTTTTAAAAAAATATTAACTTTAGCATTTTTTAAAACATAACTGGAGATCTCAGACCTTAAATCCATACTAACTTTTATAGAGCATGCGTTTGGGAGTACATACAAAAAATTTCTAGACTATCTTGAGCAGAAAAAAAGCCTTAAGAATTATAGAAAACACTTAGATCTTCAAAATTCATAGTTTGAGAAAAACATATTTAAAGTTTGTTAAGTCAAAAAGGAAAATCTAAGAATGCCTGTAAAGCTCTAATTTCTTAATATGTTATTTTTCAACTTGAGTACTACATTTTAAAACAATACTTTAATTATAAATATAACTGAAAAAATATTTTTTTAATTCAAAATACGTTTATGAATAGTATTGAAAGTATTTGTTACAATGACAGATTATTCAGCCAAATCTTAGCACAATACTTTCACAAATGTTTTAAAACACAAAGCATTTATGTATAAAATAATGAGGTTACTAATTTAAGCTAAAAATTACCAGGTTTGTACGCAAAATTTAATTTTTTTCAGTTTTAAATTGGGGCAGTTTAGTAAATTCGAGTTTTGTTGTGGAAGTTTAAAATACTAAAATATAGTAATACAATATGTTTACTATGATGTGGTCATGGGAATATTCAGTTTTATATGCAATACTTGAATTCAGAATACTTGTATTCGGAAGTCTAATTGCAGTATCATCTGAGGGCTGATTTTTAGATACATCATTTTCAGTAATATGTAATATTCCATCTTTGTGAAGTATTGTTTTTCATAGGAACCTGAGAACATTTTGGCCATGGCATTTTCTCAACAGGAAAAGTTAATTATAAAGCTTCTAAGTTATATAAACTATTTTTTCAAACAAAATTTGGTCTTGAAATCAATTTTAATTAAGTAACTATGAGAACTTAAAATAAAATAAAGCAGAAATAATAATGAAAATTAAAACTAATAACCATTTCAAACTGAAACAGTTGATTGTGCTCAAAAGTTTTTTTAATTAATTCAATTCTAGAGTGGAAAAATGCTTTAAAATGAAACCTAAACCAAAAAAAACCTAAGCTAAGAAAACTTCACAAATATATTAAAAACTAACTTATTATCAGATCTGAAACAAGAAAACACAAGAAAAGAAAAGCCCCCCCCCCCCCAAAAAAAAGGCATTTTTGAAATTTGTAGGATACTGTGTAGCCTTAAAGTTGTTGATATTCTAAAAGATGTGTAGTGTTCCCCCAGAAACAACACACACACACACACACACACACACCACACACACACACAACACACACACACACACAACCCCACACCCCCACACACACCCCACACACACACACACACACACCACACACACACACACACCCCCCACACCCCACACACACACACACACACACACACCACCACACACACACACACCACACACACACACACACACACACACACACACACACACACACACACACACACACACACACACACACACACACACACACACACACAGCCGAGTTTTCTATTATACTGATCGTGCAAATTCGCAGGGTTGAAATTTTAAACGTGTCTTTTTGTAATAAGAACTTTTACAACGTGTTATGAAAACTCAGTTAAATATTTCATTAGGCATTACGTGTATTTTCACCTTGGAAAAAGAGGAAAAAGAGACTTGATGTAAATCAACATTTAGTTAAGTGATAAAATAATATTTTGGTTACAGATTCAACATGCGTAAATAATTTTATATGGAAACTTATATATATTCCATCTTGTATATATTTTTGGAATACAAAATGGTCTGCTATTTTTTTTTAATTTTAAATATTACTTTTTAAGTGTTAAGAGCTACTTTGTACTGTCTTTTTTTTATGAGTTTCTAAATGAAAATTAAAGAAAAAAAAATTCTTTTTAAGTTATGTTAATAAATTTTAAGAATCTAGCTTATAAAAGTCTATAGTTATTTAAACTTATAGTTAAGATAGAGTTAAAAATATGAAATATATGAAATTTTCTCAATGTAAGTGGATATAACTTGAAGCAGATAAAATTTGCATAATATTTTCTCAAAAGGGTATTATAACTACTTAAAATATATATTTCAGATAATTTAAACGTAAATGATAATATAATTGGACCCCTATTTAAAGAATTTCGCGATTTAACGAATTTTTCTCTGTCCTCGAGTAAAAAGAAGGTAAAAATCCATATTTAATGAATAATAAACCCTGTATTAATTCATCAGATGGAACATTTTTTTTATTAGATATTATTAGGAAAAAAATTGGATTCTTTTTTTTCAAAAGACATATCCTTTTTGTCCGGAACAGAAAAAGAAGTTTCTTGTTCACAGCAAATTTTGACGTGAAAGGGTATTATTAGAATTGTTAGACTTTACAGAAGCAGATGTGTCATGAGTGTAATTTATCGTGTGAGTTTTGAATAGGATAGGAAATTTCTTTCTTATATCAACCCACTCCACAACGCAGGAGATATTTTAAGATTTTAAAAATTATGCTACATTTAAAGACGGACTGCCTAATTACTCTATTGAAGTTGAAGAAATTGTTGATGAGAATAGCGTATCTGATGAAGAAATCGACAGTGAAACTTTTTTCAAAAGTATTGTATTTTTTAATGCTTCGCATTGCTTGGAAACTGTGAAAACATACCTCAAGAAGCAGAATGTAAATAACGCAGTATTTTCTTCTCTACATAAAGTCTAAAAAGAACTCTCAATCAGGAATCAGAAAGATTATCAAACACATTTATTAGTATTTTAAAATTTTGAATTTACTGATGCGCGTAATCATTTTCACTAATAGTATTTTTAGTTGTTGAATATTTAATGTGTAATTTCTAACTATGGATATTTTTTGTGTAGTTGTGTATTATAGAATTTTAAAAGATAAGAGCAAAAAATTTGTGTTTTGCTTGGACACCGATATAACGAATAACCCCGAATTAACGAACAAATTGTTCGGTCCGGATGAATTCGCTAAATCGGGGTCGAATTGTATATACCGTAAAATCCGGCGTATAACGCGCACTTTGAACACAAAAAATAGGATAGAAAATTAAGGGTGCGCGTTATACGCCGGGTATGAAAACGTTACTTTTAAAAATAACAAAAGAGGTAAGCATAAAAAAATTTACTTCTACATGTATCGAAACACTGTTTATTTAAAAGAAATGACTTGCCCTATGAACTAAAAGAGCTGTAGTTCTAGAAGTATACTATTTTTTCAAAAACCTCGTATAATACTTTGAATAAATTACTTCAAAACATAAAAAAACAATGTATATCAATACTTCATATTTCTTCGTTAAAAAGGGGGTGCGCGTTATACGGCGAATATACCTAAAAAGTAAAAAATTCAGCTTGAAAGTATAGGTGCGCGTTATACACCGGTGCGCGTTATACGCCGGATTTTACGGTAAAAGGAATTGAGATAATTTGTGTATGAAATTTAAGCCGTTTTTAATAGAAATATTTAATAAAAGCATAGAATCAATCATTAAGTTTGAAAGATAATTGACCATTTTTTATTCAAATTGTTTCCCCAATTATTTTTTGAACATAAATGCAAAATTATTGACAAAAACAAACAAAACAAAGAGAGTTTAAAAATACTAATATTCTTTTACGTTGTTATCGCTAGTAGGTAATTTTTCTAAAAAAAATTGTCATTCTGACCTCACTAATTAAATAATTCTAATTTTTTACACATAGATTTCGAAATTTTAACTCAGATTGTGAAAAAGCATGATTCAAACTCTGAAATAATATCAGAAAGAAAAATGTTCCAAATTTCACACAAATTTATGATGTAACCCCCCTCCCCTTTCAAATGGGGCTGTGGATAGATAATTACCGTTGCAGGCTTAGTTCATTTCCCCGGGAGCTGGTACCACTTTTTAGTGTGGTAGGCACCATATGGGTGGATACCAATGGCCACAATGCAATGGAAAATTGTACTAGGAATTTCATTTTGCCTAGAGCATCCAAACCAAACAGGCACTCTAGGGTTATTTAACATGCCACATAATCATACGCATGTGGGTGCTATTGATTTTTTGCACCATGAACATCCACCGAATTGGGCCGGGGTGGAACCCACACACTTCGGTGCACACGGCCATCGTCTAACCAACTACGCCACCCAACCGGTATTTGTGATGTAATACATATATTTTTTATTACTCTGATTCTGAAATTTAGAAATATATTCCATACATATACACTTTTTTCCTTTAACATATAAAAAGGAAAATCCATGTAGCATTATAATATAGGAGAGGAGAAACATCGCGCACATTATATACCAGAAAAAAAGGAATTGATGGAAATCAGTTGCACATATGTGTAAAATATATGCTGCCTTCTATAGGATAGGTAATTCAGAAAAAACAGTTACCCACCCATTTCGTTCGGAATTTTATTATGTTGTATGAATATACTCTGTTTATATGATATATATATATATATATATATATATATATATTTGACATCGAAGTCCTAGCATTAAGTGTTCTATTATATTAAATAACATTCTTATAACTCTCACCTCTTGAAACCTCTTATAACTCTTACCATGAAACACTTAACATAAACATTCTTGATGCATACAACAAATATTTTATTTTTATATTTTTCGTGTACAAGGACAAGTGGAATTATATATGGAATCAACTTTTTTAATGGATATTCTTTTGAAGTCCGTGATCTAAGGGAGATGAATCAGTTAATGTGTTTTACACATGAAGTCGTCCATCCGGTATAGTGGTTAGCGACGCTGACTGCTGTGCCGTAGGGCCTTTGTTCGAATCCCGGAGAATACATGGATGTTTGTAAATTTATTGTGCCTTTACGGCATGGGGATACTCTAAATAGCCGTCCAGCCGCAAGTCCTCTCGTGAGGTTGGTGGAAGGGGAAGAGAGGTGGGAGAGCCCTGACCCTCCCCCAGAGGGTTCTTCCTCAAAATTAGGGGCAACCCAGCTAAATCGTACTGTCACTTGTATGGTCATCAAGGTTATGGCCAACGATAGGCGTACATCTAGCCCCTTGCAATGATGAATTTTGTGGGCCTGAATCTGACACAGTCGAGATCAGGTGGCATAAGAAACAACAACAACGAAACAAAAACACATGAAGTTTGCTAAGCCTGTTTTTGTGTTGAGTGAATGAATATTAACGTCGCACTGTTCAGCTACACGAGGGCTTTTGGACCTGATTTTGTGTTATGCAAGTGAATACGTAAATTACAGTCAAATGTTTTTTAAATCAGTAAACTACACATTTTAAGAAATTTTTTCTCCAAATGAAGTGTTTCAGATAAGAATTTCGTAAATTTTCAACAAGAAAAATAAATTTCCGCATTTATTGACTACCTATGTTTAAAGCATACACTTATCTAATAGAGATAAAACTAAAATTTTATCTTTCGCGAATTTAAAAAAAAAAAACTTATCTGTGAGATTTCATAGCAAAAAAAAGTGACATTTATTGGTTTTTTTAGCTCACTAGAAAATGATGTCCTGAATTTAAAAATTATGTTTTACACCATTTTTTTTCGGGAAAAGATTCCTATGAAATTTATTTTTCCTCTATCGTACAGGATTGCAAGTTGGCGAAGAAATGTGAAACGGACATCACTTAACCCAAGCACTGAGTCCCGTCTCTGGAGTAACTGTCTTCCAATAAATCTCTAAAAATGGCTTTTGGCCCTTTTATTATTTATTTATTTATCATCCTTTCTCTCCCTAATGCGTTTATTACACTGATCCTGAAGATGGTTAAAACTCTAGAGACATCCTACGACTTCCTTGTCACGCGCTTTGGCCAAGATGACCCGCACCACCGGGACGATTTGACCGAAGCCTGGACACTAGCCTAAGAGATGCCTCTTGGCACCACCTGCTTGGACGAATGCCGTAATCCCAGAGGGGATAGCAGAGAAATGGCAGGGATTGCTGGAAGGAAAGATTTTATGTACGCTTTTCTTTGGCATCCATCTCGACTTCTTTCTCGATTAGTCCTCCCTTCTGGACAGCTACACCAGTTAGAGAAATTGCTCCTGAAAACTTGGGTATATGATTGGGCAGAAGAGGAGATTTGAAAACAAACTGTTCAAAAGGCTTGTAACGGCTCCCAGGCGCAGAAACGAAGGCAGAAATCGTTTTTTATTTTACTGAGTGGGCGGAATTTCTTTTTAGCGCCTTTTTTTTTTTTTATAAAAGCTATTTCTAGCAGAAATTCTGCCAAGCAGAGTAAATTCAGCCGACGTCGGTATTATGTTCCAATTTACGAGGTTTTAGAAACACTAACCTGTAATAAATAATTACAGTTTTCCTCTGCTTTAAATTTATCATAAATTGAAATAAATCTTTTATTTTAGAATTTTGAAGCCATATGTAATATAAGCACAGAGCGTTATTAATTTATATTTGTGATACAAATACCAAAAATTTCATTCAACTTAAAAATTTGTAATGCTAACATATATTTTAAAGAAATAGTTGACACATGTAATAAAGTATCGGTAACCGGAGGAAAAAGTATATTCTAACAAAAAACAACAACATATTTAACTTAAAATGTTATCATATCACATTTTAAAACAGAAAAAAAAACTATATATTTAACCATACATATTTTTCTCACAACTTAAACAGTTTCTTTAACTGTTTAATGCATAAGAAGGTATTTCACTTGTGCATTCATAAAAAGGGCACTATATGCCCATTTATTAGAATCCTAACTAACCTTTAAACTATTATAAAAATTCTTTAAGCAGTAAATCTTTTACTACATGCATACTTAAAGTATTCGATGTCTCTTTCAAATAATATATTAATTTATATAGTTAAAAGTTTTAAAATACTTGAGATGCATTATTCATTTATAAATTTCTAGTACAATCACAAGAATTGCGCTAAAGCCAATATTTATTTATGTGTGTTTGAAATTCACATTAGGGAATACGAATTTGTTTGCATAACATATGTTATATGAAACATAGGAAATTATATAATTTAATATACCTGTTGTGTAAGTTCGCCTTTGCTACTGAACTGTGTTAAAATATTTGAGTTGAAAACTATGATGATTTCAAACCATTACTTTTAGATGTTATTTCATTCATTGAAAATTGAGAAAATTTTTTTGTATTATCAAAGTACATGTTTCATGTAATAAATAATTTTTCATCGAATAAGTATTGTTGGTTTAAATATATACAAGCGCGATGCCGTTAGTAGACCTAAAGCATTTGAATTATATTTTTTTTTAAAGTTAGAAACTGTTTTAGAAGTACATGACGAATAATATGATACACATGCATTTTTAAAGCTTTTGAACGAAATAAATATGAGATGAATGTAGTTGAAATTTCAACGATTAAAGATGCATGAAGAAAGTCTTTATAAGAATCTTTAAGAATTCAAATAAAATCTTAAATATCAAGCCGATTATTTTTCCATAAATGGCTTCAACATATTGAAGAACTGGTACAAGAATCTCTCTGGTGAAAAGCCTTTGCGAAATTTTACACTATTACGCTTGATGTTTAAATTTGATCGTGAATGCGAAGATAATCTATAAGCATTACTCTGCTTAAAACGAAAATCGAGTTAAATAAATTGTAGTTTAAAAAAAACTAAAAAACACGCTCTTATAGCTAATCGAACTAAAAAGAAAAAAATAATATAAGAATAAAATGATTAACGAGAAAATTAATGTCATTGTAGTAAAAGCGTGTGGGGTGTGCTTTGTACTACATTTTTACACTGACTCTGCATTTCGGAATAGAAAAGAAGTTATAACAACTGACATTGATCACCCCACACTTTTACCACAATGACATTAATTTTTTCGTGAATCATTTTATTCTTATATTAAGAATTATTATTTACTTTTTTGTTCGATTAATTATAAAAGCATGTTTTTTAGTTTTTATATAAGATTTCTTTTTCTTTTTTTTAGTTCGATCTACAATAAAAGCGGTATTTTTAGCTTTTTAAACTATCATTTATTCATTGTGAATTTATCTTTTTTGTTTGTTGTATTTGTATTAACCATAAACGTTTTCACTTTAGGGTTGTAACTTAATCTTTTTTAGTCGCCAAATCTGAAAATGGGATCTGTAATTAGTCGCAATATATGGAAATAGGAAATCGTTAATCCTGATGATCCTTAACAGGACAATTGAGCAAAATTATTAAATTATTGTATTGTCATTGGTCCTTGACAAGTGTGCAAAATTTCGAATTTATCTAACTTTTTATAGTGGGTAAAAATCGAGTTCAAAGATTCCATTGCATACAGGTGAATCTAATAAAAGCGTGTTAAAAAGTGATGAAATATATACATTTTTACTAAGTAACGTTACAAAAAGGGAAATATTTATTTTCAGATTGTATTCGAGGTTTTCCTACAGGAAATATTTTACCAAATAAAAAACAATACCAAGTTCAAAATATGAATAAGTATCGTGACTGAGGAACTGAATAAGATAAGTAAAAACATCGGAATTGAAGGAACTGTGTGCCATTTACCAATATTATATATAATATCTTTTTCATTTATATCAATATACCTTTTTAATTTTCTGTGTTTCAACGTTGCTTTTTATATCAATTTATCAAGCTTTAAAAATAAATACCGTAAAATCCGGCGTATAACGCGCACTTTGAACACAAAAAATAAGATCGAAAATTAAGGTTGCGCGTTATACGCCGGGTATAAAAATAACAAAAAGGATGGATATAAAGGATGGATATAAAAAAAAATTTACTTCTAGATGTATCGATACACTGTTTATTTAAAAGAAACAAGTTGCCTTATGAACAAGAACAGTTGTAGTGCTAGAAGTATACTATTTTTTCAAAAGTCTGGGATAATACCTTGAATAAATTACTTCAAAACATAAAAACAATGTATATTAATATTTTAGATTTCTTCGTTAAAAAGGGGTGCGCGTTATACGGCGAATATATCTAAAAATTAAAAAATTTAGCTTGGAAGTGTAGGTGCGCGTTATACGCCGGATTTTACGGTAATTCTTTTTATTCCTTTAGTGTTATTATTGTAATATATACAGGGTGATCATGAATTAATGGTACAAACTTTAAGGAGAGGTACAGGACTTTGTAACAATCATTTATTGTATAGGAATGTATGGGCACAAGTGATACGGGGAGACACAAACACAAAAAATAAGAAACGAAAGGAAAGACAAAGTGTTTATTGATAGCGTCGTTGACAAGTGTAATGTTTACAATAACTGTTTATAACTGTTCAGCACATGAATTAGAAGTCCGGCTTGTACTCGCTGAAAATGGAAGAGGTGTAAACGATTTTCGTTTAACACTCTACAAACGGTTCGATGATTCACACTTGTGTCATGAGCAACAGATCCTGTACTTGACTCTGGTCTATCAGACACAACGTTCAAGATACTTGCTTCCAGGGTTGAACTGCGTACAGCTCTTCGTCGACCAACAACACGTCTGGTGACGTGGAACATACTTGTTTCACGAAGTTGACGATGTAGCAGCTGAAAAACTGTGATCCAGCATTCGTCGATCAGGAAACTGCGCGTGGTACATTCGTAAGGAAGTTTTGCCATTACCATTTACACGGCCGTACACGTAATGCATGTCTGTATTTTCGGCATACGTAAAATCTCTCATCGTAGAGTCAGCACAATTGCGAATGACACTTTCCTCTAATGAGATACATCAGGTTGAACGGTGGCTAGACATCTTCTGCCCCCTACTGTCGACGCAACCAACGAATATAACTTCATTTCTCGTTTCTTTTATTTCCACTTTTTTGCTCCTCACCGCGTCACTTGCACCTATACATTCCTACACAATAAATTATTGTTATAATGTCTTGCACCTATCTTTAAAGTTCGTACCATGAATTTTGGACCACCCTGTATATACAGGAGAAAAAAACGACTCGCTTATTCACTACTCACTCACTCATCACATGATATTTGGAACTATTAGACCAACAGACTTTAAATCTGGCAGGCATGTCCTTTTTAAGAAGAGATCCAATAAGAACAGGTTTTGTGGAAATCGACTCCCAAAATGGATTGCGGGAGCGTTATGGACAAAAATTCTCGTTTTTGAAATATTAGATCTGTAGATTTGAAACTTGGCAACCATATTTCTTTTGATAAGTAGGGGGATCCCCTTAGAACGTTTTTTGTGGACATTGACTCCTAAGGGGTTTACGGAGTTACGAGGGGATTGTAGGTGTTTTGAATAAATGTTTTCAGTTTTTGAATTATTAGATAATAGACATGACATTGTGGAACACAGGGGTCGGTAATCCATGGCTCAGGTGCCACATGTGGTACACGATACAATTCTCAATGGCACACTGCTCTACTCTACAAATTTGTCAATTTTTGAGTGGTTGGAAGTTGATGAATTTGTAATGGACCTTCTTGACAAACATCTTCAGAATTATGAACATTTAAGGAATTACGAAAAATCTGAAAGATAACTCTTAAGACAAATTTACAGCTATTTTGTAAATTATTGCATGCTATTGATGGAGGAATTTAATTGTTTGAAAAGATTGTTTTCCGCTTTTGGTTCTATATATCTAAGTAAGATTTCTTTCCTCATATGAAAAATATTTCGAGTCTGCAAAGAAATTGTTTAACAACTTGAATGCTGAGAATCACGTCAAATTGAAAGTCACAAATTATAACGATATGAAAGTACAGCGGTGCAAGCACTAGGTTCGCATTAAAATTTTTGTATTTTCTTTTTACTTAACTATAATGAATGGAAACATTTATATTTTGCTCCTTATTTTTTATTTTAATAACTATGCATAAAAATACGTAATATATGTACAATTCTAATTTTTTTTTATTTTTGTTGAAGAAATAGTTATATTTTATGCTGTTTATTTTTATGTTAAGAAATATCTTTAAATAATACCAATTTAATATATAATAAAACTATTAATTTACATTATTGATCTCTATTTTCTAACTGTACATGCATTATCGTGGGAATTGAATTGTTTTAAAAATGCCCTACTGTGTGACACTCTGAATCATATTAGGTAAATTGGTCTTGACACGCCACAACAAAAAGGTTGCCGAACCCTGGTCTAACATAAGCCTGTTTCTTTTGTTGAGCAGAGATCCACTTTGAACAGGTTTTACGAAAATCGACTTCCAAGGAGTGTTGCGGAAAAATATTGGGGAAGTTTTGGATTCTTAAGCAGAATACTCTTTTTCATCTATTAGCCTACTAAATTTAAAGTCTGGTAAGCATGTTTTCGAGATCCGGAGGTTGCGGATGAGGGAGGGTTCTAGGAAGAAGCAGACATGTAATCTTAGAATAACTAATTTTTTTTTAACTTTTATTACTTAACGAAATGCACTTTAATAACTAAACCTTGGAAGAAATAAGAAATTTTAACCCGAAATCAGATAACTAAATTAACTAAGCTACTTATTCTTTGTTAAAGCTCCTTAAATGATTCTGCTCGCAAGATGATAGCTCTGTTCAGCTGCAAGTTTGATGCCTTCCACTATCCTGGTGGATTACACTTCTACTATTAATCTTAAGATACACAACCACCAGTCGCTTCTTACTAATACTTGATTTCAGCTTACGATCAACTCTTAACCATTTCTTCACCTACTCAACAAACTGGCACTTAAATAATAGTTGCATTTGTTAAATAAAGTCATCTCTACGGAAAGCGGTTTTTAAACTAACATCACAGTGAAAAACATTTTTTTCCAAGAGGATTAGTTGAAGACTAGAATAGAACCCGTTATAACGTTTCTTTTGCTGGGTAGAGATCTACCAAGAAGTTTTGCAGAAATAGATTACCAAGGAGGGTTGTGGATATCTACGGGTGCATTTTAGACAAGCAAAATCCTGTTTTTGAGCTTTGAGTCACACTTAAAATTTTGAAAGTATCTTTCTTTTGTTGGAAGAGATCCAATAAGAACTGGTTTTGTGAAATCGACTGAGGGGCAACGGGGAGTAGGTGATAAATATATTTCCTTTTTCGAAATTAAGGTTCTTTTTTAAGTCAAGAGGTAAGGGTTATTAGGATGATTTTCAATACAATCGAAAGTTTTGAAACGCAATATATAGTCTTACAACATCATGGAATACCCAGCGAAGCTTACCGTTAACAGTTAGTATGTATATATATATATATATATATATATATATATATATATATATATATTATATTGAACGATAATTAAATTAAATTAAAAATTAAATTCCCTATCCAGCACTTCACTTTTATTTTTCTCCTCACCTCTTTAAGTATCAAACTAATCACCCATTTATTTCTTCCGAACATATGGCCTAGCCAATAAACATGTCTAATTCCAGATTTTTATATTTAATAGCCCTATATGTCAGCATTAACTTTCAAGAGCACTCATGAACGCCGCGATCGGTGTTTTAAGTGTTTAACCCACTTAAGATTTTCGGTGGAGTTCTTTTTCTCTCTGCCTCTTGCGTCAGAAGAGATGTACTCATTCTCAAATAAAGACCTTTTTTAATATATATATATATGTATATATATTACTTAAGCTTCTTTCTGCCGTCGAAAGGTAAAAGAGGAAAGAAAAGGTCTGCATATTTACATAGGAAGGATCATACATGCATCACAAGGTAATTAAATTAAAATTTTTATGGGGTTAATGATGAACAGTTATGCTTTTGAAGAATTTTATTTAACAACTCATAGAAATTCCCTGAAAAACAAGTAAAATATTTTAATAATTTGTTCAATTCATTTAAGTCTCTATACCAGGGATGGTGAACCATGGCACGCGGCACAATATTTTGGGCACGCCACCGATCAACCACGATTGATTCTTCAATAAAAGAATTTTCAGTGAAATTTTCTCAGTTCAAAGAATTACGGAAAGTGCTCAAATTTTTATTATGTACCCTGATGTGATATCATTTGATAAACTGAACTTGCCCCAATTCGATTTGTTGGAAATTGAAGAATTTTTTAAATGCAACTTATTGATTTCTTGTCTTGTTGAATATGGAATCAAAAATTTATTGAAACAAGGAAAAAAATGATTGAAACAGAAAGATTAACAAGCAATAAAAGTAAAAATGCCAGTAACGAAATTTTGGAAACATTAAATTTGATTCTAGATACGTTTAACTGTTTGAAGAAGAAGGCTTATGCTATTTTAACCATATTTTTCATCCTATGCCTACGAGTCATTATTTTCATAAATGAATAACATTAAAGACGGGCTTAAAAATAATTTGGCAGATGATTCCAATTCAGCATTATTCTGCTAAAAGTAACATCTTACCTAATCCTAGTCTTATTTATTTGTCATCTAATCTGCAACAGCAGAAGTCGCACTTATGTTACTTTATATAATTTGAATTTCACGCTTAACTAAAACATTTAGTACTATAAAAACAGTTTTGTGTTGTTACAATTTGGTTTTATTATTTTCCAATAATCGCAAGTCAAAATTATTTGACGGCACGTCTATACCTCATCAAGTTCTTCTTTAGAAAAAATGGCACGTTAACCCATAAAGGTTCGCCACCCCTGCTCTATACAGCAAAAGTAATATTAAAAAAAAAAATCATAATTTATTTTCCCCTTCTCAAATCACAAAAGAAAAAAATTTAGAAGAAAACAATTTAAAGAATCACAAAAGAAAAGAATTTAAAAAGAAAGCACAGAAAAGTCAGAATAAATATAAACAATAATTTTATTTCAAATCTAAAATCACTTAATTTCCATACAAAATACCTTTTCCCTCTAACAATGATTCCGATTTATCGCAGATATTCTAATTTTAATTCATGTAGCGATATATTTTTTTTGCAGAAAAAGAAAAATTAACTCCGCACTCGTATGAAAAACTCTTTTTTAATATTTGAATTTGCTTGTTAACAATGAAAACGAGCCATTGAATTCTCTGGTCTTACCAATATATATATATGTAAGAAAATACTTGAAAAAATATCATCTGATAAAGTTCTGAAAAATGTATCAATGGTTTCACGAGGGGATCTTTTGTCTTCTCTTCGAGGATTCTAGTTTTCAGGTGAAATCTTCACAGCAGGTTTTATGGGAGGGAGGAATGAAATGGACTTTCTATCCCGCCCTTTATTCAAAATCTTTTCTTTTCACTCCAGAGGGAGTCCAATCCAGTTGGGAGCCGGCGGATGGGGTGTCTCTTCTTTCTAATTACACAATTTATACACTTTTCCTGGTGGAGGGGGATCTGAATAGAGCGCGAACCCGCTTATTAATTAAAACAACTTAATTTTCTCTGATGACACACAAAAGAAGCTTTTCCTTTTCCGTAGATTGTGCTTTCGGATAACCACACCGTGACTTCGTTCAGTCCTCCTTATATTCTTCAACCCAAAAATCAATGGTCGAACAAAGCTGTTTGGCGAATGCAATGGACTGTAAATAGAGTCTTTGCAAGAGTTGTTTCGGCAAGGCAAAAAGTAATTTTTGAAAGAACAGAGAGCAGTCAGGGTCTTGTGCGCTCTTCAATCTGGATCTGTTAATTACTCGGCATCGTAAGACTAAGTCTCCTTTGTTAAGGTGAAACATAGATCCTACAGGAAGACTTAAAATACAAAACCATGGCAGTATTGTAAGTGGTAATTATTTTATCCTACTGTAGTTCGGTTAATCCATCGACTGTCTTGGGAGAAACAAGCTGTATTAAAATTCAGTATTAAAACTATCATTCTGGCTATAAACAAAGCATTTTCTTTTCAGAGCATTGTTTTCCCGTTCTGTTTACTTAACCATTTCACCAGTGCGTTTCTCTTGCCTCTTTGCGTATAATATACTTAAGTTAGATATATTGTTTGTTTCCTTTTTTCGATCTTGGTGAATGAGCATAAAATAAATTGAACTTAATGTATTTAAAAAGTATTATTAGATTTGCTCGAAGATCTCGATAGGAAATGCTACTTGTTTTTTGTCAGAAAAATAGGATCGTTCAATTTCTTTCAAATTTCTCATAGAATTTTTTGAATTTCATCAAACATAGAATTATGTGTGGGAATGCGAATATTTTAAGTTTACAGCAAAAGGGAGTTGAAGTTATAATAAAAAAAGTTTGTTATAATATTACACTGGATTATTTTTGGTTTATTTTGAAAAAGGTATTAAGTTGACTAATATAGTTTGAATTGTAATAAGAACACAGCATCATGTTATCAGTGTTATTTTAAAATAGCTGTTAAGAGAGTTACATTTAAAAAAAAAAAGACACCAAAAATCTCAATTAGATTAATTGAATTCATATGTAACAAACTTTTAATGTTATGTATTTGTATAGATCAATAACACTAATTTTTTTAACATTCGTAGAGAAATTTTAAATTATATTTGTTACTTATAACAGCATGAAGAGTCTCAATTCAATTTCTTTTATATCAAAAAATAGCGCTGCAAAAAACATCAACTGGAAACACATTTGCGATTTTGACTACTTCAAGAGTACATTATTAAGTTTTATTTTGTCCCATTAAGCAATATCAATTTAAAACATGCGCGTTAAATTAATAATTTATTGCTATAAATTTATTTGATTAAAATCAATACTTGTTTACTTTTGCAAGCAAATAGCCATTAATGGTTTTTTCGAATAACTAAGTGTATGAAATGGCACGCAAAACTATTATATTGCTATTTCACTAATGCGTTAATTAAACTTATGGAATTAAAAGACTGTTTATCAATAATCAGTGCAGTGTGTTACTTTAAACTGAAAGTCCCTGGAGAACGTTATATATATATATATATAATCAGTTATGGCACAAAGTAAGAATATTTTTCAGATATGCAACTAAATAGTGATGCCCATAATTTAAAATGTAATATTCATGATGAAATAGATCTTTGAATTAAACATTATTAAAGTGCCTTTTTGGAATAGCAACATTCGCTTCTCAACTTAAAGAAATATTTTATTTAATTACATTCAAAGAAATAATGATCTAGTTACTGAACATATAGAAAACTCAATTATTAAAAAAGTTTCAGTTATATCTTAGAGCATAATCGTGGCTAATTTCCTTTATACAGAATTTAAAAATTAATGTGAATAATAGATCATGAAGTTTTATTTTTTATACTCTTTTCTTAATATGTTTTTCAGTTGTATTTTTATCCAATTTCTGTTTATAAAATTATATTTACATATATTTTAAAATATATAGCTTCAAATGTTTTACACAAATGGCGCCATTATTATAGCTGGTTATTGTAACAATAGCCAGTTATTTTTGCCCTTTCCATTTCCAGTTTACATCCATTTACCCTTTAGATCCAATTGTTAATTTAGTTCTATTTTTAATTTTACTTTTTGTGTATTTTAGATAAATTTTTTTGAATTTCCATTTATTTTTAATTGACTTCTGTTTGTTACTTTTCCATTTATATAAATAATACTTTTCTAATTTGCCATATTTATCCTTTTGCATTCTGTTCAAATACACGTTAAATTTTAGTCTTATCTGTTATTCGAAATTTTGTGTTTTTGTTTATTTCCTGTACTGTTATATGTTTAAGGTCAAATGACTTTTTCAGGTTATTTTAATAGATTTCGTGTTTTAAGCTCTAATTTTCAGAATTTTGTGTTTGATTTGTAGGATGTATTTATTATAAGCCATTATTCGTTCGTTATATAAGTGTATATATATATATGTATGTATAAATAAATATATATATATATATATATATATATATATATATAGATATAACGCATACATATCAGACATATGTACTGAAGTACCAAATGTCATGGTACTTCGGTTCCTATCTCCTTTTGTGAAACAATGTGCAGAAATTCGACGTGATATCGACTCCAGAAGTCTTTAGAAGTCTCTTGAAGAAATATTCAGCCATACTCTCTCTACAGCCATTCATAATAACGAAAGTGTTGTAGAAGCGGATTTTTAGCTCAAACTGATCTTTTGGTTATGTCTCATATATGTTTGAAGGGGTACATACACGGAGATCCAAGTGGTTGAATTGTTCACGGAATTATTCGGAATATTCCTCAAGCCTATTTCGATTGATTTTGTCCCGGAGACAGGACGCATTGTCTTCCTGAAAATTTCCATAGATGTTTGGGTACATGAAGCTTGTGCATGGTTGCAAATGGTCTTCAAGTTACAGGACATAACCATTTCTAAGCAATGATTAATTCATATTGAGGTGTGGATCCATCTAATGCTATGCAGAAACAATCCACACTACAATGTGACCATCACATTCTAGCAAAATGCTTGAGTTCAGGGTGTCTGGGGGTGTGCGTTATACTCGAACCATACCAATCTACCTTAACTAACTAGATTCTGGGCTCAACTGATCAACCACCGTTACAAAAATCTAGGTCCACTGATGTTTTATGCCCAAAAATGGTGCAGCCAATGGCGTATTGTTAGTAAAGGCACTGGAGAGTTGGTCTTTGCTGCCGTAAACTTTCAACACCAACTTTCATTGCACTATACTCACGGATACGTTTGGCAAACTTCCCATACTGATCATGGTTGTTATTTGCAGTACCATTATTTGTCCGGTAACACTACTAGTCCGGTATTTTAAGTAGATGAAATCACACACTGCGTTATCCATGTTGTCGGTATTGTTGGAAATTACACTGCTAAAAAAATCAGGGGAGCATATGGATTAAAAAAAAATAAGCAAATATTTCTTCTGATAGCTAATATAGAACAAAAGGTCTATAGCAGGGGTCGGCAACCTATGGCACGCGGATTTATTCTTAGTGGCGCTCCCCCACTGTACAGAATTATAAAATAAAGTTAAATCATTATCACTGTCTCTCCTCTCTGCTCCACGCGCATTTTTATTTAAAGGATATTTCTCACTTTCAACGCTCTACCATAAAACCATTCTGTTGAATCAACGTGCACGTAGTTTGTGTGCTTTATGTTAAAACAGGTATCCTTTGCTTAAATGTGATTCCTTACTAGTGTTTAATATTCAATGCAAATCAAAAGGATTGTATAATACTTATAAGGCGAAACATTTGATGCATAGTGAATAAAAAAGAAAGTAGATTGTTCTTTCCCCTTCAAAAGCTTGACCACCGACGGTAAAAGGAAAAACAAATGTCTTAAGAATAAATCAAAATTTTGTTAATAAGTATTCTTAAAAGATACATATTTATGTGTATAATTTTAATTTTTTATTTATGTTGAAAGAATAATAATATTTTATGTCGTTTATTTTTATGGCAATAAATATCTTCAAATGATGCAAAATTAATATATAACTTAAATTCTAAGACAATATGTTTGACCTCTATTCAATAACTCTGCATGTATTGCCGCGGGAAGTGAATTGTTTCGAATATTTTCTATTGTGTGGCACATTGAATCAAATTGGAAGATTAGTTTGGTACACACCACAGCCATAAAGTTGCCACTCCTGGTCTTTTGTCTAGTGTGTTGCAGAAAACGGAAGAAAGAAACTTCACATGCGAATCATCGTTCATGACTTCAGAAACCAGAAAAAAATTATAAGTGAAGAAATAGAGAATTCGTTGAAACTTTTATTTTTCGTTGTCTCAGTGATTTGTTGCCTCATCAATAATATCATCGCATCCATGCAAAACAAGCGCGAGACAGCCTGGAGTTTGAAAGGGCAACATACTATATTGAAAATCCGGTATAATTTCTAAGCTGTAAGTTTTTTTTGTCATTTACATACAACCAAATTGATGTCTTGAAGCATAATTCTATGCTCTTTATACTATTTTAAAGTTTCCATACCGCAGTTTTTTGCTTCTTTTTTTTCTGTTTTGCGTTTTGTTCCACCTGTATTCTTCATTTTATACCTGTGCATGGCTATCGTGCAATGGTTACTTCACTTTTTTTCACATCAGGGTTACTTCCCTAATTTTTTTGAGAAGTGTATATATTCTTGAAGCGATCTTGACATTATGATTTGAGGAATGTTGAATTCCCTAACAAAGAAAATAATTATTTATAGTAAATAAATAAGGTAAATGGTTACATAAATAACAGTGAGTAGCGGAATATTATGATTTAGGGAAAAGTAGGCATTTCTGAAGACTTAATTTTTTACTCATGAAAAATGTTCCCACCAATTCTATACTTGCTCTAAATTTAAAATTTGTCCATTAATTATTGGATCACTGGTAAAAAAATGACAAGAAATGATCATTTTAATGATGTGATGAGATGTACAGAATTAACATAGAGAAATCAAAAGCACTTAGTAGAAGTTATAGAAAGAATTACTAATGACTAAGAATGGAACACAAAGAGAGTCTTAAAAGAAATTTCTTTAAGACACTGAAGAACGACTTGTAATGTAACAGAAGTAATTGAAGAATTATAGGTAAAAAATGAAGTACTCATCAGTTATTTTTATTCTGTCTTTCGTGATTTGAATTATGAAAACTGCTTTGTGGTGGAAGATTTTTAAGCTAATTATCTGCCAGGTCAATAAAATTTAAAATTTAATATCAATAAAAGTCTTTATTGATTATCTTTACGGAGTATAAAAGAAATTCATTTATTGTGAATATTGTTAAATAGTCAAATATGCATGCAATATATTGACTAAATCTTCGTGTCGTTTTGAGTTTCAATAACACAGGGAGAATTCTCTGCGTAAGATAATATTTATGTGTATACTTCAATAATGAGTAATTTTATCTGAACACATTTTTAATATTGATACTTGAAAAATGTGTTGTATATTCAATTAATTAGAAAAACGTGTTAGGATCCCGTTGATTAAAGAAAAATTTTGAGCCCCGAAATTCACTCAGTAATGTAAAAGGTTGACAAATGATTGTGGATTTTAGAGAATAATTAAAAAGAGCAAGTGTATAAGGTCATCATTTTTTTCAACTCCTACTATTAGTTCACTGTTTCCCTATATCTTGTTCAAGTTTTCAATCGTTAATAAAATACATTTTAAAGCGCTCAATCGAGCTGAAATTTTATATACACGAGTATTTTGGATGACAATACTGAATGTAATTACAATTAGTAAAAACTAATTGATTAAAACTAATTATTCAAAGAATTACAGATACAGATATGTTGGCTTCATTTTTGGCGACTTGTGTCAAAACTTTAAACGGTTTTTCTCACATTTTAAAACTCTCATTTGAGCTGAAATTTTCTATACACGATTGTTAGCGGTGACAATATGATAATTTAATATAGTTAATTCAAATTAATTGACTAAAACTAATTATTTAAAGAATTACAGATGCAGAGTCACATGGGCTTCATTTTTAGTGACTTGAGTCAAAAATTAATAAGATTTTTTCCTCACGTTTTAAAGCATTCAGTTGAACTGAAAATTTATATACGCGATTGTTTTGGATGACAATACGATACTTCAATGATAATTAATAAAAGTAAAATGCCACTTAATATTGGGATTCTATCATATGTATGTGTATATTTATATTAAATGTAATTATTTGATAAAAAGTAACTAAAATAAAAATTTTTCTTTATTGAAATAAGTAGGAATTGACTTTAATTTTTTTTATATTACTTACTTTTATTACAACTTTTGCATTTTCTTCAAACTTATTTCCAGCTTTAAACAGCTTTTTGTTATAAGCACATGTTTAACTTATTTTAACATATGTGAAAGTGTCTCTATTCTAGTTTTAACTATAAACTAAGAAAACCTATCACTAGACCAACCAAGTAAAGTTATACCACATAATGTCTTTCCAAATATCTTAGATGAAATAAAAAGACTTCGATTTCAGAAAGGACTACTTTCATCAATAAGCATGAAGAAGATATTGATAGAAAAGCATTCTGTGCATTAATATTAGTCTGAATAGGATAGGAAATGCTGATGAAATTCGAAGTATCTGATTCCATCTCATTACAGACGTTGCCGACATTATTGCAGTGCATTTCCTTCGTCGTTCTCTGATGATTAACGTGATTGGTCTGAGTAGTAATCCAAGATATTTTCCATCTTCTTCAATGGTAAATGGGCGAGTTCTTTCAACAGAAATTGATGTATTTACCCTCTCTTTTTTCACATCTTCAGATTACCTGTGTACGGAAAATTGAAAACCTCTGAAAACAAATAAAAAGTCTTAGAACAAAATGATACATAAATTATATATAATGAAAAAGAATGATATATATATATATATATATATATATATAGTATAATAAAATAAAAGTGAAGAAGTTCTAGAACCTACAGTGCTAAAGAAGGAAGAAATTGGAATTCACAAGACACAACAAATGTAGATACAAAAAAGTCTTTGGACTAAACTGGAGACCTTATATGATTTCTAAAGCTGTCGCTGAATTAGGCCAGTGATTTAGGGTTATCAATGCTTTATGGATCCAATCTTCCCCGTACAGCAGAAATTTCGACATAATAGGAAAAAAATAATAGAGCCATGTTGACAAGTTAAGCCCATTTCTACCATGTGGATAATGAACCTGACAATATAGTAAAATGAAATTATTAAAAGAGAACAAAAATGAATCTCAAGGAGAGGAATAATAAAAATTTTTTTACAGAAAATATTAGGATGAAAACTTACATGCAAAATAAAAAATTTGTGGAATTCAAAAAATCAACCTTCTACGAAAAAGATCCCGCGCGAAATGACTTAAAAGATTGGAACATCAACACAAAAAGGAAAAAACCATGGCGCCACCTGGATAGTTATTTTGCAAGTAAACTAACTACTAAGATATTTTAAAATAAACAAAACATAAGAAACTTTAAATAAAATAAGGAACATAGTTAAGAATAGATAATAACAAATAGAAATATATTTAAAAATAAGTTTACTTGGATAATTATAAACTAGATAGTTATATTGCAATTAAAATAAGTGCTTAACATATTTAAAAAGTTTTTTTAAAAAATTAACTAAATAGAAAAATTTTAAATAAAATATTGAACTAAGATAAAAATAGATTTAATTTGAAATAGAAATATATTTAAAAATAAATTTATTTGTGGTAATTCAAGCTAATGTTTGGTTTCGCTGGCTACGTACAATACGTCTGAGCCGTCTCTCATCACGCACTGTCAAAGTTAATTGTACTTTGTAGTTTTCCCAATCGCTAGTTTTTTGTCTATCATCCATGTATTCTTGGTATACTCTTGACGCTGTCGACCTTGAAAATCCTAGCTGTTTGACAATTTCAGAAATTGAATGGCCCATGCGTCGTACACCTATGATTTGTTTGCGATCGAAGGTGTCTAAATCAGGCAGTTTACCCATACTGGCAATTCCAACAACTAATTCAGAACAACCACAGTACGCGCTATGTATACAGTTACCCCAGAGCCTTCACTTGATAATAATAATGATAATTGTAATTATAATAATACAATAGAACCTGTTTTTGTGCGGTCTTTTTCTATGAGATTTTTTTGTTAGATTTTATTTTTGTGCGATTCTTTTCTTATACGATGTATGAATTTCAATGGCTTTGGTGACACTGTAATGTTTTCTATCTATTTACCAGTGGTGTAACGGAGAATGATGGGACCCCATCCCCCCTGAAAGTCAGGTTTTGCCTTTAATATTTTATAAATTGGGTAAATACGTATTTAGCGTAAGTCAGGCCTATCGCCCTTAGAGTCCAGCCCCCCCGGTGATGCGGGGGTGTACGTTACGCCACTGAAATGTAGACACTTCAAGACGCTTTGTTCATTTGTTATAAACAGTCTCCTGACAATGCGCATTCAGTTGCTTTCTCTCAATGCTTCAGCAGCCCGCGCTTGATTGAAGACGAAACATTCAATGACAGTGACATTATCAATAATTTGATAGATTATGAAGACGGACAAGAAGAACTGGATTCTTTGAGAGCGGATAAAAATATGCAGGGATCCAGCTTTCCAACAAATTGGAAAAGCATTTTCTTAAAATAGATACCAATTAAGAAAGGAGTATAAAATTCCAAAAAGGGCTTCAATCATTTATATCTGGTTATCGTGAGATTTACAAGCAACTGACCACACCCGACCTTCGACCAAAAACTTATCTCTTACTTTATGTTCCCAAAAAAGAAATCAATTGAAATCGTAACTTTAAGTGACGAAAGCGATTTTGAACTTATTCATTACAGGGCTTTGGATTACGATGAGTAGCAATGAATTATGTATGTGCATTTTGAAAATTTATCCGTGTATGCAATGAGAAACTATATGTTTTTAAAATGTTTCCATGTGTAATATTTAATTATTTATTTTGTTATGGAAGTATTCTGACATAAATTTCGTAAATAATTGGCATATTTTATAAAGGCGACTTTTTTTATGCGGTCCCTATCCACCGTATAAAAAAAAGTTTTTTGTAGTATTTCCACGAATTATTTTATCATATGTAAGAATTTATGAATATTTTTTTGTGCGTTTATTTTTATGCTGTCCCTATCTACCACCCCAAAACAAGTTCAACTGTATAAATGATGAGCAGTGCTACACAATTTGCATAGCCTTTGCTATCCCTAATTCAGTAGTACTTCAGTGCATATATATGTAGCCTTTCATCCCTTCATGGGTTCGATAAATGAGTGTCAAGCTTGTTTGGGAACTGAACACTGGGGGTTTCACGTCAGACTGACCACCTGACCTGGACATCTACTTATGCACCTCAATGCCCAAGGTCACGTATACTGGCAGGGGCATTGTAGGACTTGGTTCTCATGGGCTGTTGTGCCACTGAGTTTAGTGTATATGCGTGGGTGTGTGCGTGTGTGAAGACGAAGTGCTTAAAAATTAGCATGTCAATCCAACAAACAGGCAGGGCAGAGCAAAGAGGAAACGACTAGGTAAATTAAAAAAAAGAAATAATCAATTTTTACAAGTTTTTAAAAATGTTGTGGTTATATTTTCGTAGAGTTGCATAAGATAATTATTTTTATAGAATAATACGAGATCTGAAAATTTCATCACTTTCTCATATACCGGCTTTCACTCTTATGCTCTTTGTAAAATGCAGCAAAATGTTACAATTTCCGTTCTCAAATATGGTTGATAAAAGCAAGTAGTGCACAAGGTTTCACCCAAACTTTATTCAAAATTCTTTTTTGTTTTAAATTATTAAGAAATTTTCATTTTTTTTTTGCAAATTTAATATTTTACCTGTCGAATATATTCCCCTCTTTTAAATATGAATATAAGTTACATACATTTTTAAATATCGTTTTGTTCTTCTCAAGATATTTTTTAGAATTGTAGAATCAGTTATCTCAAGAATATTTTCACACCTTTCTTTTGGTGCATGCAGCTTACCTGTCAGCATGATAACAACAATCTTTATTTATGTTGGTGAACTCAATATAAGTAATGGAAACTTGAGCAATGTTTCCTGCATTCATCGATATATATCTTCTCCCCAAATAGTTATTAACAATTCATAACTTTTCCCTTATTTTTTTTTAAAAAAAAACGATCACTGTTCGTAATAACTAAGGCAATCCATGGGGTGCGGCTGGCAAAATCAAGAACTCCAATTGGAATCACATTTTCGTCCCCCTAGTATATCGGCCGAAACTGATTGAACCTATCGGGAATTCCCCTCCCAAAATGATAAATTTCCCCTCAAAAGCGTTTTCAAATATTCCGCTCAGTGAAGCTCACAAAAAGTGTAAATTTATATCTAAAATTTGATCTCCTTTTCAATCATTTTAATATTATAAAACTTTAAAAAGATCCTTTGGAAAATATTAAAAGATGGAAAAAAAAAAGAGAGAAAAAAAATTTTTGATAAAATTCGCAAATTCCAGAAAAAAGAGAAAACTTTATTGGTCTAAGGTTAGCATTGCTTAGATACATCAAAGATTTTTCTAACGCGAACTTTTAATATGTTTAAAGAAAAAGTTTTCAAACTTACATTGAAATGTATCACTTTTTTTAAATAAAAATTCACAAATAATAGAACGACATTTACATATTGATTTTAAGCAATGAACTCTTAGTAGTAATATATTTTATATGAATTTAATAAAATTTAATTAAACTCTCTCCAGAGACGGTTAAGGAGTTTTATAAACATTTACACACACAATTTCCTTAATATTGTCTTCTTAATCCCCTAGTTTTCTTAAGTGTGTTTTTAATTTATAAAAAGTGGAGCAGATTTCATTTAGGCTATTTTCCTAGACTTATATATCATAAAAACCTTTTGTTGTAAACTAACTGAAGATTTAGACAAAACTTCAGGCAATTTCATACATTAATTTATCACAAAACCACCCCGTAAATTCTTAAAACTTTGAGTTTTTATTAGAATATCAATTTACTTCTGATATGAAGTTATAACAAAATACAGTTTTTCATATACTTATTTAACCTTTTTACTTTTATTTTAAAATAAAGGCTTTCTAAAAACTTACTAATATGTTTACAAAAAGTAGTATTAAATGACGAAGCTATTTTATAGAGTTGTAAAGGAAATATTGCAATGAAAGTTATATTTTATTGCTATTTTAAACATGAAATGCAAACTGATTTATTGTAAAAATATTAAACTTTTCTTTCTTACAAAAACGCTAACTCCTTTTTTTTTAGAATTCACAAGAACAGCAAAGAAACGTACGTAAGACAGGTTTTAATCTTATACATCAATAATTTTAAACAGCATGTCAGGAAATACTTATTTTATAATGTTCGTATTTGGAATCCAGAATCTTAACGTCAGATAAATTTCAGAGGTAGAGAAACCTAAACTTCGTCAAAACATTTCAGAAAACTGCAGTTTTGGGCACACAGAGATTTCAGATAAATGCAATACACCCAATTCCTTTTGTCAGTCGCGGTTTCGATATCGTAGTTCAACTGATTATTTTTAATTAGGCATTCCCCTGCCATGTACTCGGAGGATTCTAGGTAGCTCTGAAATTTTTCCAATTTCACTGCAAGCTTCAATGAAGATGGCTGCTTGAATTGCAGATAATTTTACCACTATGCAACTTCTAGAAACTCTTTATAACTTTTACGATGTTCCAGTTACAAAGAATATATATATATATATATATAGATCAGTTTCTCTTAAAACATCGAAGTAATCATTAATGAGAGGCTGCATGATATTAAGTTGCTTTTAAATTGATCGTAACATAGCCTAAAATGCTAACATCTCTGCCGGTTATAAATAAATAGTATATAAATAGATATTTCAAAATATGAAAATTGATGTTGTTTGAAATTTAAGTATTTTACCTAAGCAGATCTAGAAGCAAGCAACAGAATCTAGAAATTTATTCACAACCAATGTCAATTTACATTTTTATGTAAATATATTAATTTCATAGAGTATATGTTAGGTATTTATTTTGGTAAAAAAAACAACTTAGGTTTTGTTTTGCATTCTTTGGTTTTGTAGTGATACAAAATACCTTTGACAATTATGACATTTTTTAATCTTGAAAGAATTTTGAATTCTCTAAGATAATTTGATAATGTTTTGTTTAATTTTATACGATTTATACTTCATTCATAGTTCTTATTGATGAAAAGTTATGAAAACAAACAATTTAAAATGATAAAATAAACTTTTTCATTTTTTCATTGAAAGACAATATGCTCTACATCTACTTCTATATTAATAAATATGTTAACTATAATTTTGAACGATTTGCACAATAATATTTAATTTTTATATTGAAGCTCTTTCTTACTATTATTGCATTTATACTGGATTATTTAGACATTGTACATTAAGATATTACACACACTTCATATTAGTTTTAAGAATTTTTACAGTAGAATTAATGAATAATTAATTTCCGCAATTTTTGTCAGAGCAAATTTATTCGAAGCATAAGGTATAAAGCACAATTTACCTCTTCTTACAATCAAAATAAAAGGACCATGGGTAACCTAGTGGTTAGAGCATCAGGCTCCAGACCGGAAGGCCTGGGTCGATGCCCGATACCACCAAATACTCTTCGAGTACACATGAGTACAAGCGCGTTAAATCAGTGGGTCAGCGAAAGTCTTGTGAGCAGTCGCAGCAGAAGCCATGTGTGCAGGGTGTTGAAGACTATTCCCCCTCCAGTTCCATGCCTAAATTGTGAAGGTGGTGTCGCCATCTATCGTGTAGAAGGGCAACCTGTCTCAGGCTCTGGAAACTTTCATTCTTCCTTGGGGAAGAATACGCGACAACAGTAAAAAATAAATCCCCCAATATTTCTCTAATTATAAAGACTTTTCAAAATTTTTAAACATTTCATTATATAAATAAAGTATTAATTAAAACATGATAATTGTTAAGTAAGGATTAAAAAAATTATTTAAACTATTTTTGTTTTCCCCGCAAAAGGAACTAAAATCAGTCTATATATATTACAATAGGTAATGAACACTAATAAACATGTAAGAAACATATTTCAAATTATAGTATAAAAATGCCTTGAAAGTCAATGAAATAATTTTCAAATCATTAAAGATGTTCTTCTTATTTAATTTGTTTAAAACGTTGCAAATTATCATGATATATTCATCTGAAAAAATTAAAGTTTTATCATTAGATAGCAATGAATTTCAAAATAAATGAGATAAAATACACCAGTAAAAAATTACCTCATGATGTTAAAATTTATTTATTTATTTTTTGCCCTTTAAAACTTTTCATTATTTTTAATACATTCTTCACTTTTAAGGATGTAAAATTTGTGACTCTAAAAAGAATGGGTGAAAGAGTAATTTAACACCACTGAAATTTGACTGCAATAATGACTCCGGGTAGCCAGTAAATTTTCTGTATTGTGCCGGCGGATTTAAGTTTTCGTTATTGGTTTTCTTGAAGCGAGCTGAAAAGAAAACTTAAAAATTAATTGAATAAAATATTTTGATTGTTTCTATCAATGAAACAGAAATAATGTATTATAAATGAACGAAAAAGTTGACTGCAAAAGACCCAAGAATTTTTATTGTTTGTTATGAGGGTTATGAAATAAATATGCTAAGGATTCTGACATTTTTTTTTTGTCATTTTGCCTCAGAAATGGCATAATTTTTCTTTCTTGTAACAACTTTATGTTAGGCAGAATAGTGTAGAAATTCATAAATTGTTCTTTAATCTAAAATATTGCCTTGTAGAGAATTTGATCGACTGACAACTCATTAAAATGTCATACAGCAACAACTCATAAACTATTTGTGACTGATTTATTAAGGTATCCGACTATGTTCGGAACCGTGATTTTTCAAAAGCGTATAAATGAATAATATTTATGATATTTAGTGTTACTTAGATTAGAAAATGTATATAAAATTGTTTTAAGAATAGTATTACAATAAAAAATTATTTAATGACAATATATTGACAAAAAAACTGAACATAGAATGATCCATTTTCAAAATATTCTTCTTTTGTGAAAAATGCTTCTGTTATAATAATATTTTGCCTGTATATAGCGAAAACCTCTGTACAGAGGCTCAACTAGAATTTTTGAAATATATAGCTTAGAAGTGGGTTTATCCTTGTTTTACGCCAACATAGGGGAAAAATTTTAAGAAAAAAAACGCCGATAATTATTTCAATTGGTTGTAACTCTAAAAATAATGTGAATTTTTCAAAAATTATAGTTTAGCCTCTGTACAGAGGTCTGAGCTATATACAGGCAAAATATTATTATAATAGAAGCATTTTTCACAAAATGAGAACATTTTGAAAAAGGTATTCTAAGTTAATGTTTTGCCGAAATATTGTTTTTAAATCATTTTTTTTGTCAAAATGCCTTAAAACAATTTTATACATGTATTATAATATAAGTGACACTAAATATGATGAAAAGTATCCATTTATGTGCTTTGTTACAATCACGGTTCCGAACCTACCTTAGTCTTAAATCACATTCAAGTGATGATGACGATACCTAAGAATGTATCTGAATTTTTTAGCTTCCACACCACGCTGAAAATGAGAACACAAAAAACTCCGACAAATTTTATGTTTATCAGCCCCAGGTTCATAATGGGCATTCAGAAATATCTGCATACGAACATGTGGCTCTATTGAAACGCTGTCAGTACCGAAATCGATGCCATGATCACTGGGCTATCAAGGCTATTAATATGTGGATAAATAACTAATTAAAAAGAATTATATTAATAATATAACATAATATTATCATTTACTTTACTAGTAAGACCTTTCAAAGGCAATACATGAAGTTTGTAACTTAACTAGTTTCGTATATTAAAAGTAATTAGTGCAAAATCTTTGCTGTAATAAATCTTATGTCATGCTTTTAATCTGTGTAATCAAGTAAATATTTATAGCTAATAGGGAAGAAGGTTTCTTAAAATATTTTGATGCAAAGATCTCTTCTCTTTGTACATATACATTGCTGACCATTCAGAATTTAACACCATGTAAGAGGAATCCAAAGAACATAAAATTTGTAACAAGCAAAGACCTCGGTAAGGTCATGCAAATGATTAGAATTGCAAAAAACATGCATGGCATGTGCGCAAGTGGCATTATCTGCAATACATAGAAGGAAAACAGAAGGCCGGTACCGGAACTACATTTCCTTCTCTTTTTTGTGTAGGAAGCTTCAGTATGCTTAGGCGAAGACTAAGAAAGTCAGTAGAGCTCGTTTTGGCATAAGAAAAATTGTAGATTATAGGTATTTTGGATTATCCTTCTGAAAAATCGATGCTTGTAATGTTCGAAATCAAATGAAAATGGTACGAATATAGAATCAACGGTTAAAGCAGCGATGAATCAATGAATGACAAGGATTACCTCCCTATTATCACACCGCCGTATATGAGAATATATATGTTGTTCGCATGGCAACAGTGGATCGTATTACTCGGTGTATCCACCGAAATAGAGATAAGATATAGATATCCACAGCTCAGAAAAATTTTATCATGATGTTCACATAAATGTGATCACCTTTGACTGTACATCTTACGTGTATGCCACTGCAGTGGTGTTTTGAACACCAGACGTGGAGAAACGAATCGCAAGACATTGAATAACATTTTACCTACAGCCCCCTGAGGGTTGTATCTGAGTCTGGTGGTACCATGGAGAAAAAATGAAGGATTCTTGCATTGTGCATCCTGTTCTTTCTGTGGTATTATGAAAGGGAGGCAACATTTGGAATTTACTTCAACACTCTCCATATACGCATTGTTGGTATAATCAACAGCCACTACCACATCTTTGAAGTTCAGGAGTCCATTGTCGTTTTTTATCGGCAAGTTTCTCAAGAGAATATGTGACAAAACGTGTTGCATAACGTTTAACAATTTTTCATTACTCTTCAGGTTATAATATTATCATAGCCTGTCTGTTTTTCTCATCTTTCAGCCCTCAAATACGTGTGGTGAATGATTGGCAAATGACTGTCTCAAAATACTCTACCAGCTGCTAAGGCTGATGAACTTTGACACAACATGTAGAAGCAGCTTGAACTAGCCTACTCAAGAAAACATTCAAAATTCTTTACTTTGAATATCAAAGTGTATTACAGTAGCTATTAGCAGCCATGAATTATAGTGATAGTGATTTCTTTATGTACTGCCAGCTGAGTGTGGGACTGTTATTTAAATTATTTCACCGTTGTATTTTATGTTTTTGACCAGTAACTTTAGGTTTGGTTTTAATTTAGTTCTTTATAGCCTTTTTTAAGTCCAGCACTGCAACACAAATTAATTATTCCCTATCTTGGAAGCCATACTCCTCACTTTTCAACCTGTAATTACTGAAAAAAATTAAAAGATATTTTAACTTTACCAGAAACCTTAAGATAACGTATATAAAAAAATATTGAATTGAAAATATTTATAGGGTTAATTGAGTTAATTATGGATAAATAAGTGGATAAACATACATCACATGAATAATTTTTAATGATAAACATTAGTGAAATTCAGTTAAACTTTTCATTAAAGCACTGTTCTATCCAAATTTCGGAAATTTTTAAAATTTTTAAAATCAAGTAGGAATGCTATTGAGATAAAAAGGTTTCCGGAATGTTTGTTTTTAAGTACTTGTATAATATATACGCGTAGTACTTATATATCGTGTGCGAACTTTTATCAAATATTAGGGTGCATTGGAGAGTCTCTTTCACATGAAAATACTTGCAAATGGCAAGAGCTACTCCTCTGAGAGTTCACGATGAAGTAAAGGGACTATGTTTGACCAAATACAAACAATAGCAGTGCCCCTAGTAGTGAGATTTAGAAGATAGGAATTGCATATTGAAAAATAAATAGAGCAAAATATCCAATTAGAAAGTTTTAGACCATCAATTAATTAGAGCGAAACGACATAGATTTGATAAATCGTCTCCTGTATATCTAAAATGATGTGATTTTTGTACAACTAAGACTTTTTTGTTCAACATTATTTGGTCAGACAAGGCATTGTTTCAGCATACTAGATTACTAAGCCGACACAATGCTCACTACTGGGCGATGAGAAAAATCCTAGTCGGAACTATAAAGCCAAACACCAAGTATACTGGTCTATTCACGTTCGGTGCGGTATTTGGAAGGATCGCTTACTGGGACTTGTGTTCTACGAAGGTAAATTAAGTGGACAGAGGTACCTGTAACTATTGAAGAATATCATACCTGACTTTGCAGAGGATATTCTCCTGTCCGCAATATGGTAATTCCAACATGGCGGTGCTCCTGCACATCAGACAGCTAGAGTCAGAAGTTTTCTCAAAGATTGTTTTGGACAGCAAATGTCGGGTATGGTGGTATATTGAATGGTCTCCACGCGATAGTCAGACCTCATCCGTTGGATTTCATCCCGTGATGTTACATAAGAGATCAAGTTTATTTCAACTGCACATATAAGTTTGCTAGATCTTCATCGTCGTAGTACAGATACTTGCAATAGTGTGAACATGGTGATGGAGGAGAAAGCATTGGAAGAAATACATTGAGGAGGGGGACTTCGTTGTAGATGTAATAATTTTTGACCAATAAATTGATAACTGATTTTCTTTATAGAGTAGTCTGGGATCTTTTTTTTTATCACATTAATATATAATTTCCTCTAAGAAAATATTCGTCTACATTTTAGAGTTTCGTAAAGGAACACACACACACACACACACACACACACACACACACACACACACACACACACACACACACACACACACACACACACACACACACACACACACACACACACACACACACACACACACACACACACACACACACACACACACACACACACACACACACACACACACACACACACACACACACACACACACACACACACACACACACACACACACACACACACACACACACACACACACACACAACACACACACACACACACACACACACACACACACACACATCCAAAAAATTTTAAAATATTAAAATCAAGAGCTTTAAGAAATCTGTTCACTTCATTCATATTTATAATATATATGAAACACAAAACATATACATACCAGAGGTAAATACAGGTAGCAAGTTACATATATGTTGGAATATAAATGTGAAAGGAGTATATTTTACTATTAACCTCGCTCTCTTATGGCAGAGACAAATTCTTGTAAAATAATAATTTACAATGATATACGAATTTTGATGTGTAAAAATCAGAATTAAAAAAGATAATTTGATTAGTTCAAAGGTTTTTAACATTTTCTTGTTTGCGAATCATTTGAGTCCTAATTTTATGTATGTGGATGTGGTGCTTTATATTCGAGTATAAATATACAATATTTTTAAATGAATTATTTATTTACAGGATGTTAAGAGCTAATAATTAATCATTTTTAAATTCCTGCAGTAAATATTTAGTTGTAGGTTATTAAAAGTTAATAAATAAACAACATATACAATATAAATTAAAAGTTTTGGAAAACCAAACTGTGTGTAACATAAAAATTAAAATGCATAAAACTTTTTATAAAAATAAACAGAAAAGTAATGTTTTGTTTAGTTTTCAAAGGCATTTCTGCAGCACCATTGCTCACCTTAGTAACTGCAATTGTTTGTTGATACATTCGGGAGTACTGCTCACAAGAATGATAACATTTGCCACAATGACACCAATTATTCACTATAAATGAAACAATCATCTTTGACTGACTGAACTTTTCTAGAATATTAATTCAGCTTTCCTAGTGCTTAAATAATAATTTTATCACACCAAGATTCCCTAATGGACAAAAACTTTTTCTCTTCAGCTAGAGATGATTTTAGAAAATACGAGTTTTTTCAAACCGTAAATCTCTGGACATTATGACTTACTTATTTTTATTGTTTACTTAATTAATCTTTATAAGAGACGGGTTATCACAACATTTTAACCGAAATTGAAAGTCTCTTATAGGAGGGCCTGGTTCAAAGACGAACGTGCGAGTTCCGTTCTCTTATAACAGCTTTCTGAACACCATATGTTCTATAAAAACCCATAAATGTCAATCACTGGCCTGAACACTCTTGTTTTCAGATGTGAGGGGGTTATAAAAATTATTTTCTCCTCAACTTTATTAACTACAAAAATTCCACCACTCAACAGGAAACAGTATGTTATTTTGTTACTATTGTCGAATGACACATGACAATCTCAATCATTTATTTAAAAAATGCAAAAGGTTGCATAGCCGAAAAGCCTCGTTCTGAAAAGCAGTCCCCCCTCAAAATTGGCTATCTCTGTTCAAAAGAATAATAACATAATATCAAAAACCCATTATTTAATGTTAAGTATCCACGAAACACAACTTCTTCTTTTGGACCCTTCAAAGCTTTTATGAACCCTGGTTAGAAAACTGGCTTAGATGATTAAAATTTCTATAGAAAAATTTAATTTATCACACACAAGATTAGTATACTTTATACATGATTTTTATACGTAATAAAATTCACTATTTGTCGGACAATTATATTATTCTTTTAAAAAAAATATGCACTATACTACTATGTTAGTTGTCATATTGTAATTTTTATCCGAAAAGTTGTTTCCTTTTTGCTGCCATGTCAATTTAAAGAAAGCAACAGAGAAATGCATTTATTACTGATTTTCTCTGCTCATTACTTAAACTGGATGATATAAATATACATTTTGTTACATAAAAAGCGATACACCAAGAAGTTATTTGAGTGCGAAGACACATATATATCCACATAGCTTACGATAGAATATGGTAATTAACTTATTGTGGTTAATAATTGACTAGTTGGATCTCCACTGCATTTCAATGGAGTATCGAGCTGATGTACAGAATAGGAGACTTCTCAAAGTTAAGGCGTCACTTCCATGGGAAGGGACCCATTGCCCCATAAACCCTTTTTCAATGCCCGCGAACGGTATGAGCAAACATAATGCTTTCATAACACCGACGAAACCGGGCCCGAGTGATTGCAATGACCATCAATAAGTCTTTACGAGAGCTGAGGTCGAGGTCTTTTGTGCTGACTTCCTTTACCGTTACAATTTCTATTTGTTTGGGGTTTGGGGCGTATTCGACCCCCATTCCCCTGACTGGAGTAGAATTGATTTTAGCGATGAGTCTCACTTCAAATTCAACCCCGATAATCAGCTATGCCATACCTGGAGTGGTGGATCCGCGTCCGACTGTCGTCCAACACATAACTCAATAACTAGGAATTTTGAAGGGGGATTATTTTTTTTGATTTTTGGGTTTCCCTTGGTTTTCTTGTATTCTTCAGGGGACGTTTGAGACCTTTAAAAAACCCTTTTTGGGCTTATTTTTAAAAATTTTTCCCTAATCGTCCAAACAGGTTTCTTTTTTTTTGCCAGCTTCTTAGACCCCTTTTTTAGCTGGGGGATCACTGATCACCCCAAAAACCACGTTTGAGCTCCGATAAGCATGCACCTTAATAACTCTAGGAATCAATTCGGGGATACCAGCACGAGCGGTTAGATGATTATTGATTTTTCTGTTCTTGTATCTTTATTTCCAGAAAAAAGCATTGCTATGATATTGCCAACGTTTTACTTCAATACATGTTAATTCTAACAGCCGATATTTTCGAACTGTTTAAATAACTTCTTCTTGGTCCATCGCTTTTCATGTTATCGAAAGTTATTTTAACCCTTTATCGACCGCCAAATTTTACGATTTTTTTCATGCAATATTTTTTTTTTTTGAATCACTACTTTGAAAATTAAGGGATATTAATAAACAAAATACTCAACTTTGGGAAATTTAATCTGTTAGAGCTAATTAATTAATTAAATATATTCAACTGTAAAATTAATTATATACACTGTTCACTTAAAATAAGTAGTCAAATAGTTTTATAAGGTCTTTTAACATACAAAAAAATAAGACACTTAAATTTTGAATTAACTATTTTCCGGGGCAAAAGATAATCTTGCAATCCACTGAAAACGCCGTTAAAAAGCAATTTCGTTTTTAAACCTTTTTCCCAAAAAAAAATTCATCAAAAACCCGCACCATATATTTTAAATATTTCAAAGAATATTCCTGCTAAGTATCGTCAGAATATTCATAAAATCAGTTATTTTATGTAATTTTAAAGTGAGTGGTACTTGTAAGTACCGTCGGTCGATAAAGGGTTAAAGCAAAAATATGAAATAATAGTGTTGATGGTGTTAAATATATGGTAGATTTTTAATATTTTTTTAGGTACGATATAACTTACCTTAGGAAAACGCTTGATAATCTAGTATCTAGAAACTTCTTTGTATAATCTAGAATTTATGTGTTTTACTGATAGATTATATTCAAAGGTAGACATGAGAAGTAACACATTATTTTAACAATAAGGAGTTAAAACAGTTTACATGCTATTCGTTAAGTTTTTAAATATTAAGTATAGCTTTTTTTAAACTTGAATAAGTAAAAAAGGGGTGCATTTCTCATTTATCAACTTATCTCCTAAGAAAAAGAAAATTCATGTATTTAACAATTTAATCAGACTATACTTTTGTTTTTAAAAAAAAGAAAAAAACATATAGTTTTTTTGTAATTTCCGATATTTTCAATAAAAGTTATCACAAAAAATAGCTGAAGTAATATACATATCTTTCCTACATATTAATAAGCAATGTACAGGGAAGTTAAAGTGAAATATGTAAGTGTAATTGTCAATCTGAGTTTCATTTCATTTAAAAATATAGTAGGTACTGTAAAAGTATCCTATATTACCAAAAATAAAAATTAAAAAATAAGTAATATTTTGCATGTTTTTTTGAATTCTGATTGTTAACCCCTTTAATTATATCTATTCAAAAAAATTTAGTTTTGCTCTTAGTGTTATATATTATGTATAATATATAAAATACTTAGTGTAAGTTTAGTTAACAATTGTGTTTATTGAATTTTGTTAATAATTGTATTCATTGTATTCCAGTGAATATATTTCGATATATTGTGAAAATCATTAGATTACTATAAGCTAATTTATTTTAGTTAGAATTTTGTTTGTATATAAAAAAAATCACAATGTGTGTTGATTTATATAGACTAATGAAATTAATTATTTTCAGATGTAGCGTCGAATATCGCTTGTATTTCAATTTACATAGTAGTAATAACTTTCTGAGATATATTTATAGTGCAGCAAATATGATTTTTACTTATGGCGTTTTAAAATAGCAAATTGTGTGTGAAATTCTTAAACTTTGTATTATTTCAAATACTTAACGGGGTTAGCTACAAAACTGTCTTAAAAAATGCAAATTATATATATACTAATATATATATATTTAATCTTACTCTGTAGGAAACGAAACACTTTCTTTAAAGAAAACCAAAAACCACAAGGGGGCCAAGAAAAAAAATTTTATTTTTTACGTCTTTAATTTTTTTTCCCCCGGGTTCCCAAAAGTAGTTTTTGACACGCATTCTAGCTTCCTGAAATTTAACAGAGTTTGTGAAAAGAGGGAAGAAGGTTTTCCTTCACTTTTGCATTAGTGTTTTTGAAACAAGCCTATCAAGGATTAAAGAACTCCAAATTACCGAGCGCGGTAGGAAAAGCAGCGAGGGGCTCTGAAGTGTCGGACTAAGGTCTGTGATGCTCTGTCAAGTTGTCGAATGAGTAAATTCAGCCATTCCCAGGAAGTTCTACACCAATAACTATTGACTGATCTTCTCCTTTTTCCTCTCCTGGACTGCAACAGTGGCTGGATTAACAGGAGCAGCTGAAACATCATTAGTCTTTGTCAACCTCTTCCCTTTCTTCCACCATGAAAGACGGCTTCATATTTCATTTTATATTCCTGAACCTTCAAAGACGAGAGGGAATTTCAAGACCAAAGAATTTCGCATTGAAAACCGCTGCAGAAGAATCGGAATCGACTTTTAAATTGCCCAAAAGAAAATTGAGGAAAAATAAAGGAAGAAAAATATTATATAGGAAAAGGAGATGGAGCTTGATTCGATACTTTTCTCCAAGAACATTTTAGCTGTATTAACTCTATGCCTTTACGAATTCTTTTTCATTTGAAAGAAATTTTAGCTTTCAACTTGGGAGGCTAGTGTAGAAAACGAATTCTACTATAATTGTAAATACGTTGTCGCAACAAAAGGGAGAAAGAATGCGTTGGAAAAAGGTATGCAAAAAGCATTGAAATTTTGAACTTTATTACGTGATTTGGGACTACTCGGGAGAATTAAAAATATGATTTTTGGAGGAGAGGTGGGTTTATTTTTTAAAAAAGAAAAGAATCTAGATTCTTCTGACGTTTCTACAATTGAAGAGTAATTTAATATTGATGAAAAGAGAAAGAAAGATGTTCTCCGTTACAAACTTTGTTACAATATTTTTAGTCTACTTGATATCGTCTATACCGGTTAATAAATTAAGTGAATTTTACATTAAAGAAAATAATGCAATAAAATTTAGTTTCATATGTTTTATAAAGAAACATCCAGTTTCAATGAACCGACTTCTAAAATAAAGAGTGAAAATAAATTTATTTAAATTTGAATGTTAAAATAGCATTTGATATTCTGATTTTTATGACATAGATATAGGTAACTGTAGAAAGTTTAATTATTTTATATTCTAAATTTCAGTAAAAAAAAATGTTATTTTTTCAGCAGAGTTGAAAAAATGTGATGCTTAATAATAATTTCCACCCTGAGAATTATATTTAATTGATAAAGCCTTTATAACAATAACAAAAAAATTGCAAACAAACTGTACTTTAGATATCTACCTGATAAATGGGTAAATATATGAATTATTTCGAATTTGCTTCTAGTTAAGGGTTTTGTATAATTTTATTCTTACTGAGTACATAAAGCATTCATTCTGAAATGAATATATAATTAAACCCTCAAGAATATTTTGTAGTATATGTACCCACACAAAATATGTTATGCTCACATGATTGAAATTAGTTTTAAATAATTAAATAACCATAATTTTCTAACACATATACATAGACACAGTACAACAAAGATAAGCTATAAAAACTTGAGTAAATCGACTGCTTTGTAACAATTTACCAAGATTGAACAATGAGAAATTAAATATTAACAAGCACAGGTTCCTTAAATATAAATTATTTAGTTTGAATAATTTCAAGTTCTTTGAAAAAAGGGAAAACATTTCATTTCATGGCATATAAATGTATGTATTCAAATAAATACACATTACAGCAAGTTCTTTAATTAGTATGATTGTGTAAAAACTATATTTATTTATTATTAGCACACAGAAATTGAAGATAATATATAATTCTGAACACAGAGTATTTCCGTGCTCCAAATGAACAAACTACAAAAAATGTGTATGGGCATACTAAATTAATAAACACTTAATTAATAAAAGTAGATAAAAGAGAAAAAGTTTAAAAAATACGTCTCAAAATATGGTGTTGCTCTTCAATCTTAATGTAACATTTTAGAATTCTAATAAGTTGAAAAAAAATGTGTATACATGTTTATTTAATACAACTAGAAAAAAAATCGTACTAAATTTTAAGTTCCATTTTCAGGCAATTGAGACAAATAGCTTCTTACTTTATTAAGCTTTATTCCAAATGTAAATGTATTGGAATGTATTCGCAGAGTATTAAAAAAATACGTAGTTAATAAATATTGACTAAACACCGTATAGATATATTTTTTTCAAACCTTTCATTATAATCTCCATTGCTTTGTTCAAACCTTTTTAAGATTTTTTCAAAAGGTTGAAACATGATTGCTAAAATTTACCTAAAATTTTGAAAGAAATTTAGAATTTTCTTGTGATTTTTTTACACGCTTTATTATTCAACTACTATAAGAATGAAGTACATCACACAAACTCTGTGTATTCAAAATTACACAACTATAGAATATGTATCATGCTTTAATACAATTCTGTATTTTATAGCTTATTTGATAAAAAAGTTTTCTTTTTTAGTAGAATAATTTAAGGAAAGATATAGAGCTTCTTCAACGATTTTCGTAGCAAATGGTTATAATTATATAGAGTATGCAAAAAGAAGAAAAGTTCAAAAATACTTAAGGAAAAAGTTAAAACAGCTATCGACCAAAGTTAAAGCTAAATAATCCATTTTAATTTAATCTAAACGCACAGTGACGAATTATAAAAATACTAGAAGTTTACATATTTCCTTGCGCAATACTCATATATGCCTTCTTAATTTATGTTTTAAAATTAAAACGCGTTATATAAAACATAGTGTAATACATGTGTCAGGTAAATTTTACCTTACAAATATTCAGTTATAGCATAACAAAAAGTAGCAATAAATAAAATAACAATTACTCGACATATTTAATGTTCGTATTTTTCCTCGACACGCATATTTAAACAGTTGGGGAATGAAAATTTATGCAGCTTTATACTCTTTAAAAGAAACTTGATGATCTCATAATTCTTTCGCTTCAATGAAAACATAAATGAATAACTGTCTCCGTTACATTTAAAAAGATTTCAATGTAGTTACAGATAAATTTCTTTCTCAGTGTTTCCGATGATGAACACAACAAAAGAGAAGCATTTAATACATTTATGATGTATGATTGCTCACTTTTAAAGATTCCCTCTTTGTACGAATCTCTATTTCTTCAGAGAAGAGTTTTATGATTTTCATTTTAATATTTATGATAGCTTTCGCAATTTTTCTCTCCAGCACCAAAAGAAAAGCTAAGTTGTTCAATTTCCAACTCACATTTTATCTTTGTAAAGATAAAAGGGAATTCAAATGATAAAAAATGCTACTCATTAAAGTTCGAGCTTCCTTAGATAATTTATTCAAATTTTGGTACAGAACAATTACATTTGCAGAAAAAAGTTTTTTAGAGTCTTACATTTCCCTCTGTATATACACATATGAACTGATGAGAGAAAAGATGGATTCTTTTTCTGCTATGTTTAAAATGCTTCATACATTCAACCGTTTCAATAGATGTTTCAAGTTTGTTGAATTTCTATTAATATCTGTGTAACTTTTAGGTATTATGAAAAGAAACAAACCTAATTAGACCGTAATTTTTTTATTTTAGAGTTTCTGATAAAAAAATTGCAAAAGTATTAATTTTTGGAGTAAAATAATATAATTTCGAAAGGGAAAATTTCAATACGTGAAAACGAAAAAAATTTGATTCTTAAGTAGTTATTTCTTTTTACATTCTAAGACGCAGGCATATTCAAGAGATTTTTAATTCAAACCTAAAACTTGGTATGAAGCCAATATCATTGAAAAATCATTCCTCGTATTTTTTATGGTTATTCAATTATGCAAAGCATTTAGAATGTACATGACCTATTATATGAATTAAAACTGTTATTTAACGTGTTGTGTTCTGAAAAAGAAAATTCTTTAAAAATTGTTTTTTAATATCATACTCTATTCGTAATTTTTCTACTTCTAAGAAATACATTTAAATATAGACACTATAGTTAAGAAAATGTTTTTGAATCTTTTTAATAACTTTGTATTTGAAACAACTCTTTTAACACCAGACTTCCAAGGAAATTATTTTCTTGATTGTGCTTTTAATTTAATTAGAAAACAATTGCGTATATAATGCAATTAAATCTCTTAGAATTTCAGGAATATATTTTTTTCCAAGTGACAGTTAATATTTATTATCAATCCTTATTATATGACTGTATAATTAAAAAATATTAGAAGTTAATTTTAAACAAATTTATTTACACATTAATCATTTTTCCCAATGCACCCATTTTGACTGCTTTTGGGTAATATATGTATATACTAAGTTTCAGTCTTTCTAGTGTTAATACAGCATGTGTGATCATGATAAGGATCATCATGACTTTTTCATTCTCAAATAAATTAAAAATTAAAGACAATGTTTTATTTATAAAAATTGGTACATGACATTTATTTATTTTCAAAATTTGACCGTTGTAGACCAGGTAAGTTAATAATTAAGTTAATTAAGTTTATAAAAATGTTATGTAAGTTGTAAGAATTTTGTTATGTTTTACCTTTTTTTGGTAATTAGATTTATTTATCATTTGTTCAAAACAAATGGTATTAGAATGAATTATGCATAGCTAAGAAGGAAAATTCCTCAGAGGAGGTGCAAACGTATAATTTTGAAGCGTGATTTATATAATTTGTACTAAACTTTGATCGTGTTCCTTAAAATTTATGAATTTAAGTATAAGTTATTACAATGACAAAATAGAATCTTGAAGTCTGATTTGAATAAAAAAGTTAAGTTAGGGCTAAAGAGTTATTAAAGAGTTAGTTGAGTTAGAGGGTTAAGCAGTTGTAATGCACAAGAATTAATTATATATTATATCTTTTTTCTATATTTAAACATGAGAAAATTATTCATGAATACATATGAATAGTTGGATACTTTGATAAGAATGAAGACAATATTTTGAATATGAATATTTTTTAACTATATTCGACTTTGTTCGGTTAGGAATAGTTATAAACGGTATCTTGAATTCAAATATTTTTTCCAAACTTCACATGAATATGATAATTGAGAAACTCTGACACTACAAAATAAATATATGGCAGTGCTAAATAAGAATTAGCTTGTAAAAGAAATTATTTTGAACAATTAAGACAAAACATAATTTTATTTCAAATAAAATTTGCGAAATTCTCCAATTCCCAACTTTTATAAGAGATAAAAGTTGGTTGCAATAAAGTGAAAAAAAATTCACTTTACTATTCAAAATGATATTTTTAGAAGTAAAAACAGAATATGGAAAAAAATAGCGGGTGATATAAAAATTTCAGTTCATCTTAAACTCTACCTTGAATCAGTTTTTAAACTCATATATCTGTAGTATTTAAAATTAGAAATCAAAAGATTAGTGAACAGATTTAATAATTTGTTTTACGGTTCATATTGAAAAATAAATTTATATTTGCAGTCAATTTATTTATAGCAACAGCATGGGAATTTATAATTTAGTAATTAGTATTTTTTACCTTACTTGAATCATATGAATGGGCCACTACATTACAAGGAGAAATGCTGCGTACTCGAAAGGTTATGCAGACTTAGATATGAAAAAATGGGAAAGTTATTTCTATTCAATTTCAGTTTGTAAATGACATATAAATTTTACAATTTTTAAAACTGAATGTATGTTTTTATTTTCACATTTACTTCACATATAATCTTTTGAATTCTATTTTGAAATGCTGTAAAATACCTTAAGGTCATTTAAACGGAGATATTCCGAGTAGATTTTTTCTAATTTTGTTCAAGTTAAAAGTTTATCGCCAATTAATAAATTATTATCATTTATTTATTCATATACATCATTACTATTTTCATTATACTACTGTTATAAACTAAATTGCAAGATTCATCCCCTCACAGTTTTAAGATAGCAAACTGTAATTATTTGCAGCGTGTCTTTTAAAATTAATAAAAATAAAACCTGATGTGTTTGCATGTAAAGTTATATATTATTCATCAATCTTAATTTACCACTAAATAACATGAAAACACTTGTTCTTTCCATAAACAAAATATGGGAGGAAAGCTAAATTGTTTTGATAATTTCTTTAGAATCAAAATCCTAAATTTATTTTAATATTGAAAAAGCAATTATAAATATGATTATATTGATAATCAAATTGATTTGAAATAAGAATCTGCTGAACCAACTTTACATTGTATAAGATTAAGAAGCTTTTTATTTATTTCTGTTACCCGATACATAAAGCAATAGATCACACAAATTCCAGAACAAAATTACGATGTCGCAATTTTGGGTGAGTCAGTAGTATTTCCACATGTTAGCTTCTGAATAAATGAATATGTCCTAATTATCTTCATAAGGAAAATGCTTTAATACTTAATCAGCTGATTTTATCAAGGCGTTTCAATAGCGAAACTTTCCCGTAAGAGACGAAGAAGCATTTGAAATGAGATGGGTCGCGACAGATGGGAATGCCTTAAACAGAAACACCACCCTATATATTGGAGGGAATCCAAATTATCCACCGCTGTGAAGTCTAAGTATCTCAGGAATAAGCAAGTAAGACACAGAGCGCTCTATCTCAAATCTAGCGTGAATCCAGAGCTCGGATTGAAGACAGTGGTTGTGTTCCTGGAACTGTTGGGAGTTTGCGCCTCCAAGCAGAAATATCATCCCTATTCCTTATGATCATACAAAGCGATGTCTTTATATAAGGTTTATTGGCAAGCATCATTCTGGGCGGATGTGTCGCGTTTTCCGCCGTTTATTGATGTTATTGTTCTCGGCGTATAATGATGACGCATTTCCAGTTCGCTAAGCAATCGCTCACATTTCAGGAATTGTTGGCTCAGCTTTGACTTTCTGGGTGAAAGACGATAAAAAAAGAAGCTAAGTTTCCAATTAAACAATGGCAGTTGGGCTCCAAATCTTTCCGGATTTCTAGTTTATATTGAACTAGACTCTCTTTTATAAGGACGATTCGAATTTGTAGGAAACAATGATTAGTTTCGGTGGGGTTTTCATTTCACTCATCTTATTTTTCATACCATATCGAATTTCAATTACTAATTAAAATCATATTGATGGAAAATTGGGGCAAAAGTGTAATATTTTAGAGAAATTAGATATGAAACTATCATATTTCAAAAGGATTGTTATTAACCTATATACTACATTATTAATGATTTAAAAGAGACCATTAGTAATGCATTACAGTACTTACCATTTTAAAGAAATTTTTTTTACCATCCTAGAAATACTTAAATTATGGAATACTTAAGTAATCATGCAATCAAAAACATATTTATCTTCAGCGTACGCAATACATTCGGGTTAATATTATCATTTATTTCAAGAATTTATATCTTTATGACATTTTAATGTTTCTATCTTAAAAGTAGAAAATATACACATATGCACTTTATTTTTATCAATATTTAATATATTTTAAAATTAGTTCAGTATCCATGAATAATGTGTGAGCTGTGTTAAAAAGTTTTATTTAGATAATTTGGTTTTTGGAAGAGAGTTGTTGAAACTTAAAATGATTTATTTTAAAATAATGACCATTAAGTGATTAAGTAACTCGTTATTTAAAATGCAATTTTTAAACAAATTTAAGTTCTGTATTTATTTCAATTACTTATCATCTTAGGTATTTCTCTGATAAATTTGATATATTGTCAAACATTTTTACCCAAAGCTTGATAAACGAATTTCATAAAGTTTAAAATGATGCTTAAAAGATTAACAAACTCAAATATAACAAGAAATAAAACAGACTAATATAATTAAAAACAAAGCATATTTTTTTTTTTTATGAAAGAGTGGTTCATACTTTCTCCTCCACATATGAAGAATGTGTGAAATATTTAAAGGTAACAGGAAATGTTTCTTAAATTTTATTAATTCTTCATTTTTATTAAAATGCATCAATACATTTTTTCGTCGGGTTGTAGAAGGCAGAAGTAATAGTCAGATATTTCAAATAAAATAAGTGACCCAAAAGTCTTTTAACATCTAAAAATTCAACAACTCATGAGAGGTAAAAATTGACACACATGCTTGAAATGACATGGGCTTTGGTGAAACCAATAAGAAGTGTAAAATTTGCCAACGACGCTTTATATAACAAAAGCAATAATTAACATAATAATTGGTTTTGAGCAATTACTGATTAAATACTCAACATGTAGGTCAGTGCTTCTCAAACTTTCAATATTAGCGACCCAATATTCAATCATCATTTTCATCGCGCTCCCTCCCTCCATACAATAACAATGTATTGTGAATTCAATTATACTATACTTTGACGTTAAACCTAAAATGCGACTTTAAAACCCTTTTGTGACGCTATAATAAACATTCTCAGCCAGTGCGTTAATTGGGAAAGTTTTATACGTCGTTTCGAAAAAATATTTTCTTTTGAACTGCATCCAAAAAAACCGAAGGGTTTTAATGAAATAAAATGATTTACAGTATTTGCGAAAATTTACTTCTTTCAAAGGATTTCCTTATTTTATTCCTTTTTTATACCCAATACACCCATACACTCGCCTACGTTTGGTGCCATTGGGGGGAAAACGCGTAATTTTTTAAACGGCTTTTAAGGGATTTAAACCGTACAAATTATCAAGAAAAGTTTTTTTTATATAATTTTTTTATATAACAATCCATGGGATCACTATTATTAAATTTTTTAGAATTTTAAATTAATTATAAAAAAACATTCCAGTACTGGTATATTGATAAATGTATTATATCAGTGTAAATGTGTATTTTATTTTTTACTATGTCAGAATGTATTTTATTTGTTTTCTTTCTGTAAATTAATATTTTTTTTAAAAAAATAATTTTTCTGTTTTTGACTCTTCAAAAGGCTCCCCCGCCCCCCCGTAGAGTAAAGCCCTGGGGTGCGCCCACAGTTTTGAAACACGATGTGGGGTCTTTCATCAACAATACCTGTAGAACAGCACTGTACAGCATATATGTAGGTACGGAGAGAAATTGCAGTCGGATATTGTCTTTTAGCATCCCTAATGAGGTCAGACAATCGAGGTAGACTTGTGACTTCAGGTAACCCCACAACCAATAATCACACGGATTTAAGTCTGGAGAACTGGGAGTACAAAGATGACTGACTTAGCATGTATTCCTCACCAAAGATATGCGCAAGAGATCATTCCCGCCCTTTTCTTGGCGATATGATCGTAAAGTTGAAGAAGTTCTTCCTTCTGATAGTACAACCTTACTAATAATGAAATTTCTGGTAAAGGCAACATGCCGCAATTGCTGGTGCGTCTGTTTCCTCTCTGACTACAGATGCCTTTTTTATGTTTTGCTATCCAGCAAATTTTGCTAATCTGTTAGTCATTTTTTGCACTTTTTTGGTATTAATGAAACCCCATGCCATTTCGAGTAGGTTTGTTAATTGTTACCTCTCTACTTACATTATTCCGAAAATTATTTAATCTTCAAATGTTATGGACGTTTTGGTCTCTTTCTCTTCTCACCTGGTGTATCTGATAACAAAAACGTTTTTCAAGCGTTTTTATCAGATCTATTACAAATCTAAAAAAACTGTCTTAATCCTTTCCAATTCTTTCCTCACAGAAAATTTTAAAAAATAGTAGTTACTTAAAAGTTATAAAAAATAAATTATATATAGTTTCTAGAACTATTTAAAAATAAACAACTTAATAGTGTGAAACCTTTGCGCTTAAATTACATGTAAAAACGGAAAAAAGCCCACCACAGAATGTTAAAACTGTTTTGTAGCTTCTTGAAACTTAATAAAACAGATTTAAAATACATCCTTTCCTTATTTCGAATTAAAGTTGCTTGTTGGAGAGTTTAAATTAAGTAACAAGAATGTGAAGTTATATCTGCATAATGTTTCTCAGAAACTGTATTGAGGCCATAATGTAAAAATATTTTTAATTTTATGCTGTTTTTGATAATATAGTTTTTTAAAGATACGTTTTCGGATTTCATACGCTAGCTACATTAGTTAACAAAATATTTAAATGTTCATATCATATATCCCAAAAATCTTTATAAGTTAATTCAAATTGAAGTAAATCTACGGTTTCATAGCTATTTAAATTAAATAGACCTTACGAAGTAAGAAGTTACTCTTGACTTAAGTCGGCAATGGAAAAACTTGGTTTTCACTTCATGATAATGATGTTGGATTCAAAAGACTATTAGTGCTTTGACTCAAATAGAGAAACTCAAAACAAAAAAGAGTTTCTGTTTTTTGTTAGGTACTAATAAAAAATTCTATAAAAGTATAAATATGAAAAATATATTCAAATCTATGCACAGCATTGTGAGAAATATTTCAAAGAAATGGCTTCGACATTTTTAAGAGAAACATAAATTTAAAGATTTTGAAATATTGTAAAAGAGCTATTTTTGATTGCTTAAAAATGCTATTTCATCCTTGAAAACTAAATTAAAGTTCATTAAAATATAGAACTTTTTTTTAATGAATGTGGAAATAAACAATGCTCGAAATGTACTTAGTTCATATAAAATTTCACATATTTCTAAATAAGTAGATTATTTTTTCTGATACTATGAAGATTTACAATTCGAGAAACTAATATCAGTATTTAAAATATTCTTAAGCCCTATGTTCCTATCTATGCTCCATATTTAAATCTATGATCTTAAATCTATATCTAAGAGTTTTCATAAATGTTGCTGCTACTTTGTCTTGTACCTTTGTAAATAATATATAAATATTTCTACAATATAATAATAAAAATATAATAATATATACTAAATAGCTATAATATTATAAATAACAAAGCGAAGTACAACTAAACAGTGTAGGTAAAAAATAAGTTAGCCACAGTAGTACAATAGCAAACTCTTAATCCTTGTATATATATATATATATATATATATATATATATATATATATATATATATATATATATATATATACATGATTCACACAAATAACCAAGACATATTTCTAAAACTAAAATAATTAATTTTGCGCTATTGAACAGAAATTTATCTTAGCATCACATTTATAATTGGAAATAATTGTAACAGCCTAACTTTTCCTCAAATATATTTATGATAGTTCTTTTCTATATTTTTCTCGATAGCTTCTTGAAAATTATTAAAAAGGCGTCAACATATGTCAATGAAATACATATTTTTTAAAACGAGCTTTTTTAACATTAAAAAGCATAAAGGTATCCGATTACCCTAAAATTTTGAATTTTCCTGAAAATTGACAATTGTTTCATAATTTTATTTTATAGGCCATCTTATGAGCTTCATAAAAATACCAAGTTTATTCTTTTCGATTCACCAGAATAACATCCACAAATGTTTTAGTAAAATCATATGCCACTACTTTAAGCAAGATGTCATACTTAAAAATGCGTATTACTCGAAACGTGTTTTTTATTGAAAATTCTCCAACGGAAACAGAGATTACCCAAAAAGTTTTGAAAGTAATTAACTGAAATTTTTGTGTATGTTCTGTATATTAGTTGAAGTGTTTTAACCTTCAGATTTATCAATCATTGTGTTTTATTACAAAATTTACAGTACCTTATGTGAATATAATCACTGGTGTTTAAGCAATTTCGTATAACTAAGACAAAGTGCCTTAGATTTTGTAAAAATTAAAATATCTTTCTCCTGGAGGTCATTTCAAAAATGGATAGCAATTAAAACATCAAAATTGAAAAATTAAAAATTTGTTCATGAACGTTTTTTGACAGAATGAGCCTCGTTTATGAATTTTTTCATACATTTTGATCGATTTTTTAGCATTTTAGTCATAACAATTTCTTTTCCACTTCTTAATTTTGGCATATTTTTTTAAAAATGTTCTAAATAAATCTAAATACCACAAAAAATACCCATTTCTCCATTTTTTTAAAAAAATACCTTAAGTGATACCTTATGTGAGACCCTTTTCTGTCAAACTATTTAAGTAAAAAGGAAGCAAAATTTGCTAATAATTTAAATATTAAGAATGAGAAAAAATTAGTTAAATGCATAAAAGTTTGGTTCATAATGGAAAACTGCTTCAAGGCAGTAAAATCTTGAAACCTTCTCTCGTCTTATATAATTAATGATTATAATATATATACAATTATAGTAACTATAATCATAATAATTACATGAGAAAAAGTGATGACTTGTAAAATACAGAACTGAATACGGATATTTTCTAATAATTTTGTTACAGATTTGAAAATAGCTTAATTATTGTCTAATTTACATTAAAAATTTTTAATTTTTAAAATTTTGTAGTTTGAAGTATATAAAGACAAATATACAAATTAATATTAACAACTGAAGACAGGATTAATAATAAATAGGTATATTATGTTCATTACGATGTAGTCCTTTTACATTAAATCTATGAATTGTTCCTTCAAATGCCAGCTTATTTATAAAAGGGACATCGAAATAACGTAAATAAAAGAGTTTTTTTTCATAATGTCATTCTTTTCTATTGAGGAAGTATTGAATAACAAAAGAAGAAAGCTTAAAAGTTTTTAATGTACCACTTGTTTTAATAAATACTATCTAGCAGAAATATCATTGTAACTTTTCCGTCTGAGATTTTTTCATATCATAATTAACATACATTTTAAAGTTACGCATCAAATTCCATGATAAAGAATTAATTTCGATGCATTTAAAATTGAATAAATAAATATAAATACAGTGGTGTTTATATGGATAGTAAAAAAAGTCATTGTGTGTGTTTTATTTCAAAATAATTCTGCTTTAGAAACAATTTTTATTTTCACATGAATAACTAATGATTTTAGTCTAAAAGAAAAATGGCAATGAAATGAGAGTAATTCATTAAGGAAGCCCGTGAGAATTTTCTTAGAAAGCTGCGTATTTCAAGTTCCATATTAATGTTATAATTCGCATAAAATACCATGAAAAGCTTAATAGTGTTTTATGAAACTAGTTACTCATTTAGACTAATCCAAAAAATTTAACATAAAACAGCTTTTTTAAATATTAATCCTTAAATTGGCCGTTAAAAGTAAAATTATTGTTTTTTGTTCTAATAAATATAAATGTTTTAGTCTCCGTATTAAAAAAAGCTATTATAACCATAAAATCTCGAAAATAAGTTTATTTCTTTACATTCGGAAAGCCTCTTAAACGTAAGAGGAAATTTATAATCTAGATTAAGAACAAATATTCTGTTAAAAATTTCTTCAAGTGAAATCTTTTGAAAACACCCACTCCCGAAAAACTGTAAGAATTGCATAAATAAGTAATCACGAGTAAAATACTTAAACAAAAATATTGAAGTAAAAGTACATTTTCAGGGAAAATTCAAATTAAGAATAAACTGAGCAGTAAGTAAAATAAACACATTGTAAAACTCAGTAATAAACTTATCTTGAAGAATAAGCCTGAATTCGAGAAAAAGTAATTGGTTTCGATTATTTTCGTGTAAAGTTTATTTTTTTGAAGACTTAAAAATAAAGTTATTAATTTTATTATATCTGTTTCTTTACTTATATTATTTTTTTCTGAATTTTATTTTAGGAAAACAAAATGGCAAACTAGCACTTTAAAATGATGATTAGAAATTTAATTATTTTTTTTGTTTATTCTCAAGGATCATTATTTTTGCGGCAAAAATAATAAATAATTATTATTAGTAAGAAAACGAGACGTAAGCGTAATCTGAGTACTGTTTTGGAAAAACTCACCTAAAAAATCTTTTTTAAAACAAAATTCGTGGAAATGCATCGCAAGGCAATTTTATTGTGATCCGTCTGTTTTCACGAATTTTTTCATTCATATTTTCAGCCAAACCATCATTAATTACAGAAGGCAGCCTACTTCATGCATCGTCATGAACTTTGGTGTGCCCATCATTGAATTGGTGAACCCACTTTCTAACCCTTTCATCACTCATTATATTTTCACCATAAATTTCTGCAGGCAGACGATGATTTCCTTGCGATCAAAAAACGAATTACAGAATGCACTTTACAGTCGGCGGGATTGGCATTCGTCTTAAACATTTTAAACGCTCACTAATACGTGTAAATCAACTCAACCTGGCTTTTATGACGTCACTGAACTGACAATCAACTAGAGACAAGAGTACGCAAGTTTTGAACTGAAAAACAACCATTACGGTTGCAGTAGATAAAAAATGGTACTTAGTTTCCGAACATGTTTCGTTATTAAAATAATTTAATTATTATTAAATAAGTTATTCATCATTTAATAAAAAAAAATTGACAGTAAACAACTGTCAGCAAATCAATTTTAGGATGATAATTAGGCTTCTAAAAAGACAATCTAATAATGTTGATATATAAAATTATAAAAATATAGTTAATTAATCAGTTAAGGAGTAACAAATAAAATAAAATATAACTGCTTAAGTCTCCTTGAAAAGAATTAGTTATTACCATTAACGTAGTTATTGCAGCGTTTTATAAAAATACATCGTCTCTTGATATAGACTTTGAACAACGGAAACATTACCATAAGTTGGTGATCAGAAATCAAGATATTGTTGTTAAAAATAAACAAAAACATGTAATACTATTAATCTTTAGAGTGATGATTAGAAAATGCGGAAAAGTACTCTTATTATTTATCTCTACCTCTAAATGTTTGTGGCACAATACCATTTGACGCAATGCTAGGTTAAACAAGTCCATTCTCTGTGACATATCTTCCTACTCTGTCGCTTACCAATTCGCGAGTACAGATTTTTTCTCTTAACCGACTAGCTGCCAGTTTTTCTCTTTATCTCAGAAGAAGATAGAAACAATTTCGAAATGAGACCCATCAAATGAAGGTATTTACCCTTTTTCTTTCCGCTTGACGACCGTAATTGTTATGTCGAGGTAATAGAGAAACTAGCTCTGGTACAACTGTAAGTAGAAATGGAAAAGATCAGACTTTACCATACATTTAGTTCTTGAATAGAAAGAAACTGCATCAGTATGGACAATTAAAGTCTGTTACGTTGGATGAAAAGACAGAGATTGCATTTTTCTTTCGTTTCATTTGTCCAAAGGATACGACATGTAGTTACACAAATCATTTGAACATAATGGCTCCATTGTTAAAACAGTTGTTCACTTAACTAGATAATTTTTCACCTAATAATTGAATAGGTATAATTAAGTATGGTGCTTAAGTTCAAATTATATATATATATATATATAAATTTTTTCAGAAATTATGTACCCTTATATTTTCTTATACTAAAAATATATTAAAATGATTGAATAAATTATTTTAACTGTGAAATTGTAGGCATTTCGATAGTGAATATTTAAATGAGAAAAGTATAAAAAATAGGTTGCCATAAATAATTTAAATTTATTTAATAAATATACTTCCTTAACTTAGAAAAGTGGTTGGAAATACATTTTTTAACTAACTTATGAAATAAAATTATTTATATGACTTAAGATATTACATAAGTATGCTTATGCTTTTGGTTGTACAATAACAATGTTTTGCTATTAAATTTCGTTTTTAGAATTTAAATTGCGTACATAATTTTTATCAATTTTTCTGAATGGAAAATTTTGTGAAATATAACATTTTTTACATGTGAATCTACTTTTATATGAAGAAAATAACTTTTCGATTAATATATCTCGTCTAACTAAAAATTATTTTACATTGCTTAACTATTTACTCTTCTTGTTAATGATTGTTGAGTAAAATGTTTTTAATTATCTTAATCACAAATTTGCAAATTTGTCTCCAAAAATAAATAAATAAATACTTGCCATTAAATTTGAAAGAAAAAAATATTATCTTACTTAAGTTACTATAATTTTTCACTTTTTTTTTAAAGTTGCTAATCTAACAAAATGAAGGAAATGACTTTATTTCTTGAGTTTTATCTTTTCCTGTATCTTTTGAAGCCGAAAATAACTAAAAGAGTATATCAATGACAAAACTACTGTTGATAATTAATTTAAACAAAATACAACTTAAAAATGTAACTCAGATTTAATTTGAAATAGTATCACTTCTAAACGGATGTTTCTTTCACAAATATGCCATATTTTAAAGGGAAAAAAAAGAAAGATTTAAAAATAAAGTACACAATTAAAAGTAATTTCAAAATTTAAAAAAAAATCACATAGAAATCTTGAGATATTTTCTAAAGTATTGTACTTGATGTGGTACTAAATTTTATATAACTAGCTATTTCTCATTTTCCTTACACGTATTATTTTATTTTTTTTAATGAAAAAAATCTATGTATTCCATGTTACAATACTACTAAAATTAATTCAAATTTTATTTTTTCTATAGATTAATTATGTGTTAACCATGATAATAAAGCAAACATGTAGATTAAATGAACTTAAATTTAGTTAAGTTTGCACTACACAAAATATAGTTAGATTAATCCAAATTGTATGTAGGAAGTCTTAAGCTTTTTTAGCTGAAATGGTTTATTAACGTTTTTTAGTTGAAATAACATTTTGTTATGCCTAAGTTTTATAGTATATGTTATACTTGATTTAATAATTCTAAGGCACATGTTTAAATAATGCATGGAAATCACACTCCAGTATTCTTCACTTCACGTAGTGAAATACTATTGATACTCAGTCTGTCATATGAAACTATCTGAAGATTTTGAAATTCCTAAAGTTTCAATAACTATCATTATAACAAGTAGCGAAGTATCGTGATTCGAGTTTTTGGAAATCACATCTTCTAGTTTCTCAAATGCGTTTTCATGTGTACTAGGGTACAAAATTTCTTCGATGCAAAACTTGAGGATTTTTAAAGTGGAAATTGTACTTAAAATAATTTCTATATTTTTAAAATTCAAAGACAGGATTTCCTTCAAAAATTAGAGTTAAGAGTGAGATGATATATAGATAGAAAAAAGGAGTGATGTAGGAGAGTATATATTTATTTATAGTAAGAGATTTTCATCTTTTGAAATAAATAGGTTATGCTATACAGATTTTAGTGTATTATCAATACATGAAAAGCGGAATTTGAAAATTCGTTTTAGGATTATAGTATGTGTTTTGGTTATAGAACTGATTCTATTTTTATATAAATCATCAGAATTGTGTAAATGAAGTATGTAATACTTTTTCACAACAACTTCTTCTAGTTCTGTGAATAGAGTAAATATAATATAAAAAACTATTTTTTTAAAATAATTTGTATCGAATGCTTGTATCCTAAAACACAGCAATTTAAATTAAGATCATTTAAAATAATTAGATATTTTTGTTAATAGTATCAGTTTGCACAAAATATGACTCTAAATGATTAATATAGATATTTATAGTATTTGTGATTTTATCTTCTGCATCCAGTAAAATTGTTCAGATAAAAAGTTGTATGAAGAACTGAAATATTACATAATAAAAAAAAAAAAAACCAGAAAAATTTAAAGGAAAAAAATAAGAATTTAGTTTTATGAATCAATTTAAAGTTTTTGAAAGAAATCAATAAGGCTGTTAAAGTGAAAAAATATCAGAGAGAAAAAGCATACGGTAAAAAGGGGGGAGAATATGCAAAAAATAATAAAAAGATGGTAATAGTTAGGGCACTTTTAAGAAATGCAAAACACATACAGTTAGAGGAAAAGCAAAAAAGAAATTCTAAGGATTATATGTCTGTGTATGTTTTGTATGCATATTAAATCTAGAACAAAATCCTGTTTAAAAAAAACCAAATTCATGTTCTTAAAGAGCACAAAAAATGTTAGATGAAAAGAAAAAAAATTACGCGAAAAATAAGACAAAATTTAAACAATGTATTCAGTACTAACACTGTTTAGATATTATTCTAAAAGCAAAAATAAATATGCTTAAAAAGATTTATTCAAAAGAAGCTTTTTTACGCATTTTTACTTCAAACTAAGAACTCTGCTTGTTTTTTATAGTCAGAAAACAAGACCTTTTTTATTACATAAGCCCCGAGATTATTTCTGTAACGTAACTGCTAATGAAATTCGCCTTACGGAATGATACCAGCAATCCTAAATTTATTATAAGTGTGATATTTAACAATTCTAGTAGGATAAAACCAAATTTTAACTTGGTTTGAATTATTTATTTTCAATTACCTCGAATAAATTTAAGAAAAGGGAAATCTTTGATGTAAGAGTCCTAGGTTTTTGAATAAGGTTTTAGAAGTAGAAATCTAATTGAATTTTCCTCACATGCTTAGGTGCAAAATAATTAAACGATTTTTGCTACAATATTTATGATTTTAAATAATCAGAATTAAAAGATTCAGAATTTACTGAAATGTTTTACAGAATTGTTTATTTTCAAATAATTCATTTATCAGAATGATCTACAGAAACTAAATGCTTTTAAAATGTTATGGATTTCAGAGGATTCTAGCGGAGTCGCTTTGATTTATCTCTACTAATATGCCCAGGTTAAGAAAGAATTTGACTAATTGATGACCTTTCTTTTATTCAGTAAACATATTTAACTCTCAGGTTGAGAAGAATAACTAAAATAAGCCTGTACTGTAGACAAATAGAAGGTACTAAGCATAAATAAGGCAGATGGGATTCAAGGGCCAACTACTACTAAATCAAGACTCAAGGTATCTCTATCAATGTCAGCGGCTATGTAGCAAATCCGTATTATTTTTTATACGTGGCCTCAACTCAATTAATGTGTTTTGTAGTCTAATCTTTTATCTTTTCTCTCAACTGTGCTTAGGGATGCTTAGTGAGAAATTTAAGAAGAAAAATTCAAAACTGTAGGTATTTATTATTTGTATGCATTTCAGAAGAAGAATATGGGTTCTCTCAATGAAAGATGTACAATTGATACAATGGAATAAAATTATATAAAATAACTTTATAAGAGCAAGAATGAATTATTTAATATATGCTGATTAAGCACATATTTAAGGAAAGTATAAAAATTATCAAGGTTAAATTTGTCGCCATCCATTTCAATAAAAGTTTAATTTCCATTTAAAATGTTTAATAAGTATAATAATTTTTATTAATGTTTGAAGTATTTTAAAAATTTTCAAAGCATTTTTTAAATTCTCAAAGCATTTTTAACAATGACTGGGAAGGATACTTAATAATTAACCTTTTTATCTGATTATATACTTTAACATCGATTTGCATTCATTTTCAAGACCAACTACTTTTTCTTAATTGAAAAGTTAATGATGACTACATTGTTTGTTATTTCTTAGTTTTTGATGCTCAAGCTGTCTTTAGACAAGAAGGTTTTAGAAGTTCCTATAGAAATTCTTAAACTTTACTTTTTATTTTCGAATCTTTGGCTACTGTTTTATAAAATACTTTTTGTAAACTCCAATATTTCATAATCACTTTTATTTTATTTTACAAGTTATTATTATTAGGAAAAATAAACGTTTACATCATAGCTTATTTGTAGCTTTACTCTCAGTTGTTTCTACGTTCCCTCTATAGGCAAGTAGTTGTAAATGTTATCAATCGATCCATTACCAGTCAATTTGCAGTCAATTTGGGGAAGTCGGGTTGCATATGCATCTCTGCGTTGTGGTACTAGTATTAAACTAAACTTATCACCGATAACGCTTGGCCTGGGCTGTTTCCAAATAACTCGAAATGTAAAATGACATGCAGTCTTCAGTGACGAATCTGGTGTTTCCCTAGAAATCAACTATGCTAGGTTATTCAAATGCAGAGAACATTGCAAAGGAGGCAATAGACAATCTTGACTAATTGCACAGTACAACAACGAATTCAGGGAGATTGTGGATAGATAGCTGCAATACATTACTACTAGAAACTCCGTTTTGTGTTACAAATTAAATATTAACTTCTATCCTGATAATGCCTGTTGCATTGAATTTCCTAAATGGTTTGAAGTATTTTTTATTTCAGTTTGTATGAGATATAAAGATATTTTGATGAGTTTTAAATAATCCTATTTAAATTCAAAGAGAAAAAATTATGAAATACCATAGACAGACACAGCCAGTATGGATAGGAAAGTATCTTCTCGAAATAGTTTAAGTAATGTATAGTGAGAAATTATATATCATGAATTTTAATAAATAAATGAAAGGTGAAAAGTTTTCAGCTTTTATAGCTATGCGAATTATTTATGTGACTACGAATGTATTTTTAGAGGAGAAAATTTTGTGATAACTTAATAAGTAGGATCCAAAATTATATACAGCAGAACCTGTTTTGTGCGGTCTTTTTTTATGCGATTTGTTTTTTACGATTTTTTATGTGCGATATACGGTGTATGAATTTCAGTAGCCTTTGCGCCACTGTAATGATTTCTGTCTATTTACTAGTGGCGTAATGGAGAATGTTAGGACCACCCTCCCCCTGAAAGTCAGGTTTCGCCTTTAATATTTTATAAATTGGGTAAATACGTATTTAGCGTTGGTCAAGACTTGGCTCCTAGAATCCTGCCCCGTGACAGGACTCAATGGCTTTGGCTCCACTTTATGTTTTTATCTGTTTACCAGTGGTGTAACGGAGAATGTTAGGACCCCACTGAAAGTCAGGTTTTGCTTTTAAGGTATCCGACTACTTGCGACAACTTTTTTAAAATAATGGATATATGAAGATTTTTTTGTGGTTTTTAGATTTATTTAGTATATTTTAAGAAAAAAAGACTAAAATTAAGGATTGAAAAATAAATTATTACACTTAAAACGGGAAAAAATGGGTAAAAATTGACAAAATATTGCATAAATGGGGCACGCTCTGTACAAATAGTAAATGAATAAATTTTCAATTTTTCAATTTTGATGTTTTACTTTGCTATTCCTTTTTGAAGTGACCTTCAGGATAAGAGATGTTTTAGTTTTTACAAAAACTAGAGCCATTTATCTTAGTTGTAATATGAAGTTGCTTAAAAAAACAGTGATTATATTCACATAAAGAACTGTAAATTTTGTAATAAAACAATGATTGATTAATCTGAAGGTTAAAACACTTCTACTGTTATACAGAAAATACATACAAAATTTCATCAAATTATTTTAAAAACTTTTTGAGCAATCGCCGTCCCCTTTTTAGTTTTTCGAAAAAAACACATTTCGAGTAAACGAATTTTAAAGTTTGACATCTTATGTAAAGTTATGGCATCTGATTTTATTAAAACACCTGTAGTTCTTGTTCTAGTTAATGGAAAATAAAAACCTTGGTATTTTTATGAAGCTAATGAGATGGCCTATAAAATAAAATCATAAAAAACTTGTTCATTTTTGTAAAAAATCATGATTTTAGGGTAGTCTCGGATACCTTAATATTTTATAAATTGGATAAATACGTTTAGCGTAAGTCAGGCTTTGGGCTTCTAGAGTCCTGCCCCTCCGGGATGCGGTGGATTACGTTACACCACGGAAATGTAGACACTTCAAAAAACTCTGTTCATTTGTTATAAACAGTCTCCCGACAATGCGCATTCATTTGCTTTCTCTCAACGCTCCAGCAGACCGCGCTTGAATGAAGACGAAACCTTCACAATGACAGTGACATTATCAATAATTTGTTAAATTATGAAGACGGACAAGAAGCCAGATTCTTTGAATGCGAATAAAATATGCAGGGATCCAGCTTTCCAACAAATTGGAAAAGCATTTTCTTAAAATAGATACCAATTAAGAAAGGAGTATAAAATTCCAAAAAGGGCTTCAATCATGTATAGCTGGTTATCCTGATATTTACCAGCAACTAACTACCCGTCCTTCGTCACAAAAACTTATCTCTTACTTTATGTTGTCAAAAAATAAATCAATTAAAATTGTACCTTCAAGTGACGAAAGCGATTTTGAACTTATTCATTACAGGTCTTTGGATTACGATTAGTAGTGATGAATTATGTATGTGCATTTTAAGGACATCCGTATATACAATGAGAAACTATATGTTTTTAAAATGTTTCCATGTGTAATATTTAATTATTTATTTTCTTATGGAAGTACTCTTACATAAATTTCGTAAATAATTGGCATATTTTATAAAAGCGACTTTTTTTATGCGGTCCCTATCCACCGCATAAAAAAGTTTTTTTGTAATATTTCCACAAATTAGTTTGTTTTATGTAAGAATTTATGAAATGTTTGAATATTTTATTTGTTCCTTTTTTTATGCATTTTTTTTTATGCCTTCACTATCTACCCCACAAAAATAGGTTCAGCTGTATAAGCTTTTAGTTTCTAGTAATTTAATATATAACTCACAAAACTCAATGCTTTTTTTTCCCTTATTTTCCTTCCTCCACATTATAAATCTTTCTACTGAAAAATTGTTTCTCACAAATTCATAGAATAGGTGTTATTTTGGTGCATGCTGATGGATTGTAAATATTTTTCTTTTATGACAACATACATTTAAAATCTATTATATCCAAAACTAACTCTAAAAAATAAAAAGTAAAAAAGCCAGAAATACAGAAGAAAATAAATTCTAAATTGGCTTTTATAAAACGATTTTTTATGGGTTTAAAAAAAGTTAAATTCCAACAAAATGAAAATTGATTTTATTTTTTTGCTATGCATAATGAAAAAAAATTATCAAAAAACAAAAAAAAAATTACGGGGTTAACCTTTTATTTTTTAGTAATAAATTACCTAAAAAAAAAATTTTTTTTTTTTTTTTCTTTCTTTTTATAAAACTTTCTAGGAAAAAAAATTTCTCACAAATTAGAAAGGGGGGGGAGGAAAAAAAATTTTTTATAAAATTTTAAATCAAATAAAAACTAATAAATAATCCCCCCCAAAATAAACCAAACAAAAAGAAATAAAACCCCTGTTCCAAAAGTTTCCCCACAATCGAAAACAGGGTGAAAAGATTTTTTTTTGCTGGAAATCAACAAAAGATTTAAAAGGGTTAAAAGTTTTGGGGGGCCGGTTGGTAAATAAATTTTTTTTCCCAAATTGTTTTTGTTTTACTTCGTAAAACTTCAAAAAAGTACGATCACCATGCGAAAAAATTTCAGAGTTCACAGGAGGAAAAATTATCATTCATATATAATTTCGTGTTATCTTTCGAAGAAATCGCTGATCGTGTGGCATAATTAAACAACAGTGACGCAACTCGGTAATTATGGATATAGGAGAGAACGATTTATCCACGACAGCGATTGCATTGGCTTCGTTACACCACTACTCTTGATGCCAGACATAGGCGTTCACATTACCACTTCTAGAGTTATATCACAATAAACATGGACTATTGTACAACAATCGGTGTTCGTGCGTATCAATCGATTACGTTTGTAGCTTGGTGGTATGTGAAGGTGTTCATTTCAGTGATTGTCTTTATATGAACATCATAGACATTTGCGTCTGGTTTGGTGCATTGAGCAGCGGACATGAAAACCAAATGACCTGATATTGTCTTTAAAGATGAGTCATACTTCTGCATGCATTTATCAGGAGGGTTGACAGTCTGGATACACCGTGAAGAGAAGTTGTTAAACTGTTGCTTTATGCATCGTACCTAGTCGAACACTTGGTATTATGGTATGGGATGGAATTGGATTCCCCTCTTGCACTTCTCTAGTATGCAATGCCGGTACATTGACCAACTGATCTGCCAGAGCTGTATCCCTGAGATTTTGAAACCTGTTGTCCTTCCTTATCTTCAGAGCATTCCAGCGACCTCATTCTAATAAATGAACAATAGCCCTAGTGTTGATTTGCTTCAAAGTGCGACGTTAACAAACACTCACTCCTTCACCCATCAGACCAATGAGACCACTCGGGGCAAGCAAATTTTAAAGACGACCATCTATTTCGTCTACCAAATAGAATTCCTGCTTGTTCTCTTGAACTATCACCTATTGAGCACTCCTGGTCGATTATTGGAGAACGACTTGCGTGGCATTCATCACTCACTACTACTTTGAATCAACGTTGGTAATGTTGGGAAACAATATGCGCTACCGTACACCACAAAAAACATCCATAGCCATAGCCCATTCCATTTAGGGCCAAAGTGTGTAGCAATGGTTATTTCCAACCACTACAGCAAAAGCCAATGCTGATTTCAACGCCTTTTTCAACTCTCAGAAAGCTAAATTTTTAATTAGCTGTAGTATATATGCTATCTATCTAATAAATTTGACTTACATATTTTGTTGCATTTTGGATGGTCAACAGTGGAGGATGAGCAAAACGTAATTTTTTCAGACATAAATGTAGAGGCAAGAAGTATTTTAAGGGAGTAAATTCTCATTGTGTCATATATGAAATTAATTGATGTAGATCAATCAAACTATGAGTTTCTTTGACGAAAAATTGTAGGAGAGTTTTGAGAAATATATTTTGGATAGTTAAATCTCTGCATAAGTTTAACACACACACACACACACACACACACACACACACACACACACACACACACACACACACACACACACACAAAACACACACACACACACACACACACACACACACACACACACACACACACACACACACACACACACACACACACACACACACACACACACACACACACACACACACACACACACACACACACACACACACACACACACACACACACACACACACACACACACACACACACACACACACACACACACACACACACACACACACACACACACACACACACACACACACACACGAGTGAGTGTGCAATTTTTCAGATAACGGGATCCATTTAATAATGATGAAAGTGCTTCGGCTATAGCATATTCGGGACCGATCTCTTGAGTTGACCTAGTCTGTGTAATATTATGTGAAAAATTTCATGAGAAATAGAGGTATTTTTTTAAAAAAATTGCGAAGTATTTTTTTTTAAAAAAAACGATCTGAATTTATCGGTTATCCCTACATACATGTATATATTTTTGTTTAATGGTTATTTTACTAATGTGGATTCTGTCACGTTTTTATTGAAAATTAAGGCATCATTCATTTCTTAATAAGGATTATCAGTTCATCGAGAGAAGCTTTTACGTGCTGTAGCGTATATAGCGAGTCAATATTTATTTAAATTTTTTCAAAGTTACGTTTTTCTGTTCTTCTTCTAACATTTTATTTTATTCCGAAAATACTTTATGTTCAGTGGATTTTCCGAAAGAAATGTCTCACCGCATCTCATAGGTCATTAGCGTAAAGCTGCAAAGTTCCAGTTAAATGTCAAGCTCAGTATAAGTACATACGATACATTTCAGAGGAAGGGGGTAAAATAAAAGCGTGACATACTTTTCTGGGTGTGAATTTTTTATTCTAGACCTTCCTTTTGTTCAAACACTGTCTTACAAGGAGAGCGAAGAAGAGTTGGGAGAAAGAAAAAAATAAAAATAAATAGCTTATTTCTCCAGCTCCACCGAATTTTAACTTCCTCTATCATCCATCATACAATCTCGGTCTTTATATGTCAGTCTTCATGGGGGCAGGGGCATCTCTCTTGGAATGATGATCGAGAAGTGGGAGCAGCTATTTAACGCCAAAAAATCTTCAACACATAAATTCCGAGTCGGTTCCTGGTGGTACGATCTCATGTACAGAAGGAGAAGAGAAAAAAAATGAAAAATAAGATAAGTTTGAAACGTAAAGTTATTTCTTTTGAATCCTTGTCCATTTAGATGGCATCTGTATATGTCGGTTCTTTTCCAACCACAAACAGAGGGAGGTTTTTGTTGCTATGGCAACGGGGCTAGCAACTCCAACAGCATCAGATACCATTTCTTCATCTCCTTTTCCCTCTTCTGTGGACTCCCTCCCCATATTTTTTTCTTAAAGAGGAGAAAGATTGTCCATTCAACGGATCCTCTGAGGCGAAGGACTATAAAAAAGTAAACTTCTTGCTGAAAACATTTTCACCGGCTGTTCCACTTAAGACGTCGTTTGGAATCATTTGATGACTATCAGGTGCCTGGGCCTAGATTACCCACAAATTCAATTTTCTGCTGTGCTATACATTTTTAAAAAAACAAATAAAGGCTGTGGGCATTTTATTTTGAGATAGAAACAGATATTAGTTAGAATTTTTCAGTTTTTTCTGATAATGTTGAGAGTCTTGGTTTTGAAAGATTATTTTTATTAAATAATGCTTGTTAATCTTCTGAAATGAATTATTTTAATTTTCTCAAATAGTGTTTATTTCATCATCTTAAGATCGAATTTAAAAGGATTACAAATTTAGCAAATAGAATATATGCAATTCTATCGAATAACTTCAATTTTTCTTAGTTTATCAAAGTGTGCGCTTAATTTTTCTGAGAGTTCGAATTTCTGATAAAGCATATTCTTTTAATAATATACGAGTATGAAAAGGAATCATTAGTGAACGAAACATTCGAAGGAACAAAATAAAAAACTAACTGTATTTTCGGTTTCTGAAATAAATTAGAGAACAAACTTTTATCACACTTCTGTTTTTCTATAATAAGTATACTTCAAATTATGATACTAAAATCACATAAATATAAAGTCCATTATGTTTGATGTTTGTAAGATTAAAGTGGGTTAGCGGGTGATACGATTCAGAATACGTGTAAAACTGCGCTTGTAATTTGCTATGATGAATCACCATATTCTTGAAGGGATCACGGAGGAACAAAACATTTATTAACTTTCACAAAATGTTAAATTTAGAATAGTAATAAAAATAACAATTAAATGGTCGATATATTAAAAATATATATATTCACTGCTGGATAGTTTATACTTTGAGTAATTGAAACTTATTTAAATATTTCCCCTCTACATGACCCTTTTGCAATTTTGTCTGAGTGAGTGAGTGAATATTAACATCGCACTGTTCAGCCACACGAGGGCTTTTGGCGAAGGACTACGTAATTTTGAACCATGGTCAAGTGACGTGGATAACACCTGAGCTGTCACTCCTTCTCCTAACTACCACACCACACCAACGGGAGGACCTTTCAGCTCTCGACAGATTTAACGTGCATCACTGCCATACACGGCGCAATTTTGTCTGAAAGACATATCTAAACACATGAGTAAGTAGAATAAACTAACCCACTTATACGATGCAAAACATACAGTAATTATGTTTGAGACTTGTGTTGTTTCATATATAGAACAATGTCAAATATTTTTTTTTTATGATGGGAAGCATATTATCAACTAAACCTTTGTAGACGCGGTAAGTTCCCAAATGGGAGAGCCATTTCAGTGGTGGCACATTCTACCAGCGGCCCTTGCTAACAAATTTGGAAGCTTGAATTAATTTAATTCAAACGCTAAATATTGTAGTGATTTAATTTCGTTGAGAGTATCAGAGCTAAATTGATACTCAAGGGATCTTTTACATGCCACATAATCATACGACATGCATGTCTACGATTTTCGCGTCCAGAAAATCTATCGACTCCAGCCGGAGTTGAACCCGCAACCGTAGGCTTACGAAATGGGTACGTTACCTTTAATCCATCGGAGCTGACACAATGTCAAATGTTAGAAATAACAAAATATGACGATATTTTACAATGTATGAAAACTTAAGTTTTGCAAGCTATGCATTATAAATAATATGTATTACTTTATATAACATATATTTATATATATATATACTTATATATTATACCTTATAATATATATAAATAAATATATATTACCTTATATAAATAAATATATATTACCTTAGCAATACCTTAAAAATACTATTCAGCTCCTGAAATTTATGAAATAAACAATATACCAAATTTTTATAAAATTCAAGTGTACTTTTTAAATTCAAACATTTAAAAAATTCAATAAGTATTTTTGAGTTGATTATTATTATTTTTAAATATAGGTAATATTAACACAATTTGCGAACGGTTGGCAAATGGGATATAAGAAAGAAATTTTATTCAATGTGGGGAATTTTAAAGCAGAATTCTTGTTAGCATGGCTAAAAATTTAATTCACAGGATTCATGATTGGGTGGCATACATAAATGACACACAATTTATAACCGGATAGGGGTCCCAAGAATATTACATATATTAAATTTGATTCATAGTTTAGTGAATGGTTAAAATGAGCTAAGCATACATTAGTTTTTGCTTGTTCATTATCCTTTTACCCTGAAAAAAAATTTTTGGTGAAGATGTTAAAATTTGAGTCAATTTTCAACATTATCTATGCAAAATATAAGCTCAAACAATGATTTTAAAGAGATTTATTGAACATTTTAACCATATTATATATCCAAACTGGTTAATATAAAATGTTAAAAAGGGCTGCAGAGACAGCTTAAATCTGTTTTGAGAAAAGGTTAAAATTTTTGAAAGTATATTGGACAAAGCTGAGAACAAAGACCTCATAAAATTTCAAGTATAAATAATATAAATCATTCAATACATAAAAAAATCACTAGCGCCTATTATGAAACTTTAAGGGATATCGTTGTTAATTTAATGTGGGTAATAAATTACCCTAATCCTATATGAATAAGCTCTTAATATTATTTTTAAACTATAAATAAGAATAGCAGTAAAATAAAATTGATTTACGGTTACTTCTATCCATTGAACGCTTTTACACCATGATTGTTACCTGCTTCTTTATTTAACATCAAGAATTAACAATTAAGTATCAAGATGGAGTATATTAAATATTTTACATTGCAGGCCTTCTGTGTAAGAGTTATATCCTTAGTTTCTAACGAAATTTAAAGCAGCATGCAAATGATTAGTTCAATACATTAATTTTTTTCTTTGTTATTAAATGCTAATATGTAGAGTACCACCTTACACTGGGTGTATCAACTCAACGATTACAAACTTTTAGGACAGACAGAGTACACCTAGTGGATGGGAAATTACATAGGAATGCATGGTCGCGGAAACGTTTTTCCAGCTCGATAGTGACGACACAAAACACAAGTAAACAGGGCAAGAATAAGAGGATTAAATATGTTTATATTATTCTTAGTAATCACAAATGCTGGGAAGCCTTTGGTTTGTGTACTAAAATAGATGGTGCTTGGTAAACTAAAGCGTTGGGCACACACGCCCGACAAAGAGGTTGTTGTTTCTAATGCCACCTGTCTGACGTAGTAAGATCGAGGCCCACGAAATTCATAGTGGCAAGGGGCTACAAGTACGCCTGTCGTTGGCCTTGGCATTGAGCCCCATACAGGTGACAGTACGAATCAGCTCGGTGAAATTCCCCGAAGGGACGATAGATGGCGACACCACCTATCTCCACCTTCAATTTAGGCATGAAACTGAAAGGGAGGGAAATATTCTCCAGTCCCCTGCACTCGTGATTCAGCCCACAAGACTTCGGACCCACTGATTTAACGAGCACGTACTCCGTGTGTACTCGGAGGTTAATTGGTCGACAAAGAGGTTGTAGGATAGAACGTTACACGAACGCTGAGCTTGCTGATATGAATCTGCCATACGGGACGATTGATTGTAATGGATAAGAAGCACAGTGGTTGTTTGCTCAAGCGTTACCCCTGGAGGAAAACTCCCAGCCACGCCTTCTTTGCACGCTTCCACTAGGGATTGTCCGACAGCAAGGTCCTTCATCGTGGACACACAGGAACGTGAGAATCCCAAATAATGAGGAGATTGTACTAGATATGGTACAGAAGAATTCCAGGTGCCAGGTACTTGGGCTATTGCCAGTAGGGTTGGGATTCACCGGAAATGTGAGGCCTGCATCACACCCCTAGGTCTAAATTTCACACAATGCTACAATTGATGACAATTGCTGTCTATTTAATGTTCTTTTTTCCTTTTTTTTTGCTGTACTAAGGATAATAAACGTGTTTTCTCCACTTATTTGTACCCTGTCTTTCTTGTGTTTTGAGTCGTTACTACAGCACCAGGAAAGCAATTTTCAACTATGCATTCCTCTGTGATTTTCCATCCTCTAGGTTTACTCTATTTTATCCTGAAAGTTTGTAACCGTCATGCTGATACACTCTGTATATTATAAATAAGTCTCTAATTCTCTTTATCTTTGTTAAATAAGTAAAATATTTTTAAAACTTTAAACTAAAATAAACCCTTTCTTATCTCTCCCGTCAAAATGACAGGATGAATTTTAGCCACCTATTTCACTTGGCGGTAATATTTCCGGGCTGGAAGCGTTCAGAAGTAACTCATCAAAAATCCAATTTCTTAAACCAGGAAATTTTTTTTTCATATCTGATGGCAATGTCAGGCTATTAATAACGTAGTTGGAGATAACTTGTTTATTTTAAAATACACAAATTTTTATACAATTTTTTTCTAAAAAATCAGTCACTTTTTGCAGTTTTCTTGAAAATCATACAATCACTAAGACGTTAAGCGTTAACGTATTTATATAAATTTATCTCTCTCTACATAAAAAGTTTTTCCTGATGCTGTAGTAAATTTATTACGTTCTCTCGCAACAATTCCAACTTTCATGGTAACTCGCCAAGTTGGCAACCCGGTTTTGCTTGTGTCTTACGAGCTGAATTGGTAACCATGTGCTTCGTTTCATATAATGTTGCCGATTCGGTTGCAATCGTACATTATTGCAAGCGCTCGCAGAAAAATAACGACAACGTCTGGACTGGAATCGTTGCTGAGAAAGAATGCCGTGTCTCCTACAAAGACTTCTTATAATCAAAATAATTAAATACTCAATTTTCCAGGAAGCTACAAGAGCTACAGGTTTATCAAAATCTGAGGACTTTATCAATGAAATGTTGTGTGCTGCAGCTTCAGTGATGAATTAATCTAAAGAGGAGCGCCTTGAATGAACTTTGAAAAAAAAATAACGAATAACTCTAACTACATGACACATGTAAATTACAGTTTTACAATTTGAGCATTGAGTATAAACATTGTACAAATGTACAACCCACATTTGGTTGGTGGGGTTGGTCCACCACTAGACCCCTACCTAGTACTAGATGAAATATATAATTTTTATATTATAGAGCACACACACACACACACAATTTTCATAAACTAACCAGTATATTTTTCTGATTGTATGTATGATATCTAATAATCCTCTCTCTATATATATATAGTAGTTGCAATAATGAAATCACACACAGTGTATTAATAATGCAATAATATAACAACTTAAATAAAATCAGGGGTTTCATCTAACGCAATTCTAAAAAAATATTTTCTTGGAGATCTTTCTTTTAAACACGCGACCAATGACTTCACGTTCCTTCGAATTATAATCAGAAGTATAAAAAGGAACCCTTAAAATTCATCAATTTAAAATAAAAGGTTCTCGGAATTCAGCAACAGAGTCCGAAGAGTTTATATTAGGCTAAAATACTTGAAAAATTTGCAAGACTATTAATTAAGGTGTATCATCTATTAAATGGTCAGTATTTTATAACTGGGAGGCTTTTAAATCTAATCACCATCATTTTCATTGGGATTTCTTTAATTCCTTATAATCATTTTATATTTTATATTTTATTTATTTTCTGTGTGGTATATAAATTTGAGTATTGCATGTGCAAGATAAATTTGTGTATTTGCTTAGTGAATTATTTCCATTCTATTCCTTTGCAGTACAGTCAATTTTAAGGCTACATTCGTTGCTGTTGGGGAATCTTGATTTGCTAAAATAATTATGAAGAAAGAATTTAACCAGTGGTTTACTTAAAGATTTGCCATTCTGGATGCTTCAAAATGCCTGCATATTTTTGCTTTCAGGTGGGTTTCAAAACGGTTGAGCCGTCTTTTAAGAATGCAGCTCGACCGTGGGAATCTTGCTTTGAAGGCAGAATAAGCATCTGGAATGGCGGTTTACCGCCGCTTGGAGTATACTAATTTTTAATTAACAAATTTATCTGTAGCACTAATATCTGCTGAATTAGCAGCTCAAAATGTTATGAATGATACTCTTTGTAATTAATTGGATGGTATCCCCAGTCCATACTCATTACTCAAATTGTAAAACTGTAATTACATGCATTATGTGTTCTTTACTGTCTTTTTGCAGATAATCGATTCTGGCGCTCCTTTCAGATAAACTCATCATTGAAGCTGCAGTGCCCAACATTTTACTTATAAAGTCCTCAGATTTTGAAAAACCTTACAGCTCCTTGAAAGATTAAGTACTTAGTTCCCTTTGATTATTAATGTCTTCGTGGGAGACAACGGAGACAACCGCAAAGCGATTCTAGTCCATGCAATTGTTGCGATATTTTCTGCGAGAGTTTGTAAGTGTATTATCGCAACCGTTTTGGAGACGTCATATGAAACAAAACACATGGTTGCCAATTAAGCGTGTGTGACACTTGCAAAATTGGGATTGTTAACTTGGTGAGTTATCTTGAACGTTGACATTGTTGCGATAGTACGTAATAAATTTATTACAGCATCACGATTTTTTTATATATATATAGAGACAAATGTTTGATTAGTTCATTTTTTATTAATGTCACATTAATAGTAACACGAGAGGGCTATTGGCTCGTAATTTGTAACGAAAGAAAAGTGTCACATGTGACACTTGGGTTGGGAATTAAAAGTTAAAAATTGTTTCTCAGTAGCCATTTCCAAGTAAAAAGTTTCAGACTTAGCATGATTTTATATATAATGTTATTTATCATTTAGAAAGTTTGGGCAATCATATATTTATATCTTTTTTCAGCTTTCGCCAAATTGTTACAATTACCACAAACGAGAAAAAAACGAATTATTAAAAAAAATCTTGGCAGAAATATTCATTAGCAAATGGTTTCCATGGTTAGTGGTCAGCAACAATAAATGGCAAGTATCAGTTAAACGAGGTATGTATAACTTTTTTACTATAATATTTCCTATTCAGTCAATTGAGCTAATCAAAATAATCCATTTGAAAAATTATCATTAAATATATATAAACGCCTTAAACATCTTTTACTGATTCAAATTTTTAAAACTCGCAGGAAAAAACAATAAAAAATATATTTAAAAATTCATCTCATCAAACGTAAAAATCTCAAATTTCTCCTTCCTGATTTATTATTTACTATCTTTATCACTGTCATTGATGGAAACGTGACTTTTAAAGTCTCTAATCAGTATTTCTACTCTAAACATAGATATCAAGAGGAAATACTAGAACTAATCACCATCAGGCCACAATAATTGAAACTCTCCGTACGTTGTTTGGTCTCGGATGAGTTATATAGATATAGACCGAAAGATAATTCGAAACGCACGCTTCAAAAGGTTTTCATTTTTGAGTGATTCTCAAATTACCCGAAGCATTTAACTATTTCGTAATGGAGTCGATACAATTGATACAGCTAGTTTATTTCGGTTCTCTTAATATTTTCACGAAAGTGAGTGCTTTTGCTAGAGTTTTATTCATGAGCACAACTTTACCCTCAGTTCAGCTCTTTAAAGACATATCATTAATTGCTGTATTTAAAGGAGAAAACCATGGATTTCAAGGATTCATTAAAGATTAATAAGTACAATCTAAATCTGTATTACTGAGAATTGTTTTGTGTTATGAGTTTATTTTGGCTTAGATTTTGATGAATATACTTTATGCTACTGTTTAAATTTTGTGTAACTTAATACCAGAGTATACTTCTTGATGAATTAGAGTTATGAGCTAAGGTGCACTCACACTTGTAAAAACAGTCGATATTTTTTGAAAAATTAAGTTATAAACACTCACCTAAATGAGAGTTGGCAAAAACAAACATTTAATGCATCTATTCTATAAAAAACCTAAATTTTATTAATGAAATTTTTCTTCATTGAACACTTTTAGATAACTATAATTATAAGGATAATCAGGATTTTGCTGTTTTATTTAACGTACGAGGGAATAAATATAGATCTATCCACATAACTTTTTAATTCAGGGTTTAACCGTGTTCATATATAAGCATCAAAATTCTCTCGAACGTACATCAGATAAAATGCCTCGTGAAAAGGACTTGTAGGAACTACAGAGATAAAGCTGTGGTTTTTGAGTGGATGTGGAATGTCAATTCTACGAAAAAATAAATACATTCTAAGGCAGCGTTCATCAAACTGTAGGGTAAGACCCCTAGAGGGGTTTGATAACTCAATGAGGGAGGGCGAAGCATATCGAAAAGTTGGAAACAAAAGATTATTTAAAAAAATTAAGAATTTACTGAAAGTAAACAAACAAAATACATTTTGATATATATATATATATATATATGTAAGGATAATTAAATTAGATTTAAAATTAAATTCCCTATATTAGCACTTAACTTTTATTTTTCATTACATCTTTAAAATATTAAATTAATCACCCAATTATTTCTCCGAAACATATGGCCTAACCACTAAATATTTCTGATCAAAGATCATTATATTTAATAGCTCTATATGTCAGCATTAACTTTCAAGTACATATCATAAAATACGAGATACTTCACACAGCTGACGTAAGTGGTAAAACACTTAGATTTCACTGAGGCATTCTTTCGTCTCTCTGCCTCTTAGCGTCATATAATGTTGAGAATTCATTGAATAAAGTTCCTTTTTAAAATTAAGTCTGATTCTGGCTTGAAACATGTCATATATATATAATAAAATTAACATTTACACTGATATAATACACTTATAAGTATATCAGTACTGCACAATGTACTATATAATTAATTTAACAATACTAAGTTAAGAACAATTTTAATAATTACCAGTGACCTCATGGCTTTTCATGTAAATTATACACATAAAATTATTTACAAAAATTAACACGTATCCTGATCATTTTTCTACGGTTTATAAATAATCCCTTAACTGCCGATTTAAAGTTACGCGATTCGTCCCCCAATACCTCCGTTTTAGACGTTGGCGTGCGTATGCGATGTATTTGGGGGAGAAGAAAAGGAATAAATAAGGAAATACTCTGATATAAGTAAATCCTTTTCAAACACTGTCAATGTAATTTTGCTGCATTCCAAAGCCTTCGGAATAATTTTATGGATAGCTTACCGAAGATCGTACTTCGGTAAGACGTATATATGCGTCCGGGGCATTTAACGCACAAGTTGAGTGAGATGTATATATATACCGGTGGCACTCAAGAGTTCATATTATAACTTTAGCGTCAAAGTATAGTATCATTGAATTCAATGCATTGTTATTTGTATGGGGGTGAAATGAAAATTATGATTGAATATTGGGTCGCTAATATTGAAAGTTTGAGAAGTACTGTTCTAAGGCCTAAAAAGCTGTAGAAAATATGATCAAATGGGGAATTGGTGTTTTGGTACAGAAGAGATCTGGTGTAAAATCAGGATCAGAGATCAACGACGTATTATATGTTTTTCTGCTCTACGAGAAATATCTGCTGATGAATTGAAAATTTGATAGAAAAGTTTCGATGCCAACAGTAAAATATGTATTTTAAATAATTGAGGTTACCTAAATAAGCCATAATTATCTGATCAAAATAAAATGATACGACGAGAAATAGGTTTAACGTGGATTATAGAGAACGTGAAATGAAAAAATTGTTGCTTTTTCGGATGAGATACATTTCGATTATGATGGACCAGACGGTTTTTAACCATTATTTGCAGGAAAGAAAATATAGGATAATTGATATAACAGCAGCTTTAAAAGTAGATCTTTGATATTATGGGGATCAAGTTTTTGTGCTAATGGCAAAAGGATTTAGTACTTGTGCTTACTAATATGAAACACTGAGAAGTATCTTGAAATAATAATTAACTCTAATATTATTCACACATTGCATGGGTGATAATTTTATTTTTTAATAAGTTGTCACAACCCGGAGATTGCGGGTGCAGCTCGGGTCATTGAAGAAGCAGACATGGTTATAAAAATAATTATTTTTATTTATGACTTATCACTTTATGATCCATTTATTATTAATTAAATAGCCTTGTGAGCAATCTTACTAATCCCTCGATCTAACTTTTTTTATAAGATTATTCAAAAACATTTACCTTTAGATCCGCTTGTAGATCATCTATCATCTCCTTCTTAAACTGATATGGACTACTTCAAGACAACTTTTTTAATATTTTCACTGCTCTAAATGGACGTTATAGCTTAAATACTAACTTCAGGACTAACTACTGACTACTCAGGATTCACAAACCACGATTAACTTTCCATGATTAACCTAACAAACCCATTTCCAGGGTTTAAATAGCATTTACATTAGCACAAAATCAAGTAATCTCTATGGAAAGCGATTTTAAACTGAAATAACAGTTAAAGAATAATTTCCCAAAGATGATTAGTTGATGACCCACAGATAGAACCCATCACAAAGTTAAGTATTCTTATCGCACTTCTAAAGCAGCAAATACGAAGTACGCAAATTCTAAGTGGGGAACTAAATCTTCAGACCTAAAGAACACAGAAAGAGTTGGGCTTTAACTTGTTAGAAAAATTCATGTAAGTGAAAGTTAATACAATTCGCGTTTGAATAAGTTGGGGATAACATCCATGCAGCATGAGTTTGTATTGATCCTGCCTATTTGAAAAAAAAAAAAATTCTTGAAATCATGCCAGATAGAACGGCTTTTTGTCTCATTATGAAAGGAAGCTTGAAAAATATTAACTCAAAGAATAACTGCAAAAAAGATGAAAAAACTGAACAGTCCTTATAATTGTGAACTTGCTAAAATATGTTTAGTAAAAAACTAAATTTGTAAGTGCTTATAAATATTGTTCTTATATATAATTTAAATAATAAAAATTAAATTTACTTTTCTATACTATGGTTTTCATTGACTTAAAAAAAAATATCGTATATCATAATTGTGAGATTCAGCGTAATACTATATGTATTTTCTAAAGTATGCTATTTGCTCACTTATCATCTTAGAAAAGCAGTTTTTAATTCGAAATAAGAGTTATTTAAATGTGATATTTTGTTAAGTGAGTTATACATATTTTGAAAATTTTGTTTAGAAATCATCTTTTATTTTCCATGCTTACCCTCAAAGTTACACACAACTATATTTCAACATTATACCACATACACATTTTTTTTGGAAGAAACAGTGAGAATAACTAAAAGATAATATATGTAGGGTCAAATATGAAAGACAGTGAAGAGCTCAGAAAACAAATCTTGGAAAAAGTAAGCTATATATTTTCCAAGTTCTGTATCCGACCTGAATTGTTCCTATGAATGTAACTGTGACTATTTTTGAAAACTGAACTCGAGCATATATTTTCAAATCTTTCTTGGATCGTATCGTGACATTTAGTAAACATATTTTTCGATGGATTGAACTGTCAGTAAAATATTAGACTTCTCATACGTCAAACTCAAAATTGTAATTTAGAGTAAAATTTTAGTTTTTAGGTTTTAAATAACGGATAAATTTGAAATCTGGTCCTTGGATAAATTTAGAATTATTTGATTTTCTTGATGCTAGTTAATTGAATACCGTATTTGAAAATAATATAAAAATGAATATTGCTTTAGAATAATTTCCAATTTAATTCCTTTTATTGAGTACAAAAACAAAAATTTTGCAAAACTGTTTGCTCAAATTAATCGTAATTTCCTTCTAATGAATAAATGTTTAACTGTCTAAATTTTCCAAAACATTGTCGCAATAACGTGAAATTTTATTTTGAGTATATATTAAAGGAAAACGTTTTAATGTATTTTTATTGAGTGTCTGATATTTAAATTTCTTTCGAAAGTATTTTTTGCAACCTAAAATGCATTTATTTCGTATCTAATCAAGTATTCTTGTTTAGAATGGCATTATATATATATATATATATATATATTTTTAGAATGTGATAAATATACATTAATTTAGTGATATAATTTTTGATGCCTCTTCATAAAATTAATACATATAAGTCAACGTATTTTAAAGAATGCGAATAAACTGCTGAATGTGAAAATGAAATTTTGCATCTATAATGATCACACATCTTAATTCTATTTCCATTCAGAATTTTTTTTAAATGTTACGCATGAAACTTTGCATAAGAAGTTACGTTATTTCAGGTAAAGGTAGCATAAAGGGATTCTAAATTTTAACTTTGGGTAAAACTTGAAAATTTTAAAAATAATTAAAAATACTTTTATAACTAAAAAATGCTTTTATAATAAAAAAAATATTTTTATAAGACTTTCAAATTCTTAATACCATTTGTGAAAATGTAAATTGTATAAATTATTTTCTCTCAATCTATAATGTCACTATTTTTATATTACGCGAAATTTACTTTGCATTGTACAATAGAGATTTCACGAGAATGAACTGAAAAGGAAAAATAATAATCACAGTTTAATAAATTATTGAAAATCACCAACAAACATATATATATATATATATATATATATATATATATATATGACATGTTTTGAGTCAGAATCAGACTTAGTTTTAAAAAGGATCTTTATTTGATGAAAGTTAGACATCTTCTGACGCTAAGAGCAGAAAGGAAAAAAGCACACCACCGAAAATCTTAAGTGGGTTTACACTTAAAAAACAGATGCGGTAAGTATCACGGATTTTATGAGTGTACTTGAAAATTAATGCTGACATATAGGGCTATTAAATGTAACGATCTGGAATTAGACATGTTTATTGGCTAGGTCATATGTTCGGAAGAAATAAATGGGTGATTAGTTTGATACTTGAAGAGGTAATGAAAAAAATAAAAGTTAAGTGCTGGATAGGGAAATTTAATTTTTAATCTAATTTAATTATGTTTACATTTATATATATATATATATATATAAAGATGTATTTTGAGGATGTAATGAATCTTTATTTAAAATAAAAGAAAGTATTCTTACTAATCTTTTTAAATGGAGCTAACAGTTTTCGTTTGAAAAATATATATAAGTTTGTGATTTACTCTGAAAACAAAACACTTCAGAACAAATAACGTTCAGAGCGAATATTTTTCCCCTCCTATTCAAAACATTTTATTAAAACCCTTTCTACATAATCCTTCCGTCTATTAAATCAAAGACAAAAAAAAGATCAACAAAATTTATAATGCAGCTTTGCATTGTAGGGAGCAATAACTGCAAGGTACGATTCTGAAAACTATGTCTTGTCTTTGCAATAAAGCCATCGGAATTGTCTACCCGAACAGTTCTCCTTATATCTACTGCTGTCTTTATCCGAAGACGCTTCAGATGAAAGTAAAATAAACAGCGTAACAGGACAAGTCACTTAAGCTATTACGGCATCGACTCCTGGTGATCATAAAAGCGAGACTTGTTTTAGTAAGATGTGTTTTCCTCAGACTCTCAGCATAACGCGATGTATTTATTCTCTTGATTTACCAAAAAGAAACAAAATGCTGGATGGGAAGAGAGACGCCCGACAAGAGATTTCACTTAATAACCGAAATGCCTTTACTCTCAGACCGAAACTCGATGATATATCCTTAAGTCAAAATGCTCGAATAATTGTATTGAGGCGCCTTATTCAATCGAAGTAAAAGGGAAATCATTTTGGAATGCCTTTAAATTCAATACATCGCATAACCACAGAGATACAGGATAAATTTAAATAAAACATTCACAAAAGAAGAGTTGCAAAAGTTTTTTTAATTTTTAATGTGGATCTGCTCACCTATATATATATATATATATAATTGTATTGATGTGCCTTATTCAATCGAAGTAAAAGGGAAATCATTTTGGAATGCCTTTAAATTCAATACATCACAGAGATACAGGATAAATTTAAATAAAGCATTTACAAAATGAAGAGTCGTAAAAGCATTTTTTAAATTTTTAATGTGGATCTGCACACCTAAATATATATATATATACAAATAATTGTATTTATCTGCCTTATTAAATCGAAGTAAAAGGGAAATTATTTTGGAATGCCTTTAAATTCAATGCATCACATAACCACAGAGATACAGAATAAATTTAAATAAGGTATTTACAAAATGAAGAACTGCAAGAGTTTTTTAAATTTTTAATATGGATCTGTACACCTACAATTATTGTATTAATGTACCTTATTCAATTGAAGTAAAAGCGAAATAATTTTGGAATGTCTTTAAATTCAATATGTCACATAAACTACAGAGATTCAGGATAAATTAAAATAAAGCATTTAAAAAATGAAGAATTGTAAAAGTGTTTTTTAACTTTTAATGTGGATCTGTACACTTACATCAATTGTATTAATGTACCTTATTCAATCACAGTGAAAGGAAAATAATTTTGGAATGCCTTTAAATTTAGTACAAATAACCGCAGTGATTCAAGATAAATTAAAACATTGCATTTTCAAAATGAGTAGTTGTAAAACTTAAATATTTTTAATGTGGATTCGCACACCTATTTTGCAGCATTGCTGTTATGTTTATTGGAATTCTGAAACACGGCATAAAGGAATTAGAATTCTGCTCATGATATTCAAACAAATGCCTGCAGTAAACTATTTGCAATTATACAGTACTTAAAAATAAAAAATAAAAAATAGTTGTTGAGAAATGTCATAAATCGTGTAATAATACTTTCTAAAGAGAATTTAACAAGTTTTATTCGTATGTTATTGCACTGTGTGCATCTCAAGTATGAAATAAAACTATCTAAGCAGGAATTCGGCAATAAATATCTTTTCTATCCCTTCTTGCATACTAAAGAAGTGTTTCTCGAGAATAAATATTTTCCCTTTGCCTACTCGCATACTAAATAAGAGTTTCCATTTGTATATTTGTCCCTGTCACGACAACTGTTTAATAAATGTTGTGGTTTTATATGTACTTCATAGTGTCAAGAAAAAGTAGACTGTGAAAAATTACAACGCTTTGTGAATAATTATTTTCACAGTAAATTAAATGTACTTTTTATAATAAAAACGCAAGTAGACTATTTCATTAACCTGCCATTTTTGATCAGGATTTCAGGTCAGAACCCTTGATTTATTGTATAAAAAGGTGCTTTATTATTTTTAAGTGATACTTTTTTACAATTGTATACCCGTTTAAGAATATTGATTGAAAAAGTTATGCAAAATTATTTAAATTAATACAATTTTAAGCAACTTTTTTACCATTTCCTGCTCAATTAATTTCAATTTAGTTAAAGAATCAAGGGAATAAAACCTTTTAAACAATAATAAATAATTAACACAAGATAAAATTGGTTGTAAATGGAACTTAATTCTAGTTATTTGACTTAAATTCAAATGGCGCACACACACACATAATGTATCTCAAACATAAGCAAATTATCAATAAATTGAAATACTATAACATATATATACATTAATAAATTAGAAGTATTATGATTATAAAATATCAAGAATTCCTAAAATTGCAATTATTGTAAAATAACTGACTCCTATGTGTTATACTTGCAACTTCAGTACAATTTTCTATAGAAATTGGAAACGGATCAGTGTAATTTAATTTTTAACTGCTTTATTTAAAAAGCGACAAAAGTAGAAATTACGCGAACAATTCAATATTATATAGAAGTAAAAAGATTGAGAGTTAAAAAAAATGAATATATGATGCAATAAAAAACACGAATTGGTATAAACTAATCAATACCTTCAGGAAGCAGAGACATTTTGTGAAGAATTCGAATTCATATCAAGCAGCACTTTTTCAATATAAGACGCTTAAATTAAAAAAAAAGAATGAAAATATGGGTAAGAGAGCATGGATGCGTCGAAAATTAATACTCCTTTATAAGGGGATTTTTTTTAAAGAAAGATTGTGGAATGTAAGGTGAGGATAAATATAGAGCATAATACGAAAAAAATATCCAAAGTTTAATTTTCTTAGAATATTTTAAATTTTGTAGAGTATGTCGAGAATTTATCAAATTATGAGAGGAAGAGATGGTTTTATTTCCAAAAGGAATGATAAATGGTGTTTCAAATACTCTTATGAAATAATTAATACATTTTTCAAAATATTATTGTTACATATACAAATAATTTAGCTTAAACGTGAATTACCAAAGCCATTTACAATCTTATCAACCACCTTTTAAGATCTAGATAATTTTATCTGTGACAAGCATTCAGTTTTCCAGGAGAAAAATGTGTTGCTGAATTTGATCATAAAAGCTAAATATGTCTTCCCTACAAGCAATAATGTTTTTTAAAAATATTTTTGACATCTATGTCTTTTACCGTATTTTCAGTCTAGTAAAGGAATAGAAATGATTTGAACTTTGATTGAAATGATCAATATTTAAAAGAAGAAAATCTCTATTTCATATCGCGACCTAATACAAATTGTATGTTTAAATTTTGTTACGTTTCTTTAAGAATTTAGCATGAAAGTTCATCGATCCGTAGGATAAATAGAGAGGGAAATAGTAAAGTTAAAATTACTTCGCTCATCTTTTGGAAAGAATTATCTGTTTCAAAAGTAGAAAATTATGTGAATTGAGTGATTGAAAATCATTCTAGTCATGAATGTATGTTCAAATGCTTGTAAGGTGTTTTAGCTCAACGATGCGATTCCTTTTATATTTGAAACATAAGAAAAACTTAAAAACAAAATGAAATAGATGAATAGTGAATATTTAATGGATATCTTTTCTTAAAAACATAATGCTAACTGTCTGATGTAATACAATTTTAAGTTATTCATGATTTTGGAGTTTTTTCATATATTTATGTTACCGTTAAAGTGTGAAATCCGTTATTTTATAGAATAACTAGGTATTTCATTAAATAACTAGACGAGTCATTTAAAGTATATAAAATAATTGAATTCTACAATTTTACCAGGTATTCTATAGAATAACGATTACTTTATCGTTAAAGCATGAAATACGGCACTCGAAAGTTCTTTGAACCGGTTCTAGATGCTTTAGGAAGGGGGTGGGATTTTTCCTATTAGAAACTAGAAATAGCCAAATAAAAAACAATTGTACTCTGGATATCAACTCAGTATATGTCAGCGGGAATTAATTTCCATTGAATAAGATCCAAATATATTGACACAACACTTCAATCTGTTGCAACAGTTCAAAATTGTGGTATTGGACAAGGATTTAAAAAAGTGCTCGTGTAAAAAAATGTGTTATAGTAAAAAGTATGCTTGCTTTAAAAATAATAAACAGTGCAATCCAAAGTGTCATCACCTGCAATCCTTGCTCTAATAAATAATGAAAAGTAAAATAAAGGTATCTCATGAAGTTTAAATTGATATTCTCTTACATTTTTGTATTAAAAGGTTTACACAATGTTTTATGAAGCAACGGTTTTCCTTCCCAGCATGTATTTTTGTTGATAATATTTAAATATAATATATTTTTGCAATATAATTCTTTTTTCCCCTTTCTGTTCAACTAATGTTAGCAATATGAGCAATAATAAATTATATCATCCGCTTTCCCTTATTATTTATGAATTATTCATTCGCATAAAATGCATTTTTTGAGAGATTTTAACTTTTTTTTATCGATTAATTTGTAAAATATCTTTGAAGTTGTTTATTTTTCACTTTAACGGTCTATCATTAGTTATTTCATATAATAACTAGGTAAATTTTTTATCTATTATATACTTTAACTGACGTCTAGTTATTTTATGAAATACCTATATAATTATTCTATAAAACAACTGAATTATACACTTTAACGGTAACATATATATATAATAGGGTGGATCAATACTGTATGGGAAAATTATTATTAATCGAAACCTACTCATGTACGGAAAATATGCTCTATAGCAGAGGTGGCGAACCTTTATGGATCAACGTACCATTTTTTCTAAAGAAGTGTTTAGTGAGGTATAAACGTGCTGTCAAATAATTTTGATTTGCAATTATTGGGACAATAATAAAACTAAATACTAGCAATTCAAAATTCTTTATTTACAACGAAACAATACCTTTTGTACTGTTTTGGTTATACGCGTAATTCAAATTAAAGTAACATTAGTGTGACTTCTGTTGTTGCAGATTGGATGACAAATAACTTATATTAGGATTGTGTAAGATGTTACTTTTAATAGAATGCATGTTGAATTGCAGGTATCCACCAAAAGGTTTCTTAAGAATTAATTATTTTTGCTGTGGTTCACTTTTTGGACATGAGGCTTTGTGCTTTGTTTCAAAATGCCGTGTTACTGACGATGTTCTGCATACCACTGTTCCAGAACACTTACACTATCTTTCCCTTTTTGTTCTTTTGCAGAACTAATCATGTTAAATAACAGTTAAAAATCGTAAATATAACTCAAATAAACTTTAAAATACAGTTGTGTTAACAAAATTGACTATGATATGCTTAGATAATTTTGTTTCTTAAGCAACCATAGTCTACGACGTAACTAAGGCAAGACTATAACAAACGGGTGTGCTCCCCGCCGCCCTACGACCGATCATTAGTGTTTGTTCTAACACTTCATAGTGAACTTTGTTATTTTGAAATAAATTGCAAATCGATTTGATCACTGGAGTGCAGCAAAATATTGTATCACGTGCCATTAATGGCCCGCGTGCCAATGGTTCGCCATCAATGCTCTATCGTATAGAGATTAGAAAAAAATAATTAAAAAACTATTTCAAAATTTAATATTGCCAAATTGGGTTACAGTTCCGAAAATATGAAAAAGATTTAATTTTGGTTAGATTACTTTAGAATCAAAATAAAATTATTTTTCTTCAATATGAATAACCAAAAGAGATGGTAATTGATAAGCGAGCTAAATAATGAATAATATAAAATACCTTATAACATTTCATAACCCCATTTCTCTCTCACCACACTGCCGAGTCGGTCCTATCCAAGCTTTTTTACGCGTTTTCTTCTATATCGTGTACTGTAATTTCAGCAGTAGGTTTTTCTTAAAATTTTAAAGAAGCTGTTAAATGTACCCGATGTGTTTTTTTCTTGTAACTTTTCAGTAGACGTTCTCTCATCACAATAAATGCTAAAAAGTATTCACATGCCTTTTTTTCTTCATCGAAAATTACTTTGATTTTTTATCATAAGAAGCTCAAATACCTAAACGTCATTTCCCTTTTGCAGTACTTATCATAAAAATTAGTTTTCTGTTTTATTTCTCCATTCATTTATATACGAAAGAACGGCTTTTCCGCATAGGTTGGGTTTTAAATTCGGAACAAAAAGTATTTTTCTGGATCCACCCTAATATATAAAAAATATATTATCTAATTATATTATATATAGTCCCGCTTCTATTTGTCTTATATATCAAGTTGTAGTTTTATATTTTCATCTTTGAAAATGTCATAAGTTATCTCTTACTGCGCACATTTTGAAAGAACCGTAAACTACAGTATTTACTCGAATCGAAGCCGCACCTCAACTTCTCATAATGTTTTTGGGAAAAAAATGTTGTTATCGATTCTACGCCGTACCCTCAATTCTTTACACGTTTTTAAGAATAAATAAAAAATAGTGTAAAAGGTTCATCGATATTTGATGTTAAAGAAATTAACAACATCAAAAAACAAACAAACAAAAAACTCTAATGCGAAATATTAAGAAGTTCATTATAATTATTTTTTGACTAGTATTAAAAACTTTCAAACACAAACATGAACCTATAATTATTCTAAGAGTCAGAACCATGTTTCGAAAATGATTCGTCAATCTCATTTGTCACAGCTGACTTCGGAATTGGTGCCGACATCTCCATTTTCCCACACGGTGTCGTCTTCCGTGCCATCCAATGCATTTGTTATTCAACATTTTTTAAAATAATGTGTTATAGAAGAATGTGCACAATAATTATTAAGGACTGATAAAAATTTAAAAGCAAAAATTATATCATCGTTCTTACACCATTGACGTGTATTTGTCTCATCCGTGTCAAATTTAGTGGCCGCTACTCTGTTTCCGTTTTTTCCGCATATAAATTGCCTCCCTTTTCGTACTTGCGTCATAGTGAACTCGTCTTGATGCTATTGTTGATATGTTTGATATTTAGGATAGACTGATTTACAGCACGCACGCACGCACGCACAATGGAGATAAACTGCGGAATAGGCTAAGTCAGGGATGGCGAATCTTTTTGAGAAGTGGGTCAAATTTCGTTCATATTTTTTAGTACTAGCGTGTGGGTCACTAATGCCCATTTGCACCAGAGTTAAGTTTAAAAATTTTTAACTGAGTATTTTTAAAACTAAACATTTTCAAAATTCAATTGGCTTAACGAGTAAAAAAGTGGGCAATGGAAGTCTCTTTCTACAAACATAACTGAACATAATCTTACAAAAGTGCATTTTATCCAAAGAAAGTGCTTTAAATATAGCTATTTGTTTTTTTTTTCGATTTTTTTTAACAAACAAAATGTGAGTAAAATTGTACACTTTATTTGATATTTTGTAAACACTCTTTTGCTTTTCTACATTCCTTTAAATCCTACATACTTTCATGTACAGTTGTTATCATTTGCATAACTTTGCGACTGTAATGAACATACTGAAGGTTACAGACAACATTTAAATTGCTTTTGGGTAAACGCAGTGCTTGAAAAAATTCAAGTAGAATATAGATAATCCACACTAATTAGAATGTATGAATAAACCCGCGTAAACAAACAAGTGGTTTCCCAGTAATCGGGGGTCAGTTATAAAGCTTGCATGGGTCAGTGTCTGACCCACGGGTCATAGGTTCGCCATCACTGGTCTAAGTCATCGGTGGAAGTGACCAGAATGGACGGTTAAATTTTTGCGTTTTGAAAGAGGTTGAAACTCAATTTCTTCCATTCAACAAATATTTTGCCTTCGATTCAAAGCCGCACCCCATTTTCAGTAGTATTAACACTGGAAAAAATGGTTTGGCTTAGATTCGAGTAAATACGGTATTTCTCATATGCATGAAAAGCCTTGGGATGAATAGTAAGAAAATTGCTGTAGCTAAAATGTAACGTCGAAAAATTTATTTCTAGTTAAATTTTTTTAGAAGATACCACACATTTGAAAAAAATCAGCTAGCTTAAGAGAGATATATTCGTAATATGGCTGGAATATGTTTCGAAAGATTCCCGGAACCCCTCCGAAATAAGCAATGATTCCACGCTTCCATGTTATTATTCCATCAGTCCCTGTAAAGATAAGGGGGGAATATCCGTCTTTTTCTGTGAAAGGTCCAGAATCCCTAGAGAGGAAAATATCTCAGGCAGAAGCCAATCTGAGGAGGCAAGGCTTACTAGAAACAAAGACACAATGGTGGCATAACCTTTTTAACACGCCTACGGTGAAGAGAGTGGTTACCCCGCACGTGCACTCAAAGTTTACATCATTTTGTTCCACCTTACGCTAAACTGCTTTTTCCGATTTCTTTGTTGACTCAGCCGATAGACCCCTCCCTCTCACCAAAAGCAATTTTATTACTTGACCTCTGATGTAGGAAGCACGTGCCACTCAGACTGGAGGGAAATGGTACACAACATCCTAAAAGAAAAAAAATAGTGTCTTCTTTTTTCGAAGAAGTTTTATTGTCCACTCTTGGGATATTCATAGAATGTGGTGGTACGCAATGATTATGTATTAAATTAACTCCTTCTCCGTCGGATTTTTTTTACGAATTTCTGACCTCAAAAACTCACTTTTTTATTGCCAAAATTAATATATATTTTATCCTAAAGCGAAAAATACAAATTATTTTTAACAGTAAGCAGTTTTTTTACTTGTTTTATATTTGAAATTTTTTATATCAATTCTGCTTTGATGAGTTTAAGATAAATATCTATACAAAAAATAATAAAAGTATTTGGAATAATTTATTGAAAAAATATTTTTGCAAATAGCACTTTACCGTTAAAACAGCGTTACAATATTCCTTGAACATCAGAGCATAAAAATCACATTTATTACAAAATCGAAATCATATATTACATATTATTCTTTGCTTACTTTGTCAAACAAAATTTTGATAATAAATATCAAAAATATCTCGAATGCTTTTAACAATTCCTACTATTAGCTTACTATCTCTCTATATATATTTATAAATATATTTACCTTGTTCAAATTCTCAATCGTTAATAAAATACTTTCTATTCATCCAGTCAAGTTCAAATAAATTTTTTAAAACTTGTAGTGGGGATGACACTTGACGTTAATACGGTTTTTTGCAAATATTAATTCATTAATTAAATTAATTATCGGGTTTTGACGCAGAATTATATTCATCTCCACTGTTGTAACAATGTAACTGTTAAAACAATGACAAAAGTCGGCATCGAAAACCGGTTTTTCAGCCAAACACTAGTCAGACCGGGTGTGTATTGTTACACCAATGCAGACTAATCATACTCCTTTTTCAATTCCTCTACTATTATAGTTCACTCTCTCCCTATATATATATATATATATATATATATATATATATATATATATATATATACCTTGTTCAAATTTTCAATCGTTAATAAAATGCTTTCTGTTCATCCATTCAAAGTAGGAACTGACTTAAAATTTTCTTTTATATTACTTGTTTACATGAAATGTTAACACACATCACGAGATTCATTAGATGTTATTAGCATTAGATTCCAGGCTGGAAACCCCTCAGAGGGCTCACCTTCTTTATGTGGGAATGGGTGTAACAATCCCGAGGTACCCTACTGATCTTTTTCTTTTCCCAAGGGGTTTACTATTTTTATAAACACGGGTGTCACGACCCCGGGATACCCCAGTGATCCTTCTCTATTTTCGACCCTCCATCTTCTCATCCAAAATTCCTTTTCTTCTAATCCCGTCCAGACCACAAACCTATGAATGTTTGGCGCAGTATAGCCAAAACTGGCTCTTGCGCCATAAAACACCAAACTCAACTCAACTCCAGGCTGGAAATCTCACTGTGTGATAATTGTGATGAAAGTAAAAGTAGTTGCGCCATCTCGTATGTATTAAAAAATACAAAAATTATGAAAACATGTATTGATTGAATATTAACTCCGCACTGTTCAGCTACACGAGGTCTTTTGGTGACTGACCTCGTAATGTTTAACCATGGTCAAGTGACGTGGACGACACCCGAGCTGGCACCCCCCTCTCCTAACTACCACACCGACGGGAGGACGTTTCAGCTCTCGACAGATTTAACGTGCATCGCTGCCCTCCATGGCGGGTCTTTAGTGGTACTGGGCTCGAACCCGTAACAAGGCAAGCCACGATCCGATACCTATACCACTCGGCTACCGCGGCCACACGTAGACGTGTAAGTAGTTCCGAATTCAGTTTCAAGGGTAAAACGTTTCTTTGCGTCGCATGCTGTGCAATGCCGACAAAATGGGCAAAAAACACCTACCGTATGACATGCGACGCCGACATAGAATGGGTTAAACGAGATAATTTTTGAGTATGATGTGTCAAAAATGTTTCCTGCTAGTGACAAAATATAGAAAAAACAACTCGGATAACAATTTTTGCTCAGATGTGGTAAAAATTTCATTTTTCTCTGCTACATTCTGTTTAATTTACGAACAGAAATTTAGGTCTCGAAAATTACATTTTGTGACATGTTAAAATCTGCGTTTATTTTCCCTAGTTTTCTTTACAAATTTTTTATGAAACTTTTATCTGTAAATGAAGTTATCAAATCTCGAGGTTGAAATTTTTAAAGTAGTTTAAATAAAATATTTAAGGGAGAAAAATAAATATGGGATAGAGTTTTTCAAAATATAAAATAGTTAAAATATTTTGATATAAAAACTGTGCTGTCGTACAAAATTACTTTATGATTTTATTTAAAAATGTGCGTTTCTGAGTTTAATATATATGAATTATGAAAAAAAAATTGAAATGAAAAGCTTAAATTTATTAAAAATTTAATAAAACATATATATGGCATGTTCATTTATATAAAGTAAATAAATTGGAAAGGAAAAATATCGAGAAAGAAGTTGTACAACAGTTGAAATATTCATTATACATGAGAAGTAGCAGAATTTCGAATTCTGCTGAACTAAAATGTTCTTTATAACAATTTTCATTTTACATGTAATCATTTATGAATAATTATAATATAATAATAACAATTATATCTAATAAAACAATTATTTATATAATTAATTTCAATACCAATAGTTTTACATTGTTACTGAGGGATATTTTATACACACAGTTGCTGAATTTTTTAGAACTAAATGGGAGTAACTGCTTCTCTAAATATTTATGAGGATATAAAACATAAAATTAAATTTGATGTAACATTTAAGTCTCCATTTCAACAAATGTAGACATAAAAATTGTTTTCTCTAAATAGCTTAGTGGTAATTTAAGATGAGCTAATTTGTAAAAATTACCAAATATTTAACTTAGTTTCAATAAAAACGAAAGTCGTCCAATAAAATAAACTCCTCAAAATTGTCTTGTATAATGGTTTTAACTAAAGTATATAAATTTATTTATATATATAAATTTTATTGTTTGTAAATATAATTTAGTTGACGAAGAATTTAGAGACGCTTAGTATTAAAATACAAGCATTTTTACATTGATACAATTTTGAACGTCTTTTGCTCTTTGAACATTTCAGAAAGTAAAGATGTTCATATTTTAATCAAATAATTTCGCATCTGATGTCACCATTTCTTACAGAGAAAACTATGTATTTACATATATTGTAAACTAGTCAGAGAGAAATTTTTTTTTAACTTTATTCCTTACAATTAAAGACACTCATTGCTTCTTCTTATGAAAAAAAGATAATCGAGAAGAGTGTCTTTAGCAACAACCACACACAGATCTTAATCCAATAAAATACTTCCAACCTTAATCCAATAAAATACTTCATTGTATTGACATGCGCTAACATATTATAGCTATCTCATTTTTTTGAAAAACAAAGATATGCATCCTTATTAGGATTTCTTCAGAGCTCATATTTAGGAGTCATGAGCCAATCATAATGTTTGAATCAAATTTTACACTGCTTTAAGGTATCTACGTTCGGAACCGTGATTTTAAGAAAGAGTAAAATTGAATAATTTTTTTGGTAATTAGTATATCAGTTGAATTATCGAATATACATATAACATTGTTTTACAAATATTACTCAAAGAAAAAATTATTTAAATGCAATTTGTTTAGCAAAATTGGAGGGAAAAATTAACACATTTTCAAAAATCCTCTTTTTATGAAAAATGCTTTAATGCTTGTAATATTTTGCTTATATGTGAGCTCTGTACATAGGCTGAATCAGAAATTTTGAAATATATAATTTAGATGTGGATTTATTCAGATTTTAATACTATATCGGAGTAGAGAAATTGTAACAAAAAACACTGGTTATTATTTTGTTTGACAGTTACTCTGAAAATAATGGGAAATTTCCAAAAACTCTAGTACAGGTTGTGAGGTAGCAGCGGTAGCCTAGTGGTCAAGGTCACGGACTCAAATCTAGCTTGTCATGAGTTCGAGCCCAATACCGCTGTAGACCCACCGTGTAGAGGGGGCCAATGCACATTAAATCGGTCGGGACTCAAACGTTTCACCGTTGGTGGGGAAGTTAGGAGAGGGGTAGGTGCCAACTCAGGTGTTCCTCGTAGCTTGACCATAGCTCAAAATTACATGGTCCGTCACCAAAGCCCTCGTGCAGATTTATAATGCAGCCTTAAAATTTTTCTCATTCACACTCAGGATTTGATGAATATTCTTAGCTGCACGTATTCAAAATATTGCTAATATAGAAGCATTTTCCATAAAAGAATGTCTTGCAAATATATTTTTCATCATTTTTTGGCATTATCAGCGTTTTTTTCTTAAAATTCCTCCCCTCTATTGTCGTAAAACATGGATAAACCCACTTCTAAGTTATATATTTCAAAAACTCTAGTTGAGCCTCTGTATAGAGGTCTGAGCTATATACAGGCAAAATATTATTATAATAGAAGCATTTTTCGCAAAAGGAGAATATTTTGAAAATGGGTCATTCTATGTTCAATTTTTGTCAAAATATTGTACTTAAATAATTTTTTATTGTAATAATATTCTTAAAACAATTTTATATAAATTTTCTAATCTAAGTGACACTAAATATCATAAATATTATCCATTTATACTCTTATGCAAAATCACGGTTCCGAACGTATCTTAAAATGTTGGGAAAGTCTGAGTTCAGGGGAAAAATGAATAAGCATTTTTGACAGTAAAACATGAAGATACTGTAAAATTCCTAACAATAATATCAAAAAATAAAAAGTTACATACATACTCCAGTAACATAAAAAACACAGCTCAAAACAAACGCTTAAACAAGTTCTGAAAGTTCCTCTGAATGTGCTAGTGTATAAAAACTAGGAGCGTATATATGTGTCGAGAGCAACCTTCAGAGGAGCAACCTGCAAAATGTCTTCGTTAACAACATGTGTAATTCCTTCTATGTAATAGATATGTTCTTTAAAAAGTCCTGTTTGCCATTCCCTAGAAACTTTCAGCCAATGTAGTAGTAATTCATAAGCGGATTACATGAAAGATTCCTACTTCGTATTAATCAAAGCTAAACGAAGCTTCTTCTGAAACTTTTGTGAACTTTCCCTCCAATAATCCGCTTCTTAAAGAGGAAATAGGAACAGCATGCCTAAAGTAAAAGCTTTTTTATAGATACACATAAAAAAGTTTGTTTACAGAAAGTCTTATCAACAGTTTTTGTTCGCTTAACCCAAAGATTAATTCTGAGTGAAATGAAGACGGCCTATCTTAAAAATAAGAAAAAGCATGAATTAAGAAGATATATCACTTAGGCTTTGTCTTTCGGTAAAAGTTTCTAAACAAAAATGAAAGTATTCACAGCGAAACGGTAAATAAAGCCTTCTAAGATTAAAACAAATTTTCAAAAGTTTTGATATAATTATCACAAAATGATTATTTGTAATTTATCTGTGATATGTCTAAAATACTTTTATTATCCAATTGCCTTAAAAAGAAAGTAAATAGAAAAATGACCCACAGTAAATTAATGTGTAGTAAAAATGCCAATTATTTATATATAAAATACCTTTTTAGATATTTTTTTGACATATCTTACTATCTTACAAAATTCTTATTATGACAATCTAGAAGGTAATTTATTTTTTAAATATTGAGTCATATTCTTTAAAATTGAATTTGAATATTTAATATTTTGCTTTTTTTAAATTTGAAAGAAATTTAATGAATTTTCACTTACTAAAGTCTTATGTATATTTGAGTATACTACTGTATACACCGAGCGTCGGAAAAGTATGACAACACTTTCAAATATTAAGGTATCCAACTACGTTCGGAACCGTGATTTTGCAAAAGCGTATAAATGGATAATATTTATGATATTTAGTGTCACTTAGATTAGAAAATGCATATAAAATTGTTTTAAGAATAGTATCACTATAAAAAATTATTTAAGTACTATATTTTGACAAAAAATGAACATAGAATGACCCATTTTCAAAATATTCTCCTTTTGTGAAAACTGTTTCTATTATAATAATATTTTGCCTGTAAATAGCTCAGACCTCTGTACAGAGGTTCAACTAGAATTTTTGAAATATGTAACTTAGAAGTGGGTTTATCCGTGTTTTACGATAACAGAGGGGAGAAATTTTAAGAAAAAAAACGCCGATAACTATTTCAATGGGTTGTAACTCTGAAAATAAAGTGAATTTTTCAAAAGTCATAGTTGAGCCTCTGTACAGAGGTCTGAGCTATGTACAGGCAAAATATTATTATAATAGAAGCATTTTTTATAAAAGGAGAACAGTTTGAAAAAAAAGTTTATTCTCTAAGTTAGTTTTTTGCCGAACAATTGTATTTAAATAATTTTTTTTTGTCAAAATGTCCTTAAAACAAATTTATGCATGCATTCTAATCTAAGTGACACTAAATATCATGAAAATTATCCATTTATGCGCCCTTTTAAAATCCCGATTCAGAACATAGTTGGATACCTTGATTACAAAATAAATAAATAAAGATATTTACTTAAGATTTTTTGTTCTATAAAGAAAATATCAAAGTTTTCTTACAATGCTTTATTGCTCGAGTTCAATGTGCGCACCATTAGTTGCGCGCAACATATCAAGTCTATACGAGATTTCTAGCCGCATTCTATGATGGCCATTCAGATTGGTACACTGTCAACAATCTGAATGGCCACTGTAATTCGACATTACATTTCATCATTGTTACTAACTGAAGATTGGTAAAAAAATATTTTTCATGTATCTCTACGAGAATTAGTCCAAAAATTTTTTGCCTAGAAATCTAGGTGGTCACGGCATTGGATTTTCTCTTTCCATACATAGCCTGGGAAACTTTTTCTCACTTCCGAACTCCAGTGTGGAGGAGTCCCATTTACGATGTACATGTGTTGTATATTTAAATTCAATATACCATGCTACAACTCGAAATGTTTTCTTGCGGTGAAGCCAGTTTGAAACGAGAAAGTTTAACCCGGGAGCAGAGTGTGCACTCGATACTAACGTTAATGGTCGCGCGGGGTGACTGAGTCACCCCAATCCTTTTTTTAAAATTATTTTTATTGTACGACAAAAATCATTATTCCAGTGAATAATTTAACCAAGAGAAAGTACACTTACCTACTTTTAAGGACTTCTCAATTTTTCTTTGATAATTTGAGAAAAAAATATCAATCAAACTGAACCAAGAAGTATCAAATGTGTGTGACTTTAATAAAAGACACAAATCACATACACCATTCGCTAGCATTACGAAAAATGTTTTTTGCAGGCAAAACTGTCATTTTTTGTTCAAGTTATTGCAGTTTTATCACCGTTTGATGATCGACAAATATCATGTTGAACTTTTTCTTGCTTGTGGTTTTTTGACAGGGCGAAGTGTGTCTTGTGGTACACTTATGGCTTCATATCTTTCTTGATGGAGTTCTTAAGTAGCATTTAAAAATTTTTCTTTCAACTTAAACGTTTCATGTCCATTGCTTTTCTTAAATTTACTTTCGCTATCATGATTAATATGCGATATTTCATCAGGTTTTTTCCTTGCTTAATCAGTTTCAGCTTCCTTCAATCGAGATCACAAATGCACATTTCTTTTATATATATATATTCTGCTCATTTACATTTATAAACCATAATAAGTCTTACAACACTGCAATCAAAACCACTAAGTTGTTTATAGGGGAAAAATGTAGCTTGTTCATGGAAAATATTTTGGAACAAAAGTGGTCGCGTGGGGAACTCAGTCAGAACAAGTACCTTAAGATTGTAAAAAAACGTTTGCCTCTCCCAAAATAGTAGCAGGTATGTGATAAATACGTTTTATTTCCCTTGAAGACTGTTATATAGGAGGACATGTCAAGGTCAATGGTTACAAATAAACAATTTTCTCAAAATTAACGATTTCGTGAGCCTGGGGTGACTTAGTGCCCCGCCCGCTCTCGGGTTAAAAACAAGGAAGTTGCGATATCTAATTTGCATTTCATTAAATAGAAACTTTAATCCTTTCTTTATTGAACACAAAAAAATCGTAAGTGAAAATCTTTGTTTATTTTTTATTAATTTTTGAAAATGTAGTCATACTTTTCGGACACCCTAGATTATATTACAACTTAATCTCTTTCTGGAAATAAGTCACAATTCACTTTACACAAGTAACTTAAGTAAGATAGAAATCGCATTAGCTGAAAAAAAAAAGCACCGATAAATCCTTTCTAACGAAATGAAATACTAATGACTTTAAACAGTTGCACAATCAGGCAAATTTGTTTCCTTTTAGCCAGAAAGAAAAAAAAGAAAATGTCTCATCCTTAATGTTCATCACTTTACGAGTTTGTCAATCTTAGTTACTGCATTAGAGAGAGATCATTCAAGTAATGACTTAGGAGTCTCTTTTGCATGGAAGAGTGTTTCCAGTGTTTCTTGTCCACTTCACTAACTCGCCCGTCGATACCCCTTCACCCCAAATTTATTTTGTAAAACATAGTTTATGCATTAGTTATTTCTGCCTTTTAATACGGGAGTGGCGATGATTTATAGAAAGTCAAGTTCCTAATTACGTGTGCTTTCGAAAACGAGTTCTGGCTAATCAAGGAACAAATTTTCAAAAGCTTTATTGACTTCAGCAGTATATTTCATCCAAATGCGGAACTAAAAGGGCAAAGTAAGAGATTACATAAACTCTGGCTTCATTTAACAAAACGGCTTTCATTTGCCAAACGGGTACTTAAGTGTTGTTGCTGGTAGAAATTAAACTTTCAGGGAGGAGTTTGTCAAAAATCTCTCAGTGAACTTCATTATATACAATCTCACGAGTTAACGAGGCTCTTTACAGCCAAACAGAAAGTACAACCACAACTAGAGAAAGACTTATTTTCTGACCTTTATATGCAATTATTGAATGCATTTTTCATTTTTCTCTTTATGTCATTAAAACTGCATAACTTCAACGTTTCGAGATGTTATTTGCGTTCGTAAAAGTAGTGTGATGTTTATTTGAAGTATTTGAATAAAAGTGTTCACGTTCTTCTTGGTCAGGAATGAGGTTCTTTTACTAAATATAATGATCTTGTGAATCTTTTAACGATTAAATATCCTAAGAGGTATATTTTAATTAAAACTAAGCAAAGGTTAATGGATTCCTTTTCTGAATAGTACTCATAATTTTCTTAAGAAGAAATGTCAGAATGGATGTGAAATAAGCAAGCGTGTTTGTATAAATACTTTTATCTCGTATTAAAACTAAATGGAGGTTACAGTTATCTGAAATTATTGTAATATTAAGAATTTCCAAGTTATATATAAGATATGTTAAAAAATTTAAGCAAATTATTTTATGTATATGATTTGTGAGAGCAATTATTTGATTACATAAAATACCCTTAAACAATTTTATAAAAGATTTTTTAATTTTTAGATAAACATTCATATTTGTCCTTAAATGTAGGAGTTTTAATAACCAATTTTCTGTTTAACTTTCTCAAAAATTTAATGTGCATGTAAGAAAAATGTAATGAATTGTACCTGTTATTTGGACGTAAGTTTCCCTAACTTAACGTAGTTTATTTAGCAAATGAATAACACAAACACACAAAAATATTTCATGCGTTTTAAAACTTACTTAGATTCAATATGATCTATCATATATGACTGAACTTATTGATTACATAGGAATATTTAAAATATTTCTTATCAAACAATTGATTTTTCATTGAATGCTTATGTAATAAATTAAATTTTTCATAGGAATATAGGGTAAATTAAATGCTACAAGAGTATGCATTTTTAATAATAAATGGTATGAAACGGCAAAAATCACTATCTAATAATCGAAATCAGACTTTTATACACAAGAATTATTAATAACTCTATATTAATATAAAAATATCCCTTTCTCTCTCTCTCTCTTATATATATATATATATATAATCCAAGTAATATATGCAAATATTTATAAACCTAAGTATAACCAGTCAAGACAGTAAGAAATATTAGCCAAAGTAGTAAAATACTAGCTCTTGACCTTAGGGAACCACGATTGCAGGTTTAAATGAAGTTTTGTAATTAGTCAACCTTCACCTGTAATTTGCCTATACACTGGCCACAGGGAAAGGAAGAAATATTATAGAAATTTATCACTAAATGGAATACACAATACTATTAATATATAATGATAAAGAACAGAATACTTTCTATTATAGAGTTAAAATTGATGTAATAAAACTAGAAGATCATAAAACTTACTTTGTGAGCACATCAGGTTAATGTTTCCTACAAATATAAAAGCAGTATTAGCAGTACCGCATAAAAGTAAAATTAGTAAATTATGTTAAAATAAAATTAAGTCGAAATATATACATTTAAAAATCTTAAATATTCATATAAAATTTATTGAAAAATAAAAGGACTTCCTAAACATACACAATGATACTAAAATAATATATATATATGTGTGTGTGTGTGTTTGTGTGTGCGTGTATTTTAAACTCTGTATTTAAAAGAATCAGTGAAGAACCATCAGAGAAATCACTAAATTCAAAGAGTACATTTTTAACTACACAAAGTAACAAGATGCATTAGTGGGCACGAGTTTTTAATGAACATGTACAATAACAAAACTATAGTTTTAACTAAGTTATCCAAATGATTCTTAACTTAATAGTCTCCTTTAATAAGTGTTGGATCTCTGCATATACTAATTCACGCGAATGATTCCTAAAAGCAATTATGAGTCATTCTATCTCCTTCAGGTGTAAAACACATTCATACTAGCAGTAAAAAAATCAAACATCATGATCTTTTACCCTCGTTTATAACACGCAATAAGGGCTTAAGATAGCATTGTAAATAATATAGGGCTACCTTATAATAAAATACAGGTTACGATGTAGCATCTCATTATCATAGGAACGAGCTATTCCTTTTTTCCGTGACGATTGCAAATAGACGAAGCTCCCCTTTTCAGAATTGATACTAATACCTAAGCAATTTTTTCGGTAATTGCTCTGCCGCAATTAATCGGCCTTAGTAATTGGTATTTTTGGTTGGGCGTAAGCGATCACTTGTAATCATAAAAATTGCTGCTTGGAGTTATGGATGGATTCGTTTCAAGCTTTCACTGCAAGTGATTCAGAGTGCAAAACCCAACGCCCCTTTCCTAGAAACAGGATGCCGTCATTGGTGATTAAAACGTTGAAAGGGACGCACCCCCTAGATAATTATCGAAGTGATTTCATTTCAGCTTAGCACTCTACTACGATGTTATTCAGTGAGTTCCAGTTCTGTGAGCGGAACCAGACAGTTCCATTTACTAATGTGAGGCCATTTTTACTCTTTCCCTTTTGGATGCTAATGGCGCTGGAAATGGAAAATAATTTCGTTTTATCCTTGCTGAGTGTGGGGAGAGTGAGGGATTTAATCTATACTGGAAAAGTCTGATTTCGGTTTTATTTTGGATGCGTGTAGAAACAACAACGTTTGAATAACTGTTCAATGTTTTCCTCAAATGATATCAAGAACGTTTTTCAATTTTATTGTTTTTGATAATGATTTTTGTTAGCAGGAGGAAAAGAATGGCAAATTACTGGAACGAAAACTTAGCGAGTGAATGAATAAGTAAACTGGCAAGAAAAAGTTGGTGAAAGGAAACCAAATCGTATAGAAAGACGAAATGAAACGATTTTGTAAGCGATAGACGAATGAATTGATAACGAAGAACGAAGAAAAGTAAACGAGAAATCATTTGAGGCAAAAAATTGGATCATATATTTAAAGCCGGAAGAAATGAAAGAAATGACATTGATTAATAAATGAGTTGTAAATAATCGAGACCATCATAATGAATTTTAAATAACAGAGAAAATAAATTAATCTTAAAATGAATAAATAAATATGATGAAAAATCCTAAAAGAATAGAAATATTTGTTGAGATTCATTAAATTGAGCTTCATTTTAGTGTTTATACAAGTAAAAAATGTATATGAACATCTATTGATTCTTCTAGGAGTTTATTTCTCCTATAATTATAATGTTTAAATAGATTTTAGAAGCCTAGTGGCTGAGAGGTTAGTGCATCGCGTTTCCACACCACAGGTCCAAGGTTCGAACCCCAGGCTGGGAAATGTTGACTCAGCCTTTCATCCTTTCAATGGGTCGATAAAATGAGTACCCAGATTATTTGAGAACTTAACACTGGGGGTTTTGAGTCAGACTGACCGCCTGACCGGAACAACTGCTCATGCACCTTAGGGCTTATGGTGGCGTATACTGAATTGGGCACAGTAGGCCTTAGCCATATGAGCGTCTCGTCCTGATTATTTTTTAGTTAAGGTGATTTCCCCCTTTGAACCCAATTTTTTTATAAAAAAAATTTTTTTGAAAAAAATTGAATTTTTTAGTAAAAAAAAAATTAGTAAATACATAAAATTTTTTAAATAAATATTGACACTTTTAGAAAAATTTGGGTTGTTTTCAAGGAAATTTTACCAAATTTTACTAAAACGGGTAAATATATAAAATTTCTAATAAAATTATCATAATTTTCTTTTACACAACATATATGTTACGGTGCTTTAAAAATGAACCAAAATTTAAAGAGATATTAAAATACAAAAAAAAAAAAAAAAATAAAAAGAAAATTTTGATATTTTGTTTTTTTTTAAAAAAACTACTAAATAAAAAAATTTTATTACAAAAAAACTGGCTCCCTTTTTGTTAAAACCCACTTCAAAACGACAATTTTAAGATATTGTATCTGGAAAAAGTTTTTCCCTTTCGACACAAAAACATAATTTTGAGAAAAACTCATTTAAAGTTTTATATTACTGCCCTTTTGATAGAATGATGTTTTTTAAAATACTATAACTTTTATTTCTATTTCATAAAAGGAAAAAAAAAAAACCGTTTTGGAAAAAAAAATGTTCAAACTATAAGATTTTGAAATTAAAAAAAAATGCCTTATGTAGAAGAAAAACGAAATTTTCGAAGTAGGCAGTCACTCCCCTCAAGTTGAATAGATTTTGGCAGTTTTAAATATTTTTTGAGAATCTAAATAAATATTACTGTGCTCATAGGTTAAATTTTCCATAAATAAATATTTAAAGAGGACTATTTAAATGAGTAATAGCCCCCTGCAATGTTGGAAAAAAGGGGAAATTTTTTCATGTTTTTCAATAAAAAAATGTGGTTATGAGACTAGAAAAACAAAGGATCGTGTAGTCGTGTTGCGTATTCAGAACTACAATAAAAGCTTGTTAATGCCGACAATCCGGTATAGTGGTTAGTGACGTTGACTGACGTACCGTGGGGCATGGGTTCGAATTCCGAAGAAGACATGGATGTTTGTAAACGTACAATGCACGTACAGGATGGGTCTAACCTAAGTATAATGCATGTGAAGTTGATGGGAGACCCTGTCAACTCGCCAGATTGTTCTCCCTGAAAATTTGGGTGGAACCGAGCCGAATTCTGTTTTCACTCGCATGTTGCTCACAGCTACGGCTAACGACAGGTGTAAAACTAGCCCTTCGCCACGATGAATTTTGGCGGCCTCAACTGACACCATCGATCAGGGGGCATGAACAACATCATACATATTAAAAGTCATTGGATTTATAAAATATTGTAGGCTTCAATCTGTGTGAAACCGTCGATCAGGTGGCTTTAGCAACAGCATACTTGTTAAAAGTCATTGAAATTATAAAGTACTGTTATATTGTTTTAAATTCAAATATTCTTATTAATTTAATATATTGTTGCAATACGAAAATAAAAAAAGTTGCAATGGTATAAACATACCTCCATACGATCTTTAAAAATAGAACATTTAATTCTTAATTAAATCAAATTTTTTCTCATTCAAATATCAAAAAGTTTTATACTAAAAGTTAATTGAGGAGTGTAGTATTATAATTAAAATTTTACTCACAATATCTAGTCCAGATTTGAAGCATTTACTCAATGAACCTACCTTTTTAACAAACTCAAACTAAATAAAAGGAAAAAAAATTAAAAAAAAAAAAAAAAAAAGAAGAATGTAGCAAATAAAAAAATGTTAGCATTTAAAATGCTGCAGTCGTGGCATTGGAATGCTTTCCATTATGGATTTAAAAAGAAATCATTTTTTGTATTCCTAATAGGATAAAGATATATCTTTTTCAACCTTTCATATAATCTTTTTCTTGCATATTGCAAGAAGCAAGAAAAAGATTATATAAAAGGTTGAAAGAAGCAAAGAAGATCCATATTCTCTATTCAATCGATGCAACGTATTTAACCGGAGTTTCACCCAATGGCGCATTTTACTCTTTTTTTTTTAATTGAAGACGTTTTAGTTCTTGTTGGAAGACAGAGATTTATCTTCGCTCTATATTTTCCTATAACTTCCTCTTCGAAGTGTAAAATACGATCGGTTTTAAAACAAATTAGTGGTCGGTAGTAAAAGAAAAAAAAATTCAAATACGATGCGTTGAAAATACAAAGAAAAGGAATTTTACTCATTTTTTTCTTTCTCCGTTGAAGAAATTCGATTTCTTCTTTTGTTTTCCTTCACGGTGCAACAGAAAGTGATCTTTACATTACATAAGCTTCGAAGAAGAAAGGGAAATGCCAATAAAGGCGAGAGAGACATCGGTGATTGTAGACTGATACAAAGGGTTACTTTTAGTTTTGTTTTTGGAAGAGCATCTAGAAAAAGAGATAATCTAATATTTTCATCGAAAAAGCGGACTTCTAAGGTCTCTGTAACCAATATTCATTCGCTTCGATTTTCTTCCAATTTTTTTCCGTCATTTCCGTTGGAACTGAACTTTTTTCTCCTGTTTCCTTTTGATGTCATAGAGGAACTTATTAACTGACTCTGTGTAATGAAAGAAATATCTCGATAAAGTAAACAACTCGGTTCGACCATTTTTCACAAAAGAAAAATCCCACAAAGAAAATATTTCTTTGTGAAAAATACATAAAAAAAAGGACAGATATATTTGTAAAATGTAGGGCTATATTTGAATTATTTTTTTTATTTTCAGAGCAAGCAATCTTCGAATTCCTACCCCTTTTAAGTGAAGGTAAATAAATTACAATTACTTGCATTCAAATATTTTCTAAAATGTTTGAAGAAGCATATTTAAGTCAATTATAGTTAAAAGTATATTCAAATTTAATTTGCGGCTGAAGTTTTGGAAATAAATATAGTTAACTTAATTTTAAATTTAATATTTGGAAAATTATATATATGATAAATTATATGGGTCTTTCGAAGATATTGTATAAATTGCAGTTAAAAGGGAGTTACTTGAGTATTCTTGGTTTATTGGATATATCATGAATGATTCTAGACAGAATTTTTTTTTAGTTAAGATTTTTTAAAAAGGACAAAAACTATAATAATAAAAACTATGAAAAAGATAAAATAAGTACTAGTGTTGGATTTGCATATTTTAGAAGTTTAATTTTATACAAATAATATATATATATATATATATATATATATTGATAAATTAATAATAAAATGTAAGAAATGTTCCCTAAGAACTTGCATTGCACATTACTCTTTAAAAATGTGCAATCTATAAGCAATTGAATATTGATAACTGGAATATGAATAGTTTTGAAAATAATATTTTTAGATTTACTTCATTCTTAAAATGGTAATATACCCAGGACTATATATATAAAATATGTGACACATATGTCTTTTTAACGAGGGTATTTACAATTACTGACATAACATAAGGTAGCCTGCTAGTTGACATCCTGCCTCTTCGAAGTTCAGTGTGAGACTATGCTCAGAATACAAGACATTTTTTTTATCTAATTTCAATTTCTGAGAATACTTTAAGAATTTAGTGAAATATATGTTGGCGATTCTTCAACAAGAAAGAAAAGAAATTATGGAAGCAATTCGCCTTAATTTTTTACTACTCATATGTTTATTGTTAAACAACGTTAGACAAAGACCGAAATAGTATTAATTAAAAATCGACAAAAAAAAAAAGTCTTGATTTTTTTATTTTGTAAAATTTTATTTAATGGTAATCAATGATAGTGAACACACTAAGTAACTTAAGATAAAATATAAGCTCACATAAACATTTTCAATTTATGTAGAATGCGTAGAATCATGCATAAATTTATAGAAAGGCTGAGCTTTTTGTTCGAGTTACAGTTAAGTTTCTTCGTTGACATAACTGATGACGGATAAAAGATATACAGACAGGAAAAAATAGCATCTAACTATATATCTGCTTAATAATAAACTTGATGCATATATGAAGTAAAGAGAAAACTCCAGGTAAACTTAAAGGGAGACATTATGACAATAGTGAACCATTTGTTAAAAGCAACCGCTATAGTCTATTATTTTAAATAACTCTATTTAAAATAACGGCTAGAGTATAATTCGCAACTTTTCCAAGTAAACGAGGATTAGAACATCAATAAAGCCTTAGCTCAGTGTAGTCATTGTTTTCAATTTTAGAATTGTAGACATTAAGGAAAGACCGAAAATGAGAAAAGGATTCTTTCCCCGTTTATATCATCCGTTAGAAAAGTAACACAATTTCCATCATTTCTGAATATTGAATTGATAAATTCCGAAAAATTTCAAGTAAAATACATGAAAAGGTAACTTCATTCACGGAATTTATTTATCAGATGAAACTCTTTGAATAGAGTAGAAGTTTAAATGTAAATTCAGAAATCCTTCTACAGCTTTTGTATTGCACGGATTGATACTCACTAAATTTTGTACAGTAATTTTTGATAAGACACCTTTGAAGAGACTTCAACAGTTTTATCTATTTCCTTCTTATTAATAAGAAGAGATTTTTGAGAATGAAAAGATTAATTGAAAGGAAATCCTATGAATTAGCCACAAAAATACAAAAATTATCGAATGACGTAAAATAAAACGGAAGAGTAGAAAAAATGTGTTACCATACTCTTATTAAAGTGACTAATGGTTTATTAACGTCGCACTTTGAAGTTATATGAGAGCTAATGGCAACAGACATCATAGCTTTGAACCTTGGTCATGTGACGAGGACGATACCTGAACTGGCTATACAATCTCCAGATTTCCCCACTACGCCAAAGTGCCTTCGAGTTAAGCCTTGAAATATTTCACATGGATCAGTCCCCTTACATAGAAGGTGTTAAGTATGACCAGGATTCGAGTCTATGACTCTCAAAAATAACACAGGTCACGAATTCGTGACCATGGACCCTCGGATAACGCGGCCGTATTTTTAGCAAATATCTTAACAAGAAGAAATTTTGAGTAACTGTACAACTTGAAGAATAAGGCATGTTTGAATGATAAACAGCTGGTCATATTAAAAAGTTGGAAATACATTAGTCTTTCAAAATTCAGGGGATATAGTTCGATTTACACAAATTTTTTTAATTTAAGAATTTTCAAAATAGTTTTGGTTGCCTCCTATGTGCCTGTACTATGTAAAACAGATTTTGTGCTCAAAATTTCGTAAAGAGCTAACCTTTTAATTTTTAAAGGGAAAAACTTGAAACTTATGAAGGGATTTTAAAATGCTACTCCTCCTACAGAAATTGACGTACTGGCATGTAATTTGACTTACAAGTACATCAAACTATGTATAACAAAAGTTGTTATGAGTTTTGCGATAACATGATTGATATTCGTACAATACTTCTTTTTATGAATGCTTACTGAAAATTCTTTAAAAAATGTATAAATTCTGAGTTCAATTATTTTTTAAAAAATAAGTACTTACTTTGACAAAGATGCATACTAACTTTTGTTTCATGTACTATTAGCAATAGGTAAAAAAAAATCAAAGCATTACGCACAATAGAAAAAAAAGCCTTAGCATTTTAAATGAAGATAAACTAGTTATTTTATCTTTCTGAGATAAGTAAGTTTAAAGTTTTGATTTGCCATAGAGATGTGAATAAAAACGAACGTGAAAGCTATCTTAATTCTGCGTTTTTTAAGTTCAGAGCTTTCAAATTTTGTGAGGTTATAGAAAAGTATATACAGAATAATGTAGTCTAAAAAAGTTAGATTTGAGTTTTTTGACCAATTTTTGTCAATTGAATCGTACTGTGTCTTCTTAATATTAAAAAAATCAGGAAAATTATGATTGTGAAATTTCTATTGGCTAGAATTCAGAGAAATTTGGTGAAAACCTTCATAAAACAATGCTTAATATATTAAATACAAAAGAAAAAAATATATTTTATTTCTTAAAAATAAACGAAGTGAAGTAATACAAAAGAAAAAAATACAGTATCTGAATTCAATGTATGATCAGATTAAAATGGAGGAGTGATCACCTCTAAAAAGCTAAACAATCATGATATCGATACTACATGCTTAAAATAATGTTGCTTATTAAAACTCAGTAGTCAGAAAAAACATAGTTTCGTAAAAGCACCTGGAAGAGCCGATATTGTTTCTGTAAACGAGTTAAGCGCAGTAATACTCTCTAAAGTATCTAATCATGTTCTATGGAGTTCAAGTCCGATGAATGTGTGTGCAAGCCTACTCATTCACACAATAGTCTCCTTACGAAAGTAACTCTTCCCAACGGAGCTCTTTGTGGCAGAGTATTATTGTACTGTAGGGGTTAAAGGAGTGACCCACAGTAATTGCGTAAGGATGAACAATTGGATCAAAAGGATTGTTTCTTTATAGCTTACCATTAAGGGTTCTTCTAGGAACAATATACTGACCAATGCACAGTTCAAAGAGATACGCGCCCACACATACACTGGATGCACAAAATCTCTCATTTATGAATTTTTGAGTGTGTTAATGATCAATCAAGAGTACATATCTTCAATGACTTGAACTCCAGTTGACACGTGCGCGAGCTCAATTGGAGCATTCATTCAATTGGGGTACGTACAATGCTGGGCACGATCAGTGGCCTACACGGACTAATTTTATGGGAGAGGTTTATATATTTAAAAACAAGCAAATGAAAGTGCCAAGGCGAAAATTTATGATAAAATTAGCCCCCTAGCCCCACTCTACTGTACTATGCCCACTCCACTAGGCAAGATGCATACAACCCACCTACTTGGAGCCTTCGGCGCAGAATATACTTGGATACCTGCCTTCCAGTGGCTGATAAACGAGAAAATATGAAGGGAGTATGGGTTGGTGTATCACTTATGTGCATTACCTTACAGTTAGCTGCAAATCGCGTTCATCCATGGCACTTGCACAGCTCTAGATTTTCATTGGTTGTACCTTCTAGTAGCTGATTCTAATCTCAGAAATGCAGTCAATAAAAATATAGTTTGAATTACTGAAATCCTCGGAATAAACTCTGTTGTCATGTAGATTTGATTATGGGCCATTTTTATTCGGCCAGTTGCACATTTTTTAATTTGTGTATCATATTCTGATACGGCACTATTTTTAAGTATACTGTGTGTCTTATTTTTACTGGTGTAATTGCTCTTATTGTTTTCCCTTTATTCTCTTAGAAACCTTTGAAACCTTATAAGTAAGCTTGAAACATTTCGATAGAATTTAAGTTTTCTTATTAAAAATCAATTACAAAAAAAGGAAAATAAAAAATTCATAATTTTTTTAACGTATAAATTTAATTAGTTCCCAATTGGGTACCTTGGTGCAACTTGTTAGTAATAACACACTACCCCAAATTGCTTTTCTATCTCTTGGTTACAAATTATTAATTTTTTTCTTCATTTATTTCTAATGAAATTTGAAAAAAATTCCTAAGTTTTGGAACATAAATATAAGTCTTATTTAATCTATCTTAGTTTTCTCTCATTTCCCTTTACAACATAGATTGGGGCACTTCATTTGATTGGACAGTTTTACATGTTCATTGAAATATCAATTTCTATAAATTCTGGATTTCTTTAAGAGCAAGGAATAACTCTTTGAATCCATTTTGGGATGAACTTCTTCATTTGAAGCTTCTGAAAAATTCTGTTTTCATCAAACATTCATCAATGTTATAAGCTTAAATTTTACAAAGTAGAATCTGTCTTTCACAGGAATCTTAGGACCGTGTAGTTGTGTAGTTGTCATGGTCATGTACTCGAGGCTGGCGTTATCAAAAATCTCGTGGGTTTAAGTTCTAATTCAACTGAAGACCGTGTAGAGGGGTTGATTCACCTTAAAGGTTGTCGAGGCTCAATGTCCTTCCATTGGGTAGTGTGGAAATATGGAGCGTAGGGTGCCAGCTCGGGTGTCGTCCTCATCACTTGACCATGGTTAAAAATTACGAGATCCGTCGCAATAACCCTCATGTTGTTTCAAATGTGACGTAAATAAGCATTCACTCACAGGAATCCCACTTTTCTTAAAATTGTGAATGTACAATATTCGTACGTTAAATGTCGTTATGCCTAAAAAAAATTCCGCATTGACCATTTCTTTGTACGAATGAATATCCTGTTATGATAGCAAACTGTCCTTTATATCAACAACATATAAGCGTATACATATAAGCTTTATACGAATTTGCTACGGTTGTTTTACATTAAGGTATCCGACTACGTTTGGAACCGTGATTTTAAAAAACATATAAATGGATAATTTTCGTGATATTTAGTGTCACTTAGATTAGAATACATGTATAAAATTGTTTTAGGGACATTTTGACAAAATTTTTTATTTAAACACAATATTTTGGCAAAAAATTAACTTAGAATAACCTTTTTTCAAAATATTCTCCTTTTGAGAAAAATGTTTCTATTATAATAATATTTTGCCTGTATATAGCTCAGACCTCTGTGCAGAGGCTCAACTGTGATTGATTTTTGAAAAATTCACATTATTTTCAGAGTTACAACTCATTGAAATATAGTTATCGGCATTTTTTTCTTAAAATTGATCCCCTCTGTTGTAGTAAAACATGGATAAATCCACTTCTAAGTTATATATTTCAAAAATTCTAATTGAGCCTCTGTACAGAGGTATGAGCTATATACAGGCAAAATATTATTATAATCAAAGCATTTTTCACAAAAGGAGAATATTTTGAAAATGGGTCATTCTATGTTCATTTTTTGTCAAAATATTGTACTTAAATCATTTTTTATTTTTGTATACAATTTCTAATCTAAGTGACACTAAATACCATAAATATTATCCATTTATACGCTTTTGCAAAATCTCGGTTCCGTACGTAGTCGGATACCTTAACTTTTTTTATCTGTCTTTGACCATCTTTTATAAGTGTCTTCAGGTTTGATGTCAAATGTACCTGGCTTTTATCTGATGTTGAAAGTAAATCCTTGTAAATTGTTTTCAGGTGTTCAGGAGTGTTTGTAAATGTATAGTGCCTTTGTGGCATGGGGGTACTCTAAATAGTCGTCGAGCCGCAAATCTTTTCGTTAGATAGGTGGAAGGCCCTTGACCACCTCTAGGGTGTTCTCTCTCAAAATTGAGGTGGAATCGAGCCAAGTCGTGCTGTCACCTGTATGGTGCTCAAAGCTACGGCTAACGACAGTCGTAGCCGACAGCTAGCTCTTTTCTGCGATGAATTTCGTAGGCCTGGACCTGTCAATGTCAGACAGGTGGCGTTAGTAACAACAATAACGTTTTATTATATGGTTTGTAGAATTAAAACACTGGTGAAATTAAAAAATATGGAGCATAAGTTTCAATTTAATTCGTGACTTCGATCATAATATATTATCGTGAATACGTTTTAAATAAAGCTGTACTTAAGAAAATGATGTTTGAAATATATTCGTCATATATTTAATGGTAAATAATTATTATACATTATTAAAATATGAATTTAAAATATCATTTTATCTTTTCTTCTGTATATGGATGCATTTTTTTATATTTACTTATGCTTAATTAATGTTTAGTTAAATGATGAAAATTTATTAATGAATAACAATATTTTTTTCTACACGTGTTTAAGAATTCCGAAATTTTGTTAGAACAATTTAATTGCTTCCTTAAAAATTCATGATCTCTGCAAATTATTTAAAGTTTTAATAAGATGTTTTAGTTATAAAAAGTCGCAAGTTTTATTTTAATCTAATTATTCAGTTATTTGCGGTCTTTTACTTTAGTGGTATATCGGTAAAATGATTAATTGAGTAATTTTTCAGAAATGTATGAATAATAAATATTTGCTTTAATAATGTATTTTAATAAATTTAAGCAAATTCAAAAACATAAATTTCTTGATATTAATTTCAACTTATTCTGTCTTTCTATCTTTCGTATTTTTCTACCTTAAATAAAAAGATTATATAAGAGAAAGACTTTTCAGCAATTTTTCAAATGGTTTAAAACAGTTTAAGTACTTATGGAAATAAATTAAAAGTTATATTTTACGTAGTTTTCAGTGAATTTTGAAAAATAATTCTTAATTAATTCATATTTGAGGAAACTAATTTAAAGTATCTAGACAGAATGAAAATGAAAGTTATTTTATTATTATTTTATGACTGTTAGTTCATGTTTTAATTAGCTACTTTGCCTTGCTGTATCCTAGTTTTCGCTTCAGATATTAAAAGTTAAAATTTTTATATTCAAAGCTGTGATTTGAGTGCAATTTCTTCTGTTTACTTAATATATAAACATTGATATTTCTCTCATAAAAACAACTTCTCGTTTTAGCAGACATATAGAATTATAATGAGTATAACAATTAATGAATGAGGCAATTATGCATTAATAAATTTTCCGTTTCGAGTTCAACTGATTTAAAATTAATTTGATAAAACTAAAAATTATGATAAAGCAAAGAGTCGGATATATTTTAAACTATACTTGCAAAATAATTGGATAAGAGCATAAATTAAAATTAATTATGTTTCAGTTTATATATTTGTGACAAATAATTGAGATAAGACTACAAATTGATTTGCATAGGAACATTATTAATTCATGTAGAATTTTATAAAAAGTGTTCAGTGATTGCAGTAGTCGAGGTTCGTGGTCACGAACTCTTAGTTGACGGTATTTCCGTCGAGTCTTGAGCAGGAATTCTGTTGCCACTAAAAAGACCCCAATGTGCAAAGGATAGATAAATAAGAACCCCCTCCTAATAAATAAGAAAGAAATGGAGTTCGATTGCATAAGATAAAAAAATAATTGAAATCCACACGCCCAAAACTAAATCGAATCTCTGTATAAATACATTCTTCGAAAAAATATATTTTCCGCCAAATAAAACCGAGAATGTCCGGGAAAGAGATACATATTATATATATTCTATAGACATACATATCTTAGTCATACGGGAGTTATATGCTATACCGGATTCAAACTATGAAATCGAGTATCTCGTTGAATCGGATCACGACAATATCTTAAGAAAAACTCCGAGCGGAGAAAATTTTCGCATCTTTATGGAGCCTTTTACTTACAAAAGAATCAGTGAAGATCTGTCGATCTGTCTCCCTGAAGACTGTCAACGTGACTGTTGGACACTTTCGCGCATTGCGAAGAAATGCAAGAGAAAGCGAGAAAATCCGGGGCTGATGACGGCTATAAATCTTAGGAAAAGCGAATCAAGCTGCTTTCAAATACCTACAATTTCTCACTCTTAGAATTTTTTGTTACTTTAAACTTTTATTTATTTATCTTCACCCTTTTCCCTCTTCTACTTTTTATATACATATACATACTTTTATATATATTGAGAAAGATGGCTTCGAAGGAGTTTTCCCGCCGTTTACCAAAGAAGCGAATTTCGAAGTGAAAACCGGGGAACCGATAAAAGAGGGTTAGACTTTTCTACATAGTAATCTGAGTGGCAAATTATTCAATTCTCTATTATGATTTCTTTATTCTGCATTTTTTCCCTTTTTTGCTTTCCATCCCCCTTCCCGATTCTTTTCTGAGTTCGTAAAAGGATTTTCACAGAAGTCGAAACTCGAAATTTGCACTAAACGGTATTTTTATGTAAAATAAAGAAAATATCGGAAAGGTCTTTCCGTCACTTTTTCAATGGTGGCATTAGCGAATGTAAAAAGAACCAAACGGGGAAGGAGTTTTTCTTCCTTCTCTACACTCTCTTCACTCTTTTTTTTCTTTTTTTCTTTTCTCTCAGTTGAAATCTATTTCTACGGTGTGTGACTTCCCCTTGTTCTCTTTGAGATTCACTTTCCATCCGAAATTCGGGAGGAAATGGTATCCAACTTTCACAAGTTGGACGTTTCTGAAAGATTTGCATTAAACATAAATTGATAAGAAACATCAATTGCGAGGAATTTCCGGTGACATTTATAAGAATGATAACTCGTTGCTCGTAGCACTCCAAGGCATATCTTTAAAAGTCACGAGTCTTTTTGAAGACAGACACGGAATGATTTGTAGGCGCGAATACCGTTACATTTGCATTTGGACTGATTTGGATTTGATACGATACTGACAGAATAATGCTTACACACAGCAATGAAAATGTTTTTCACGCAAATATTACCAAAAAAAACTTAATATTTCGTCCTTTTGACGATAAACGAATATTCTTAGTCCAAATACTCTTATGTCAAAAAAAGAGTTACATCCCTTAAAAATTCTCTTTGAGAATTTTCTCTATTCATCTCAAAATGAGATATTTTAAGCACAGTGATTTATTTGAGTTAATGTTGGGAAAACAAAATCTTATTTTTTTACAATTTGAGATTTTACATTTTCAAAATTTTATAGATTTTTAACCCCAAAAAAACCTTTTTAACCTTTAGGGGATTTAGAAGTCCTTTTAAAACCCATTTTAAAATAATCGTTGAATCTGGCCACGCCCATTTTAGTGGGCATAAATGTAAACAAAATACTTTTTTTACAAAAGGAAGTCTTATAAACTGAAACATGTATCTTTTATTTTAAATTGGGCCTTTTATTTTTTTATTTCCGAGCCGATTAGAAGTCTCACAGTATACATTAAATTCAATTTATCTCAATACGTAAATTTTAATGTGTGATGTACCTTTTCTGAGAAACTACTGTTCGCAGGTATGTAAATTTTTTATGAAATATTTATAATGATGTCTAATATATACTGAAATGAGCTTTTTGTAAAAAACTCAAAAATTTATTTCTTACAAATTTTTTAAGCGAAAAATGGGTCAAATTTCGCAATGTTTGATAAAATATTTCATAATTTATTAAAAAATTCAAAATTAGATAAAAGCTCATTTTAGTATAATGAGAGAGGTGTACTTTTATTGTATGTGAAAAATTTCAATCATGTATATATAACAGATTTTGAGAAAAGGTACATCGAAAACAGCCAATTTAACATTGTCAGAATAGAGAGAGAAAGGTTTTCAACTCCCCTTAATAGGTTTAAGTAATTAGAAATGTGAACTTTAAGAAGTATAAATTTTTTTATAATACATAATATTATTATTTGCGTTTATCTGAGACAATATTGGATCTATACTATTTTTACTACTATTTTATTAGGAAAAAAAATGACAAATGGTTAAAATATCTTACTTATATAAATTTTTTTTATTGATGTATTTTCTATGCTATTTTTCAGTTAGAGGGAATTATCATTTGAATAGTTTTATACATGACAACACCTACTATTTTTTCAGAAAGCCATCTGTACTATTAGCTACATTTATACAAATTGAATTTGTGAAATCAATTATTTTTTTGCCTGAGTGTTTTTTTTACTTTTACTGATCAAAAGTCTGTATTATTAATAAAAAAATAAAAATGAACGTGTTTTCAAAGAATATTTAGAATGTTATTTTTGTTTACAGAGTGGGATGCATAAGCTTAAAAATTCTCACCACAATTATTTAACTTGTAACTTTTTTTCGTAGTTATTAACGATTTTGTTATTTTTTTATGGTGGGAAGATTAATTACCAAAAATGGAAACAGTTAAAAATTAAATATTAACAGTTAAGCAAAATAAAAATGAAAGATTATTTAAACATTTGACTTTAGTACGGCAAATGGTTGGATATAATATAAATTTGATTCTATTTTTTTCCAGAAATAAATATTGCAAGTTGAAATAGAATCTGTTTTTATTGTTTTATTCAGGCAAAAGTACATGAAATATTTTTTTAAAAACTCAGTTTTTTCAGAGTTGGGAAAAAAATGTTTTTATATATTACTTCGAGAGAAACGTAAAAGTACAGCCTTGAATAATTTTTTTTATTTTTTAAAAATGTCGACGTTGATAAAATTAAAACTCATTTATACGACTCGTCATCACGATCAGGAAAAAAAAATGTTTCTTGGGGAAGAGCATATGTTTAGAATTACAAGCACGATTTTCTTAGAAATGATATTAATATATCTGATGAAAAAACGTTTTCAAGAAAAAAATAAATACTTGTAAAACATTTCGCTTTGATCTAAATTCTGTATTTAAAACTAGATTGCCAAAGAAAGTCATTATGACTGCTTTTTAACTTCAATTTGAAAAACAATTACATATATAATATACAATTTCTGAGAATTTTGTAGAATATATATTTTTTTTCCAAGTGAAGCAAATTTTTTTATTGTTAATATTTACTTATAACTTGTTATATGACTGTAAATAATATAAAAAATACCTAAAGCTAATTTTAAAGAAATTTCTTTACACATAAATCATTCTTTCACAATGCAGTCATTTTGACTGCTTTTGAACAATATAGGTATATACTAAGTTTCAGTCTTTCTAGTGTTAATAGGAAAAAAATTTCTGTTATAACTTAATGTTTTCATTTGTTTTTGCTTTGAAGCAAATTTCGACTAAGCTCGAAATGTAATAAAATAAATTAATTGCTGTAATGTAGCATAATATTGAAATGAAAAATTTGGATGCATTGTTTACATCATAATTATCTTCGTAGGAAAAATTTCATGCAAAATATTTTTTCACTTTAGTGTTTAAAATGTAATATTTTGCTTAATCCAAGCTATTAAAACTAAACAAATAATTTGAAATGGAAAGTGAAATAAATAAAATAAAAAATAATTTTTAAGTTAATTATTTAACTTTGCATAGTTATAATATTAAAAGTACATACACCTTCAACTATTTAAACACAAATATTTTGAGAATTAGATTACAAAATTAATTAAAGATATTAAGAGTAAGTAAATGAGCCCATTATGTCTTATTTATTTGAGAAGAACATTATTGGATGAACACTTTACAATTAAATGTTCTTTTCTATGTCATGAGGTTAAGTTTCTGGTTAAATTTCTTTGTTGTGTTTCGTCTGGAAGTAAAAATTTCACACGTAACTAATTAGCGTGGAATGTTGCAAATTTATTTTTAGAATGTTTAATGGTAGGTTTGAGTTATGCAGTTGAATAAATTGCACAATATTATTTATGATGAGAAATAACTTTGAACTTTTTGAATAAGCTTACTTTTTAAAGAAGCTTTATTCATCGAGCATATGAATGAAATAAGAGCTACTCTGCTAAAAAATAGGAGAGCAAGAAAAAAAGTAAAAGGAAACCTTTGTGTGATAGCTATGTATAGGTTTAAAATGGAGAATACAGGTGTAAAAAAATGAAGTACAGAAAAAAAGAAGCAAATAACAATTGCATGGGAATTTTAATTATTTGGAATGGTATAACGAACATGAACTGATGCTTCAGGGCAATGGTTCTCAAACTTTTCAACTCACAGAACCCCTAGAACTAGAAAGTGTTCTCATGGAGTCCCATTACATACACATACTTTGAAGAATATATCTCAAAATAGTACATTTATAGTAGATCAACAGTTAATAGGCACTGTATGTAAAGGCAATTAAAAAAAGCATTGCATTTATTATTAAAAAATTCTAATCTACTTTTTTATTATTATTTACCATTTAATAATATTAATTTGTGATAAAAGTGTCACCTACCCAAGTGTTATATTTAGTAACTGGGATATATGCTAGTATTTTTTACACAAACTGTCGAAGTCTATGTCTACTGAGATTAAATGCAATCGCATTATATTCTGAGTTTAATTTGTTTTTATACTTTGTTTTTGCAGCCACGTTGAGAAATATATTTCACTTCAAAACAATGTTCTGAATGGCGTTAAAATGTTGCTAACAGTGTGAGAAATCCTGTGTATTTTGCATGAATTTGCAACCTAAAATTTAGAAGAGTTGTGTGGTTGCTTAAATTTAGATTTTAACATCTAATCATTTTCTGTTGATATGTTCCTTCATTATGTGCGTTTTCCACAAATGTAAAATGGTGCATTTTCCATTAGATAACTATTTAGTTTTGCAAGACATTGTGCTAACTAATGAATAAAAATATTATCTCGTTCAACCAGAGATAGTAAACAATAGAATATTCATAATCTAGTAGGAAGTATATATATGAAGATAAATGTGCACGCGTTTTAATATTATTTTATTATATTATAATAAAAATTTAATAAGTGTTACACAAAATAAAGTTATTATATATGAATAACATTTTCAGTTTTAATGAATAGGATGAGCTTTAGGTACTTGTAACTATACAAAATTCATAGAGAACGGGAATCTATTTTACGTACATATTTATTTCTTCTTGGTTTTTTTATTGAGACTCACAGACCTTGGAGATGCCTTGTAGAATCCTTGGGTATGCCTTGTGGAACCCCAGGGTTCCGTGGAGCATGGTTTGAAGACCACTGCTTTAGGGCAATAATTTGGTTGCAAATAAATGACAAAAACAGATAGTTTAAATTATACATGATGTTTAAAATGTTGTGAAGTCCTCCCAAACCTTTAAGACTGCCTCACACCTGTTTAACATGGATGCGATGAGGCTATCGATGAGAGTTGGGGAATACTGTTCCACTCCTGAGGAAGTGTGATCTCTAGGTCTTGGACAGTGTCAAGAGGCCTTGGTCTTGCAGCAATGCCTTACTTGAGTGTGTCCCAAACATGTTTGATCCAATTTAGATCATGAGAGCATGCTGGATTCTCCATACGCTGTATTGTTTGAGCTTCAAGAAAGTTCTCTACAAGACGAGTTGTATGAGATCTGACATTATCCTGCATTTAAAGAAAGGAATCACAAATAACTGCAGCATAAAATATAGCATGTTATCTCAAGATCTCGTCTGTAAACCTTTGAGTCGTCAAATTGCAATTCCGGATGATATGCAGGCCAGTACGTCCATTTATGCAGATTTCAGATTATACCATAAAACCACTGCGTCTGTAATGAGATCTTTTCTGAACGAATACAGGGTTATTTCGAGTATCCCTTTCTCGCCCTACCAAATCCTGTCTGGTATCGCACAGTAAAGTGAACCAGGATTTGTCCATAAACATTATTTGACTCCAGTCACTTTGCATCCAACCTCGATGTTGAGAAACCCACTTTCTTCGGGAGTACGGTGTCTTGTTGTCAACAGAATACACATCATTGACATACTTGCATACAGACTACCTACATGAAGTTTATTTTCGATTGTTTGGCTTGAGACCCTTCGTCCTGTTGCTAAATTAAATTCTCTTTGAATATGTTTAGCATTTGCTGTTCTGTCTCAACAAGCTGTTAACAGAATATATCGGTCATTATTTACTGTGGTAGCATGTGGACGACCTTGTCCTGGCCGACGTTGAACATGCCCAGTTTCTCTTGGAGTTGATTATACAGTCTTACAATGATACTTCTTGCTCCTCCAACAGCGTCCATTACAGTTTTTTGTATTTTCCCGGATTCTAGTCTCCTGATAATATACCAAGCCATGAATTCCGGTTGATCACATTGTCGTGATGTTTTCCGGTCACTTTTTTTAAAAAAAAAAACAGTCGAAGGTTTAATTTAACCACTGAGGCAATGGAAAACAATAGCTTCTACGAAGTCTCGATTTCTCTACTTATAGCCTTTTTCTTATTTTTGACATCATGAACGTTAATTTGCATATGAATTTTTCTTTTTCTGCTTCATTTTAGACTATCGATATTTTCGTTTACGTTACTTTTCAGAAGAATTATTTGTTTAATATCGTTAAATCCGTGTGCTTCCCTAATTTATTTGAGCCGTGTATATCGAAATAAATTTCATTCTAAAGTTTTTAAATAAAAAGTTTAATATTTCACAAGAAATTATTCTCACACATTATTTTTAAGAAGAAAAATATATAGCTTAACTAAAATGGAAATAAACTAAATAACATTTAAGCATTAACATTTAAAATTTTTACATCTTTTAAGATTTAACTATTAAGACCTGAGATATAACTATATGATTAAATGTAATAGTAAGCGAATTTTTATGCACTATTAATTCGGTAGACTGTATATCTTTATAGATTCTCTCTCGGGGTGTATACTTTACATAATTATGTGTTTCACCATAAATCATAATGATATACTTTTTATTTGTGTGTGTGTGTGTGAAGAGTATTTAAAATTAATTCTCTTATACTTTTGAACAATAAAAAAATATTCCGAAACTTACCCTTAGGGAATTAATCATTTTGAAAAGTATAAATTTGTTTGAAACAGCACATTTCGAAATTACAAAAGAAACTATTTAATTTATTTCATAAGAAAAAAAAGTAGAGTACTTTTGCATAATACATACAAAGCAATACAAAAAAAAAAAAAAGGAAAAAAAAAAAAGGAAAACCAATCAAAAGTACATTAAAGAAGAAAAGTTAAAAACATTTTTAAACCTATAATATTGATATTTTTATCTCAAGTTTTTAGTTACCAGCTTTCAATAACATCTTTTTCTCACAAAAACTAATCTAGCAAAATAATAATTTTTAAAAAAGCTGGATTACGATAAATCTGATTAGTTTAAATTAATAGCACGAATAATAATAATAATTAAGCAAGAAAACAAAGAAAAAGTTTAATAAAATTCAAGCTTCATGCACACATTTTTTGCGGTTAAAAAATGAATGTATTTTTAAATTAATAAATGTAAAATTTAAACATCGCAAAGGGATATCTTTGGCTATTACTGTAATGGTAACAATTTTGTTTGAGGAGAAATGTAAATGTGTTTTTCAAATTCAACTGCCAATCACTACAGGCAAATCCATTTATATTTATCGTTTATATTCGATTTATTATTGATTTAATTTTTGTATCTTGAAGAAATCATCAATATTATATCATTTCAATATCAGAATTTAATGCAGTGTCTACTATATATGTGCGTTACTATTTATTTTCAATTCCTTTTCCATTATGTACTGTTTTAAAACACCATTGCTTGGAAACACTTCAAAAGATATGATTGATCATTTAAGAAAAGACCAAAGAATGCGCTTTAGTGTAAATAAATTTATTTTAAAGAGAACATCAGAATGAATCAGGCACATATGTTACACACACGTTTATTGATATCATGTATTCGTACAAAAAATTTAATTTGACAAAAAATGAGTTTGGAGAAAAATGTATATTTATGAAATAAATTTGATAAAAAAGTGTATAATAATAATATTTTGCGATTTAAGGATTCTCATTTGTTTTTACATTAAACGTTTTTTCAGAATGGACATTTTTAATATCATAAAATAGGAGTACATGGCATTATAAATATTAAGTATATCACACACACACACACACACACACACACACACACACACATTACAACATAGATTTCGCACAAGACAAAAAACACATACTCCACACATTTAAATGACACAACAACAAAACGAGTATTAACACACACAACCCACACACTCCGGGTCAACCTAAACTATTCTAAGCAAACCCTACTCAAGTATAAAAACATGTTGTATATTCCAGTCTTTTATTTGAAAAACAGAATTGAATTTTTTTTTAACTTTTTAGCATCCCAGCACCTCCCTTGTGAGTCATTTCTAAGCTAATTCTGATTCAACAAAAAAGTCTGTCATATTCAGCTGTGGTAAAATTTCAAAAATCTATATATTAACAGTTCGAGTTTTTCTTGATTTTTAGGAATTACTTTTCTCTATATGTATTAATATAAAATTCACATAATTGCCGCTTTAAAACCATTTAATTCACTTACATTTAACGCTTCGACTAAGCAAATGTGAAAAACATTGTTATATTACATAGCTTTGTATTCTTTTATTTTAAAGCCTACCGTAAGAGGAAATTTGTCCCCTTTTTCCGGAAAACAATCCACAAACGCTTAATAACTAAAATTTGTTAAAAGCTCACCCTACATTATCGCGTGAGTTACGATAATTGAGGTTAGTCTCTCTCTTCATATTTAAAGAGAACACTAAACAATGATCTTTGAGGTGAGTTTCCAGAAACAGGACGTCCTGCTTATAATAGAATCACGCCTGAAATATGTTTCTCGGCAAGAATCTATTTTTGGTCTCCCCTTCCTATTTCACACACTGTCCAGCTTCGAATGAGTACAGCCCTATATCTGCAGCTTCAGTGATTCATAGCTAGAGCAATTTCCGACTGCCTCTGAGACCGCCCTACCTTTACTTCTCGAGAATCGCATTTCCTCAATCTCGCTTCCGACGGTGATAAGGTAGCTTCAAATACTAGAATGAGTTTATTAGAGTATTGCTTTGAGTGAAAGCCAGAAATGCTGAAACTGTAAAGCTCCAATTTAAGCCAGACAGGTCTACCAACGTAACTTCTTCCGTATTCGTAGTATCTGTATAGATTAACCAATAAATTGAAATCTATTTAATCTATTCAAATGCGATTCACGTGCAATAAATTCTGAATTAAATTGAATTATTGCTTTATTGAATGTTTATATGGGATGGTTATATACAGGTTTGGAAAATATGCAGTACAATAATTTATTTGACAATTAAACCAGTTTAAATGCTGATAAATGCCTGAGATTGGTCTGATTTACTTTTACTCATAAAAATATGATTGGTACCTGACAATTTTCCAGAATAAATCTTTAAAAAAAATATCTGGTACATGAGCTAAATATGTGAAGGGGAATCTATACCTTGAGGATTTGAAGAAGGGAGCTAGCCCCAATTTTAGCCAATTGAAAGAATAAATAATAAATAAAAAAATCCAAAGAACTTGAATCAATTGCTGAGACTAGCTTCAGTCTACGGTATTTGATGATATTTATGTTTGATCTAATTCCAGAATCAAATTTCTGATTTTTATTTTTATTATTCCTTGATATTTGATTTTTAAGTACGAAAACAGTAAGAAAATGTACTACTGTTTCATAAATGTATCTAGTACACTTTTTAATTTCATTTTCATCATAAGTTTTTAATTTAAGATATCCGACTACGTTCAAAACCGCGATTTTAAAAAAAGCACCTAAATGGATAATTTTCATGATATTTAGTGCCACTTAGATTAGAATACATGTATATAATTTTTTTAAAGACATTATGACAAAAAAAAATTATTTAAATACAATATTTTGGTAAAAAATTAACTTATAATAACCTTTTTTCAAAACGTTCTCTTTTTATAATAAATGTTTCTAAAATAATAATACTTTGTGTGTGTGCTTATATAAAGTAAGGACTTCTCCAGAGAGTCTGAACTAGAATTTTTGAAAAATTCACATTATTTTGACAGTTACCACCAAATGAAACAATTATCGGCGTTTTTTTCTTAAAGTTACTCCCCTCTGTTGTAGTGTGAAATATGCATAAATCCACTTCAAAGTTATACATTTCAAAAATTCTAGTTCAGACTCTCAGGAGAAGTCTTTACTTTATATAAGCACACACACACACGCACACACACACACACTCAAAATATTGATATTATAGAAACATTTACTATAAAAAGAGAACGTTTTGAAAAAAAGATTATAAGTTTATTTTTTGTCAAAATATTGTACTTAAATAATTTTTTATTGTAATAATATTCTTAAAACAATCTTATATACGTTTTTAAATCTAAGTGACTCTAAATATCATAAATATTACCCATTTATTATAAGCTTTTGCAAAATCATGGTTCCGAACGTAGTCGGATACCTTAAAAAAATATCTTTTATAAATTTAGACTACCCGTACGTATGTAAGGTAAAAATGGAAAATGTGCTAAAAGGAAAGCTGAATTTTCTAATACAAATAAAAAAATGATTATTCATGCATACCAATGGCAAACATTTTTGGTTTTTACTTTATTTTTCGAGTATTAGATTGCGGAAGATTTCGAAAACACAAAAAATTTATTTATAAAATTATTTGTTTTTTATTCTATCGGATGGATACAACTACATTAAACAATTATATGTTTCGCAATTCGGTTTCTCAGAATTAGGATGTTAGTATTATCTTAACTTAGTTGAGAGAGTAGGAATAGCGCACCGAGGGGGAAATATGTAGTATAAGTTATTTGCTTTCACTCCCATACAAACATCCCCACCCACACACAACCCTTGAATTTTGACTAATAGCTAGATGATATAGTGGGCGCATAAGTTGGCACTTTATCTCTCTGATCTTACGCACCACACACGCATTGCCCTTTAAAACTTGTAACATGATTTTCAGCACATTATTTCATTGCATTATCCCATGCTCTCGTAACTTTACACGGCTGTTTTTGACTAAATGGAAGGGCAATTCGTAACTTATTCACGGTTCTCAACCCAGCTAATCAACAACTTAGATACAGTTCTGCCAATAAACAAGGTAAGATGACACCTAATTGAAAAATAAATATTCAGCCTTTGATAAGAATAATATAAATTAATCAATAGAAGAGGAAATTTAATTTCAGAAATTTTCATAATTCAAAATAATATATAATGTCAATGTAAATAAATAATTTTGATATATTTATCGTAACGTTCTCCTTAAGGTATACGACTACGTTCTCTCGGAACCGTGATTTTAAAAAAGCTCCTTAATCCTTATTTTAAAAAGATGTTTCATCTAGTATGTTTATAGTTCTGTGAAAGAAAGATCGAAATAAAAGAGTATTGTGTTTTAATATGTTGGATCAAGATTTAATTCATTCTTAGCTAGGAAACACACACGAGTAAAATTAAAAAAGATTTATTTGCGTTCGTATTATATTCAAAGAATTCCTTTTTTATGACTTAAAAAATTATTCTCGATAATTCAATAATAATGGTAATTCTTCTTTTAGTCATATGTGTATACCGATAGAAATAATAATTGATACATTTGATTAAGACATTTCAATACCCAAAAAATCCCATTTTTCGGAAAATCGATATTTCATTATTTTTGTCACTGAATCAATGAATCAATTTAAGTAAGTGAATTTTTTAAAAATTAATTTGCTGTTTACATGCAAGGCATTAAAGTTAAACATGCTTTACTTTTCTTTCTTTTTACTGTTCTTAAGTATTTATGTTTACATGTTAAAATAAGTATATATATATATTTTAAAGCCATATTCTGGTACTTAAAAATGAAAATGTCTTTAGCTTGGCGATAGAAGTAACAAGATATTGATTCTGAATAAGAGGAAATTATTATATAATTTTTTGTTCTGTATTGAAGATTAATGCTTCAGTAAATAACATGCAATCAAAGCTCTTTTATGAATTATATCATGTTTCTTTAATTAGGGTAAGGCATTTTTGCTAAATTCATCGAAAGCCTTTGGGATACTTTTATCGATATTCTTTTAGAATTCAGTTACACATATTGAAATTGAATGCTTAGTTCATCCATATTAGAATGGAACCTTACACTGAAATTCGAGTGCGCACACACATACACGAGCGCACACTCATAAAAATGCATATGTATAATAAAATAAAAGTCTTGCTGTGATTCCATTATCTTTCTTTGAAACATGTAGAAACGGTTATGTACGTAAATTTCTGACTCGCTCACGCACGCACGCACACGAACCCACACAGACACCCGCATGCACACACGAACTTATAACAAAGAATTGATGGTGATTTATAAATTTAAACTCGCAAATTTTCTTCTTTCATTGAAAAGAAATATTAATCTCATGTAGAAATTTTTTCAGTTTTATTAGAATAAATATATATATATAACTCATTTTCTTACTCAAAGAAATATCATTCTTTTATTATTCAGTTAATATAAATGTATTTGATGCTTGATTATTTTAAATAAATACATATATTAATATATAAATTCCATTTTTACTTTTAGGCATTTTTCTCTTCCCCCCCCCTTCAATAAGCTATGCAGTTTTTGTATATTATGCTTATTAAATTTGCTAATGAAAATAAATGAAGAGAACCAAAATAGTAAATGTTTGGTTACATGTCACTAATTATAAGGAAAACAAAGGCTGCCATTTATTACCTTTCACACTAAATGCAAAGTTTCACGAAACGCTATCTTGTAAAATATATTTTACCATGGTGTAAATAATAGAAAAATCCGCTTTTCATTAAAATATAATACACTGTGCTCCAGTTTAAAACCACTGATTAAACTCCTCTTATAAACATAATGTGATCCATTGAAAGAATGAAACGGATGATTAGTATACATACAACAACTAAACAGCCTCCACTGAATAATTTTTGCACCTCTCCCCGCCGAAAATATTCAGATATTCTTAATAATAATTCGAAGCCTAACACTTCGCTCATATAACCGAAGTTTGGGAATTTTGGTCGTGGAAAATGTACCAGTGCTTAGTTCATTAGCTTAATCAAGAGGCAGTAGCGGATATTAAGGTGCATTCAAATGTTGCGGAGGCCCGGTTTTAAGTACGCGTTTAAAACTCCGCCAATTAAAAGAGGTTACATAAATTAACGCCTCGGCAATTAGGTTAAACAGTGTTTGCTTAATGCGTCTATGAGTAACAGGGATCTAACTGACAGCGTGAAATTTAACCTGCCGTGCGCTCAAATTCCGGTATGCATTTAATGGGAAGCGATAAATTATTTCTGAGTTTGTGGGACAACGTTCTTTCCTTTACTCTTGTTTCCTTAACTTTTATTATGAAAGGGATTCTCTGATCCCAATTTTCTCTTCATTCATTCATAGAATCAGAATGAAGGGGGGATTTTAAATTTCTTTTTTGGATTCTCGTTTTATGATTACAAATTGGTAATTTAACAGTTTTGTTTTCAAAGAATTATAAAATGCATTTTTTTTATCTCATTCCATAATTCTTAAAACATTTTCCAATCTTTAAAAAAAATTATAAACTATTTATGAATTGTAAACTTATATATTTTTTTCTTTCGTTAAATTAGAACTTTTTTTTTATGAGAACATTAAATTTGGGATTATTAACATGCAAATATTTTCGCTCCTAAAAATAGTTTCAAAATACTACTTGAGATGCTAAAGATGAGAATGAACAAAAATGATACCGTATGATAAAAATAAATTGATCAAATAAAGTGACATTACAAACTGAGCAATAATTTATAGAAGTAAGGAATTCATAGATGTAATATACGTATTCACACACACACACACACACACACACACACACACACACACACACACACACACACACACACACACACACACACACACACACACACACACACACACACACACACACACACACACACACACACACACACACACACACACACACACACACACACACACACACACACACACACACACACACACACACACACACACACACACACACACACACACACAATGAAGATTCACAACTATATATAAATCGTTATTATCACTTAATTTTATATATTAATTTCAATTATTGTTTATAAATTTATATATTAATTTTAATAATAAACTATTTGTAAATTTATAAATTTATTTCAATTATAGTTTGTAAATTCATATATTAATTGGAATTACATATGAATTACTGTTTGTAAATTTATATATTAGTTTGAATTACGGTTTGTTAATTTATATACACTAAATGCCATTAAAATTGCTACACCCAGAAGGCCGCATGATACAGACGTGAAATTTAACCGGCAGGAAGAAGGTGCAATGATGTGCAAACGAAAGCTTTTCAACACATTCAGACAACGCAGGCTTTCGGTAGCGACACCTACAATGTGTTTAAATGAGGAAATTGTTCAACCGATTTCTCTTACACAAATTGCATTAAAACGTTGTTGCCTGGTGAAACGTTTTTGTGATGCCTTGTGTAAGAAGCAGAAATGCACACTAACACGTTTCTGACTTTGATAAAGGTGGAATTGTAACGTACAGGGATCGTGGTTAATGGTATCGCAGTTTTGCTACTCTCATCGGTTGAGATTCAATGACTGTTAACAGAATATGAAATGGATGGATTCAGGACGGTAGTAGGGAACACCGTATTGGATCTTAACAGCTCCCAATCACTAGTAACCGAGAAGGCAGGTATGTTACCCTCATAACCTTAATGGATCGTTCAGCCATGTCTCGAGCTCTGAGTCAAGAATTGGGGTCGTTTGCAAGAGAACAAGTGTCTGCACGAACTGTTCGATGACTTTTACACCAACATGGAGACCATGGCTGCGGTTACCCTTGACGCTTTGTGACGGGCTCCCGCACTTTTTCAGTAACATGTCCCTTTTGGGTTCTTTGGGGCCAGAATAAATGGCAATTCTTTTCCAACCAACTCGAGAAGTAAAACGTGAATGAAAGATGCAAATTAGGAAGCTTTTAAATAACAGAAGTTTAGAGTAAGCTGGGTGGCATTTTGGGAGTGTTATGATAGTCCGTGTTGCAAGTGTGAAGAGTATTTCGAGAAGTTAAGTGACAGTCAAGAGAGGTTACCCGTGACAGAGAGCCTTTAGTCAAGGTGGAAACAATTCCACGCCAGTGAACCGCAACTTCAGTTAGGATCCGGTAGATTGCTGCTTCGGTGGACATTAAGGTAGGAGTTACCATTTTAATATTCGAATCTGTGTTTACATTGAAATTGAGCTTAGGCGAGTTAGTTATTGATAGTGTTCGGTATTATATATTGTGTGTTTCACCACCTTAGATTCTCTCACGTATCATATTATTACCTAATCTGTTATTGGTTTAAGCTAAGATCTTAATAAAGTAATATTAAGATTATGGCAGCGTCTGGTTCTTCATTTAATCCTACACCTCTAGCTCACGCTGATAATCTAGGAGAAGGTCACCCGAGGGGTACACCCTTACAGCTTGTTTCACAGTCAGAAGCGTGTTCGATGATGTGACCTTTTACGAACCTAATTTTTTTCAGATAAATAATTTTAACATAATTTTTTTCAGATAAATCTAAGTTCTGTTTAGAGTATCAAGATGGCCACATCCGTGTTCAGCGGCATCGTGGTGAACGCACATTGGCAGCGTACATTGGTCATCGTCATACTGGGCCATCACCTGGTGTAATGGTATGGGGTGCTATTGGATACACGTCTCGGTCACCTCTTGTTCGCATTGATGGCCCTTTGAACAGTGCACGTTACATTTCTGGTGTGTTGCGACCCGTGACTCTGCCCTTTATTCAAGCCATTCGAAACCCTACGTTTCAGCAGGATAATACACGACTGCAGGTTGTCGGTATTGTATGGATCTTCCTTGATACGGAAAATGTCCCGCTGTTGCCCTGGCCAGCACCTACACCAGATTTCTCACCAAGAGAAAATGTCTGGTCCATGGTTGCTGATCGACTGGCTCTTCACTATGCACTAGTCACTACGGTTGATGAGCTGTGGTATCGTGTTGAAGCTGCACGGACATCAGTACCTTTTCATGCCATCCAATCTCTGTTTGAGTTAAGGCCCAGGTGCATAAGTGCTGTTATTACTGCCAGAGGTGGTTGTTCTGGGTACTGATTTTTCAGGATCTATGCATCCAAATTTCTTGAAAATTTAATCACTTGTTGTTTTATGTATAATATATATTTGTCCAATAAATATCAATTTGTTATCAGCATTTCTTCCTGGTGTAGCAATTTTAATGGCTAGTAGTGTATATTAATTTAAACTACTGTTTTCCTTATCAATATTGCAGATGATGTAAACGTTACCTTAGATTTATTCCCTAATTTATCGGAATACTTATTCCTACTCTTACTGAACAGAATTTATACGATAATAATAAGCTATCCAACATGTATTTAAGCTAATGACTTTTATAATGCCGTTTTCAAGTGTATTATTTAACACTCACTAAACGGAGAAAAAAATAGTAAGATTTAAAGTTCTTAAGCTTGTGATAACTTATCTTTTGACAAAATGCTTTTTGGACATATAGATTAGTTTCTCAAATTCAATTTAATCTGAATTTTATAAGTAAGTAGGACGAAATATCAATCTGTGTAGAATGCAAAATGCTTTATTTTCGATCATCAGCGAATTTTTCAGAATTAAAACATGCAATAAAATAAATATTTTCTAAATTAACATCGTTTTATTGTTTAAGAATAAGAGAGAATTATGCATTAATATCGAATTCATTTTATGAGTTTACATAATATACGGACTTTTGCACTTAAAATTAACAGCAACTGCGGAAACATAAAAAACTTTACCCTACAAAAACAAACAATTTTTACTTTTCATTTTGACACTAAGCTGAAAAGACCTCTCTCCCAATCTCGCTTTTCTTTTTCCTTCTTTTGAAACGGATTGAATTTCATTTCATTTTTGAACAAGAAGAAAAGTTTAATATATTTTGAAAGGAAGGACCTAAAGAAGTGAAAGTAAAGAAAAAAATCTCCCACCCTTCTTCAAGGATCTAAAAATAACGTGTCCAATATTCAAATTTTGCTGCCGTCATTAAGTATATCTCTTTTTCTCACCTTTTACCGTTCTTAATGAGCGCAACTTATGTGAATATGGATGACTTTGATATGCGTGTTCTATGCAAATGAAGGTTTAACCGAAGTAACTTTAAATTCTGGCCAAATATTATTCGTTATGAAGTGTGCAATGATCTCCCAAACGTTTTTTTGAATATTTGCCAGTATGCAGATAAACTACTACATGCAAAAAATAGCAAAATAGCAGTTTCTTTTAAAACATTTAAGTTTGCTACAGTTCATGTTCTTTCTTTTATTAAAAAAGTATATTCTGAATAAAAAAAAAGTTTATTAAATAACATCTTTAACTTGAATACTCTTCAAACGTATTCCGAAACATTCTCCTTTAAGTTAATGGATGTTATCAATTCTCGTGTTAAGCTCTTATTACTGGATATTAATATACTTAATTGTTTGTTTAATTTAATAAATATTTGTTCATAGTTTAAGAGGAGTCACAGAAGGAATTCAATTGATATACTTTTTTATATTCAAATTCTTATAAAAAGTTTCGTTTCTAAAAGTATTATACAAACGCATTTAACAATGTCGTAACAAAGCGAAATGTGTGAACATTTTTACGTCTAGTTATGTTATCTAATAAAGGTTGAATGAATGACTATGAAATATTATAATTTGTTGTAAAAAAAGTTATTTGAATATTATAATGTACACACACACAATATATTGGAAAATATATTAAATAATACATTCTCTTATTTTAACATTCTGTATATAATTGTAACTTAAACACCAGAGTAATTTGCTGATACATCAATATTTTTAATTACATAATTATGTGAGTGACAAATTACAAAAATACACTTATTTTTTAAATAATTCTTAAATGATGTCGAGTGTTAAATTAAAGCAAAATCTGCAGCTCAATTTAATATATTTGAAAATGACTTGTCAGATGAATGTTATATTTTGCATGCATAGAAAACAAGTTTAGCTTAAATTAAAAAATAATATTTTTGATATAATAATTTAAATTGAATTAAAATTTATTTAATTGAAACAAATGACTGGAGCAGTTTACACTCATTGCTAAATTTTTTGGATCTGTAAGCATATGTAATAAGTAAGTATTTTTGATAAATTGTAAGACGTCATGCCTCCTATGAGCCAAAAATTTTGTGAAAAAAATAACATGAGTGGCTTATTGACATTTCACAAGAAGCACTCTAAGTGTTATGGATATCTGACTTCGTATTTCGTCATCGCATTCAAACGACGAGGATGAAACTGGAGAGCTCGGACTTAATTTTTTTAATCCCATGTCACGTGGGGACTTAGAGCCCCAACAAATGTGACATGCTTCAGCCCCCTATATGATAAGACCTATCGTATAGCGGGGCTTACGCATGTTACTGAAATCAGGGGTCGATCACGTGGCTCTATTTTAAAATTGCCGGCTGCGAGCTTGAAGCGACAACAGTCTTCATTAGTATGAGTCCAAAACTCACTGCGTATGAAATAAGACTGTTACAGTTCCAAACAAGTTATCGTGGTTTAAGATAAATAATATTTAAAGGATCCTTGTAAATGTTCAAAAACTGATTTTTTGAACCCTATTTATTAATTTTGATAAAAATAAATACAGTAATGTATTTATTTTTCGTAAATTATTTTAAGGAATTGAGTTAGTTTTAAAAACTGGTTTTAAAGAGTTAATTGTCTTCAGGGAAATTGTGTGCGCTTTTGTTTTTGTTCCTTATGCCGCCTGATCTCGACTGCGTCAGATCGAAGGCCCATGAAATTCATCATGGCAAGGGCTAGATGTACGCCTGTCGTTGGCCGTAGCATTGAGCACCATACAGGTGACAGTACGATTTAGATCAGTTCCACCCTAATTTTGAGGGAGGGTCAGGGGCATCCCAACTCTCTCTTCCCCTTTCACCAACCTCACACTTGCGGCTCGACAGCTATTTAGAGTACCCCCATGATGTGAAGGCGCTATACATTTACAAACATCCATGTTTTCTCCGGGATTCGAACGCAGACCCTACGGCACAGTATTAAGCGTCGCTAACCACTATACTGGATGGGCGATTGTGGTTAGCTACTACAGTAGAACAAAATTCAAATGAATCTTGAAATTTTGGCTTAGATGAGTAATGCTTGTTGTATAATATCTTTAAATTGTCTTAATCATTAGTTACTTTTTAGTTATCTGAATTTACGGATGTTTTTAATATTATACTGTATGAGAAATTACTTAGAAATTGTAAGTGAATTTCAGATTGTAAATTCCTGACATGCCATGCTCTTTTGAGTATAATGCATTTCTGAAACTTAAGAATATGCCTATTTGTATGAAAAATTTCATTAATAAATAAATATATTAACAATATGAAAAAGGAAGTTAATCATCGAAGAATCTAGTACAATGAGGACATTTTAAATATGCGTGCACGATAGCAAATAATTTATAGAATTTTCAACCTCTATCACAGTTTTTCAATTTTTTTCCTATATATTTTTAATTTATGTGATTTTAGATTATACTAATAAATATGGAGGAAGGTAATTAAGTAAAAATATATATTACTTTCTTAAAAGCTTATACTCGTATAATAATTAATGATCCACTGTCAAAGTTTTTCTGGTGACTAAAATTTTATTTTGTGTCCCATATTCCACAAACTATGTTTTTTGGAAACTTTCCTAATGCAAACATGAAATATGGAGTATTTTATTTTGAAGGAGGCTTGTTGAGGAGGGGATATATGTTTCTGCTCTTTATAATTAATTATTTTTTATTCACTTTGAATTGACCGCGGCAGCCGAGTGTTCATGGATTCATGAATGGCTAGTCAGTGTTACTGAAGACTGTTTAAAGTGGCTTATGCACGTTAACACTAGAACGTCAGTCGGTGTAGATTGGACAACGGAGCCTGTTAAATTTGTTCTCCTTTCTGCGTTTTTGCAGGGATTTTGAAAAGTTTTCGTGAATTTTTATCATTTTCTATAGTGATTACACAGAAAAAGTTCAGTAGTTCTAGGGTTAATTAGGAGAGGTTTTACAACTAAATATACCTAGAACATCCGCTGATGTCGTTTCGACACCTAGGCATTTTATCATTATAAATAGCTGTTGTTCAGCTAAAGATAGTTCACTAAGCAGATACCATTAGTAAAACAAACTTCCGGAAGTAATATCTCAAATTAATTCGACCTTGAATACAATGTTATTGGGTTCACAGTGGAAATGAGTCAATTATACTAAAATCATTGTGTTTAAGTGTTTCGTTACATAACATTTGCTTATAAAAAAATCATTCGATTTTCGAGCCTTTTTCAGAGCAGAGACTCTAAAACGATGACTCGTAGGAAATGTTTAAGCCCTGATGAAATTGCTAATTGGTTACGAGAGCGTTTTGAAAATGAATCGGATGGTGGTCTCAGCTATCTTGTTCTAATTTAGATTCCGATGAAGTCCGATTGAGTGAAAATGACTGCAAAGAATCTGAGTAAAATGCAGATGAAATTGATAATATTTTAGTAAATCCTGATATATATGTCGTAAGGGATGCACAATATGGATACCTTCATAATAGTGATGTTCCTGGCAGATTTGCGACTTGAAATGTTTTGCGACAAAGCAGTGTTTCAACAAACTTCACGAAACATTATGTCTACGTCAGTTTTTTTTTATGATATAAAGGGTCATAATGTATGATAATTACATGAAATAATATTAAAAAGTCCTGAAACTAAACTCCACTGAACAATAGTCCTGAAATTATTTAGTTATTACTATTATTTTTTATATTTTATATCATGATGTGTTGCGTCAAAACGACACCGGTGGACGTTTAAGGGTAATCGAAATCCCGGACGTTCTACATTTAAATCTGCCGTGTCTCAAAGTCTTCACATTAGCGTGGTGTGGAAGTTTGGAAAGTAGAGTGCCAGCTCAAGTATCCTCCTCTTCACTTGACCTTTATTCAAAATTATGTAGTTGCTGACTTTATTCAAAATTATGTAGTTGTTGACTTTTATTCAAAATTATGCATTTGTTGACCTTTATTCAAAATTCTGCAGTTGTTGATATTTATTCAAAATTATGTAGTTGTTGACTTTATTCAAAATTATGTAGTTGTTGACCTTTATTCAAAATTATGCAGTTGCTGACCTTTATTCAAAATTATCTTGTTGTTGACCTTTATTCAAAATTATGTAGTTGTTGATCTTTATTCAAAATTATGCATTTGTTGACCTTTATTCAAAATTATAACCCTCGCGTTGCTTCAGATTATGACGTTAATAAAAAAAACAAATCAATTCATAATGAAGTTTCAAAAAAAATATTTACTGTTATATAACAGTTTAAAATATAACAATTACGATTTTTATCTTTACAGATTTTGATTAAGACTAGGGAAATATTTTTAATTCATAAGATTTTCATTATTATAGCTTAATTGCTACTTTTCCTTTTACGAATGCACAATTATTAAAATAATAATAATAAAAAACGATTACTAAACAAGCCAAGCTGAGGGAGGAGGTCATATGAGCTGTTTCTAAAACAATACCGTTTATCTTTAAAAAATATGGAAGATATGAAAATAATGCTAAGATGTCGTAAGTTTTGGAAAGCTGGATCATTTTAATAGTTATTATACATCTAACAAGATAAGAAAAGAAAATGTATAATTAAGAGGTTCAAAAATGGATCATAAATGAAGCAATTAAAACTGTCTTTATTGCCTCATTTGGAATCAGTTAATGTGATAAAACTACATCTACATAACTGAAGTTCAAATAATTGGATTTTCGGGTACAAAAAAAATTGCTTTCGATTCTGAAGATTTATCAGAGAGAAAAAAAAGTTTCACAGAATGAGTTAATAAATTCTGAAATTAAAAATCTATATCTAGAATTTTTTAACTCATTAAGGGAAACTTTTTTTTCTATAATTCAGTTTCTCTAAGCTAGCAAATTTGAGAACATAAAAGTTTGAATTTTTTTAATTAAAAGATTGTTTTGAGACACTAAACTCAGTTTAGTGTAAAATAGTTTCTAAAATATTATAGCATAATTGTTCTGTGAATGTTATGATAGTTATTCATTCAGGATATTTTTTATAGATTGAATATATTGAAATGCGTTAAGCCAAATTTGATTTTTTGACAAATTGAACTAAATTAAATACAAATATAGCTAAATTTCTCACATCTAAATAGTTACTAAATTTCAAAATTATCATTCCAGTTTACAAAATTGCACAAGATTTTTTAATATGACAAGTTTAATAGCTTGTTTACTATTAAAAGCAAAGTAAAACAAAAATTTGTAAGTTTGCAATTAAAAACTTTAAAATAGAAGTTGAATCTCAAAAGCCAATAATAGTTATAAAAAATTTAAAATTAAACTTTGCAAAGAGTTTTTCTTAAACGAAAAAAAAACTATAATTAATAAGAATTCATTCTGTAAAACCGTCCAAGTTATTTAGGCTGCAGTAGTCGAAGGGTTTTGATGTCGAACTCGTAACTAGCCGTAACGTGTCCGTTTTATTATAAAAACTATTTTTAGTAGTAGGATTGTCACACACATACATAATGTTTTATACTTTTCAGAAGATCCCATTTGAGTGATTGGGATTCTGGTAAACTAAGTAAAATGCTTATAGAGTTTACAGATTAGATTTAAACTTAATTCAAAATATTATGATATCTAAAAATGTCTCTGACATGGAAAACTGGAAACTTGCATTAAAAACCATTCTATTTTTTTCCCAATATAGGTAGTCCTAAGGAAATCTTCATGCCATTTCCCCTTCTAAGGCATTGTTTTACCAATTAGTTCTCAGTTTGATACTTTTTTTTGGTACAAAGTGAGAGGTTATAGAAATATAAGTGTATGCAGCTTCAATGTATTTCCACAATGCTTGTATACATCGGAACTTGCATTGTAGTTTTAGTTTTCTTAAGAAGGGAATAAACAACTCAATTTTAAATATGCCAAGAACTTTCTAAAATTTTAAAAAATCCAAGTTCAGTCTTACATATTCTGCAACATGAATTTAATTATAAATAATAATGTTAATTTTAGCGCAATTATTTTTGAACGTTTTTCAAATTGGAAAGCAAATAACATAACATGGCTTGGGGAAAGTAATTTTTTTTTATATTTAACTTTTAGCATGTATAATACTATCTGATATTTAGAAAGAATATAGTAGGAAATGCATTATACTGAGATGTTAATATACATACGAAAGAGAACCTCAAAACAGAATTAGTTCGGTGATTGCATTTTTATAAGGGAATCAAAACTTGTTTACATTAAAATTTTCAACTAAATTTTTTTCAAAATGCTTTCCAGCATAATTTTTGCCATAGCATAATCATAAAAATCTATAATTTTTTTTCTCTGAATTTTATTCATACATTAACATTTCAAAACGAAAAGCTTGTTTCCTCTTATTTCTTTATGAAACTTTTTACGAACGAAATACATCATCCACTATAGGTCTTCTTGCTTCCATTCTTGAATATTGTTAGTAATTCTATAAAATCATGATATTATTAATCCCATAAAAATTACACAAAATATATTAGAAATAAAAATAAAACCAACTTCCTAATCCACAAATCAAGTTCTTTTATTCTCAAGAAATAAAGCTCTTTCGTTTTAGTTCCGGAATAACATATTGATACAGAAACTTTTCTTTCCTCACATTAACATTAATACTTCACACATAAAATTATTTCACTTAAAAATTCTTGAAAATGATTGTTCTAGGTGAAATATAGGTATAAATATTTTCCTTTTTTTTCTTTATGGTTTTCTGTTTCAAATACTAAAATCATTGGTACAAAATTCCATTACATTTTAGTTAAAAGTATAAATAAAAAGTTCTTTTCCCCAAAGTTTTGTAAAAAAATAGTTCTTTAAGAAGACTTATTTATTTTTAAATGAATCGATAAAAGTAAGATACAAGTACAAGCACACAAAGGGGTATCTTAAAATAATATAAAGTCTACAAAAAGTCTGGCCCGTTGCGTAAGGAGAGAGTATATCATTAATATAGATTAAATATTTACTTAAGATAAGGAGATATAAAGTTCAGTGTTGAAAAAAAAAGGTGAGACATTTAAGTTATATTTTATGAGATAGGTTTCATAATAGACTTTAAAATTTATTACCATGCTTTGAAAATTATATGAGTCCTTAGAGATTTATATATGAATCTTGTGAAATTAATTATCTTTATAATTTAGAGAGCAATTTCCGAATAATATTGCCCATTGAAGTATATAGGTATAGTATAATTATATATTATATATGTATGGATATATATATACATATACATATATAACGTTAATTGAAATTGTTCTTATCAACATTATTATCATATAATTGTGGTGAATAATCTTCATATTTTTTGTTGTAGTTCCATTATTAAAGGAATTACCTATTATTGATCATGAAGTAACGAATAACTATTCTAATTTTATACATGGAGTTGAAAACACCGGCACATAAGTAATTTTTACTCATAACAACTTCATAAGACTTAATGTAATTTAGAGTTTTATTTATTCTTAGTTCGGTTTTCTAGACAAAATTTAATTTCATCAGAATTCTCCATCTCTAATTTTATTGAAAATGTCATTTATCATATTGAAAGCAAAAGATAGCTTATATAAAATTTTGGGCTTTGCTGTATAAAACATACGAGAATATAGTAGAGACGTAAATATTTATACTCGTACTTGTAGAGCAAACATATGTAGAGAGAAGATATATGAATATATATATATATATATAGTATAATAAAAGAAAATAAGTTACCAAGAGTAAAACGCTGTTTAACATACAAGGCCAAAGAAGAAAGAAATTGGAGTTCAAGAGACATAACAAATGAAGATACAAAAATAGTCTTAGGATTAAAATGGAGACCTATTATGATTTCTATAGCTGCCGCTGAATTAAGTCAATGATTTAGGGTTAAGCCGCTTTATGGTACCAACTTTCCCCTTACAGGAGAAATTTTCGACATAGTAGAAAAACAACAGGAAAAGTGATGAAAAGTTAAGCCTATTTCTAACACACGTGGATGATGAACCAGAAAGCAAAGTAAAATTAAATTATGAATAGAGAATAATAATGTTTCTCTCATAGATAGGAATATTAAGAAAAAAATTCTATAAAAAAATTAGGATAAAAATGGGATATATATATATATATATGTCATGTTTCAAGTCAAAACCAATCTTATTTTTAAAAATGGTCTTTATTCAGCGAGCCATCTACATGTTCTGTCGCTGAGAGAAAACTACGCCAAAGTGCAATCTAAGTGTTTTCACCACTTATGCCCAGATGTGAAGTACCTTCGTAGTTATGGGTTATACTTGAAAGTTAATGCTGACATATGGATTATAAAAAATAATGATTCGGGGTTAGAAAAGTTTTGAGGTTAAGCCATCTGTTTCGGAGAAATAATTGGGTATTCAATTTACTCCTTGAAGATGTAATGAAAAATAAAAGTTAATTGCGGTGAAGGGGATTTAATTTTAAATCTAATTTAATTATCCTTATATTGTATTTAAATAATTTTTTATTGTAATAATATTCTTAAAATAATTTTATATACATTTTCTAATCTACGTGACACTAAATATAAATATTATCCATTTATATACGCTTTTGTGCAAAATCAGGGTTCCGAACGTAGTAGGACACCTTAAATATTTGTAAATGTATTCACTATAGTTAATCCTTATTTTGAAAAGATGTTTCATCCAGTATGTTTATAGTTCTGTGAAAGAAAGATCGAAATAAAAGAGTATTGTGTTTTAATACATTTGATCCAGATTTTATTCATTCTTAGCTAGGAAACACACACACACACACACATGATGATAAATTTTTATACAATTATATTGTTCATATATTTCATGAAGAACACAGTTTAAAAAAAAAAAAGAAATATATGTACTGATTTCACTTTATATTTAGAACGATAATTTTACAAATTCCAAATATCACTCAGAATCATTTAGAAACTTTTTTCCATTAAAAATACTTTTTTAAAAAAGAAAATAGTAATTTCGATTAACTACTCTTTTCTTAGAAAAACTGGTTCATTTTTTAACATTTTCCAATTAATAAAAAAAAATATGTCTTAATAGTACGGATGAAGTGATACAGTCTTATAAATTATTCCAAGGTATAATTTCTCCAAATTGAGAATTACAAAATATAATTTCTGGATATTTAAGAAGAAATACATTTGCATCGTAATCTCATTAAAAACAAATTCAATGGAATTTTAACACTTCAACATTGAAAAAAAGTACCATTAGAAGTATTTTTAATGCTTTCAATGCAAATAGATGCAAAACAATTTAATATTTAATCTGTACAACTTCAGACAGTTATTTTTTGTTTTTCATTTTGGCAAATATCTTTTCTTAGCTCATTCGTCTCATTAAAAATGAAACCAAATAAAATTTTAATATTTTAGTTCTGAAAAAATATTAACATTAGATTTTTAAAAGCTTTTAAGGTAAATAATTTAATCTTCCATCTTTACATTTTTAAACAATTATTTTGTTTTCATTTTGGTAAATATAATTTATTAATTTATCTAACAAATTATGTTTACTGTAATAGAATTATATTTGTCATAGTGATAAAAAATTAAGAAAATATTTAATGGGTTAAAAATGTATTCAAAAGTGAATTTTCTCAATTTTCGTTTTTGAATAATTATCGTGTTGCTAAAATCTGAATTACTTGCGAAAAAACATTTTGTTTTTAATACTAAATAAGTATAATACTAATATGATAAACATTGCAAAGTGTCACCTTTTTCTGAAAATGCATTCAGCAAATAATGTTGGAATTTCAAATTGCAAATTTAAATTTATAAGATTGTTAACTTCACACTTTGGATGAGTTCTAATTGGACGACTTTAATAAAATTAACGAACTTATATTCTGAATGCATTAAAAGGTTTAATATATTACTGAATTGTTTGATGAGACTTAAATTGCTGTATAAACTTCCATATATGAGATTAAAAAGACTAACAATAATTTTAGTTAATCCAGTGGAAATTTCTCCACTCTGTTTATTCATTTTCACATTGGTAGAAAAAACTCAATTGTCTCTGTTAAAGGATTTATGTTTACCAAACAGTAAAAGAAGGCTGGAAGAAATGTTTCGCCCATTCCTTGAAATCTCAGAGATATTTTTAGGGTTGCAGGGAGTTTTAGCCTAGAAATTGCCAAAGTTTAGCCTAAGTTTATCTATATGATAGATAAACTTCGAGAATATATATATATATATAAACTACTTAAAATGGAATTGCTATATATTTTAAAAAAAGCTTTATAATTTGCAAATGAAGTAAAAAGAAGCATTTTTATATATCCGAAAACAGGAATCTAACTACTTTATATCCAATGAGTTCTTTTAAATAGTAGTAGTATACCTAAAATACATTAGGTTGGGGGAAAAGAAATCCGTTATTTTTGCATGAAATTCAAAACTTTATTTAACATATTTCGGATTGTCCGATTTGGGTCAAACATGCAACGTTTTGTTGTATAATTTATTACCATTTTAAAGGTAGCTTCATAATGCCTCTCTTATTGAAGTATTGGTCTTTATTGGCAAAAAACTCTAGTAATTGATTTTCACAATCTTCTCTTGATCCCAATTTCTTATCACTCAGGAAGTTTTGCAATGCAAGAAAAAGGTGGTAATTGCTTGGTGACAGGTCCGGACTATATGGTGGATGCATAAAACTTCCTATCCAAGCTCCCAAAGTTTCTGGCGAGTCACTACAGACGTGTGTGGCTAGCTTCAAACGGTCCAGTTGTTGACAGTAGAGATCAGAATTTAGAGTTTGGTCATAAGGAAGCAACTCATAATAAATGATTTCTTTCCACAGTCCCACCAAATACACAATAGAACCTTTCTGACCATTAGTCCTAGTTTGGCCACCGTTTGAGCTACTTCACCACGTTTTAACCACGATCGTTTCCACACAATATTGTCGTATGTGACATATTTCTCATCCCCAGTCACCATTCGCTTAAGAAATTGGTCGATTTCCTTCCATTTGGCCAAGGCTCTTCAGATGGAAATTCGATCTATCATGTTTTTTGGTGTTAACTGGTGTGGCACCCAAACATGGAGCTTCTTTTTGAATCCAACTTTGCGCAAATGGATTAAAACTGTTTTATGGTCGATTTTAGTCCTGAGCGATGCTACGACTACTAACATACCAGTAAACTTTGATTATTTCTGTGATTTCATTGACATTTTCGACGACGGACCTGCCTGTGAGAGGTGCATTTAACATCAAAAATGCCTAAACGGAATTGACGAAACCAAAATTGCACGTAATTAGCTGTTACAGTATAGGCAGCATAAACAGCATTCTCAATTTCAGCCGCCTGGCTTTCATTTTCACCTTTATCAAAGAAAAACTGTAAAATGTACCGAATTTTCACTTTGTTGACTTCCTTTCTTAACACCCCGTAACTCACAACTGAATGGATCAAACAAAAAACAGCAAAACATTTTTTTTAGTGTGAAAGGTCACCTTGACAACGAACATAAATTTGAAATTGTTTGATCAATATTTCACGAGATATCGTCACTACAGCCATCTACCGAAAAAAAATGGATTTCTTTTTCCCCATCCTAATATATAAAATGAGTTTAAGCCAGTTTTTTTTATTGAAAATGCTCTTTATTATTAATACATTGGAAACAATTATCAGAGAATTAGAGTTGTATTAACCTCGCACTATAAAGCACAGACGTCCAGCAACCGCCTCTAAACGGCCGATCTTCAGCTTCACTAGGCTCAAACTTCTGACACGCCAGCCCCGAATGTAGCAATTATCAGAAAAATATTCTTTAGAAAACTTTTAAAATGTTAATGAATTAAAACAAATAACACGTTTATTCATAATATTTTGCATAAAGTAATTTTAAAATAATTTATTACCCTTCCACATGAGTTGTAACTATCATAAAGCCCATGTGTGAATTTTGTTGCTTGTGAAGGATCAGTAGTTGAAATTGATTCAAAATTATTTTTAACTTAAAAGGTTATAATTAATAATTATTAATATTTTAAAGTTTTATTAGTAAATACTTATTAGTATTTTAAAATTGTCAAGCGAAAAAAAAAATCTAAGAAATTGGAATGTGATTTGAAACAAAAATAATTAAACAAACATTTATTTCTCTTTTTAGGCTCAAAGATAAGGATTTACAAATGATCAAAGCGTATGGAACATTAATTAACTGAGTGATATGTCAATAAAATTCATTTTAAATTAATTACTTTTTAAATGTTCTGTACATATTCAAAAATCAGCGTTAAAGTGACATAAATTACAAACATATTGCAGAAAAGAGCCACAGGGTTGTTGAAGACAGTTTTTGTTCATTATATATCAATTTTTAAAATTGTTTGCCCATTTATTCTAAATGGTAATTTAAGGATTATTACTTATTTAAGTAGCATTGATTTTTTGGCATATTAAAAATGCAAATTTGACATTGTCAAATATATCTAAAATGTCTTATAAGTTATATCCAATCAAGCTAAGAAAATCAATTAATAAAAAAATAAGAGGGAAAATTTTTTTAAATCTAAACCTGCATAAAGTTTTGCATAAAAGGCTTTGAGACATATGATTCTAGTTTTTGTAAGAAACCTGTGATTTATAAGGTGTATATCCTGGTAAGAACAATTAATGTAAACTAGGTGACCAAAATAAAATTTAAACAAAATTAATAAGCGCAAAAATGTTTCAGTTCTGTTTTGTTTGCGGATAATAGAGGAGGAAATTAATTCCTTCGCGTCATATTATTTAACAAAAGGACCATAATGACAGAGTTCATTAAGAAACTCAGCAGAAAATCCTTTTTGACAACAAAATTTGCATAGTAAAGAGTCTCAACTCACGCGACCAAATACAAAATGTGTGAATAAATTAAGATTAGTCTTTCTGTTTTGAGCAACGGTATATCCTTGAGCCTCAAAGTACGACAAATCATGAATTTCGTGTGCATGTCTACATTTTTTGTCGTTTAATCTTGATGATTTAAGACTAAATTCAGAGGGCCATAACTTCTACTTAAAGCTGAAAGAGTCATTAAAAACATGTCTTAGAACTGATATTTTTAGATCCTAATCCTTAGCCAACTGAACAAAAGGCAAAGTAATTGAGAATAATATAAAAGCCCGCTTAATGTAAAGCAGAAAAAAAGGCATTTATCAAAAGTTTTTGAGATTTTTACTTTCGTAGTTAATGCACACAGTTTGAGAAGTTACTAAAACAAAAGGGAATAATGAGATGTTGAGTATTTTATCTGTGCAAATGATTACTTAGTTATAGTTAAATTATGAACATTTTCCCCTTTTCATGTTAATACATTATGGGAAAACTGACTAATATTTATTTTGATATGTTTTGCAAATGTAAAATAAATGTTTCGTAACTTAATTGCTTTTAAATTGGTTTTGGACACATAGTTTGAAAAATTACAGGCTCTTTTAAACCTAAATTATACCCCATAAACCGTTATAACAATAATGTTAAGTGGCATTAATAAAGCCTAAAATGTTCGAAGAAACATCTCAGTTCTCTTTTCACTGGATGTGTGATATATTCATTGGATGCAATCCAACTAGAAATTTAGAAAATAAAGTGATATGTACCTGAGTTTTAATGATAAACAACTTAATAACAGCCCTCATAAACTTTTTATGTCATTGTATCTCCTTATACTGTAAAATATTGCATGTGTCATGAGACATGCAATTACGCATTGTAGATTATTTATCGCTTTACCATTACCAAATTAGCGCATGTATTTGCTCTTGCATGAAAGGTTTCAAATAAAAGTTTAGGTATTGGTATATTAAAATTAATAATTCAAAGGAAATTCAATGAAAGAATCTTATTATTTAAAAGACATTTTTAATCAAATAACAATAATAATTTTAAGAAAATATGAGTAATTAAAAGTAAAAACAAATGTTACAAAGAGATTCAATTATTTATTTTTTTTCCTTTAAAAACAATAATTGTCCCTTCAGCAAAAATTAAATAAATTTAACTGTCAAAATATCTAAAGAATTAAGTAAGGAATTATAATGTTGCCATAAAAAATAAAAGAAAAATGAAAATAAAATGTGTAGAATAAATATGATTACTACAAGTGTGATTCTTAAGAAGTAATAAATGTATGTGATTGCTTTTTGCTTACATTATTGTTATATAGAATCTACGATTATCATTGTGCTTTAGAATTACTTACTTGTAAAGTTAAAAATCATTTAATTATTTAAAGTAATGCTACAGCTTAAATATTTCAAGCTGCTTCTTACTGTTGCATATTTAAAAAGTTTTACGAACACATTTCTTAACATGGAATTATTAAATAAAAAAAAATATTTCATTCAAATAACCCTAACATAACAGTTAAAATTCTCTATAATCAGAGACGCATCCCTTATATATACATTTCTTTTATTTTCTCGTCTTTATGAAAATAATACATAAGTACTGATTATCCTAATTACTTTCTTATGACCACTTTAAAAATCCTTTAAGGACTAAAAAATTTGCAATAATTTTTAATATCTTTTTACTACAATTTGATTCATATGTTTCTTACTTTTTGAATGTTTGTTTCGCTCAAAAGGAAATAAAAGTATTACTTTAGCTAGCTGATTTATTTAAGCATTTGTTAAACATGACAGAATTCAACTGAGTGTTACAATTTCTGCTTGAAAATTGAAAAGTAGCCAAGTGACCTTTTAGCACTAGATTAAAGTTTCCATCCTGTTTTGCTCATTCAGACCTAAAGCGATACAAGTCTGACATACCTAACTTAAGTAAAATTTTGATCTGTGCACACATTTCTTCTACCTTCATAAACAAGAAAGCGGATAATTATTTTCTCAACATTGGACCTCTTCAAGCATGACAGAAGGATAATTTAGTTTGGTTGCATAAACGAATTCAAAGAGTTGAAATGATTAAAGTTTTCAATTAAGTTTCCTTAAAAAAAAAACTTTCATTTCATTTAAAATATCAAACTTCGCGTTTTTGTTGGAAGGGATTTAATGAGTTTATTCCAAATTCTCTTGATTTGAGAATACTTTAAAATGTATCTAGTTATTTTCGTAATGACTTGTTGGGAAAACAAGTCATTATAAAAATAGTTTTGCAAAGGAACGTGATTCATTATTAAACTTGCTTAATCTCTTTACATTATGCATTATAATTGAAATGTTTATTTCAACATCGAGATAGTTTTAAATGGTTCTCTTAAAAGCTACAATATTTTAAAAATAATTTACTAGAAAAACAGTGTTTGAAATATAGTTACCATAAGATATAAACATAAATATGCATGAAGGAGCTATATCATCCCCATTCTACGAAAAATGAATATATTAATATATTTTTAGTTTTTATTAAAGGAATTACATAATTAGTTTTTTGAATTAACGTTTGAATAAAGTGAGGCTGACAATATGATCTTAATTTAAAACAAAAAATAATTAAGAGTAGCTTCATAAATTGGAGTTACATTACAGAAAATGTTCCATTAAAAGGAACTGATGAAATTTTTATGAGACTTTTTAGAGTATAAACTGTTATAAACCTCTGATATAACTATTATTCATATGGCTAAGAGGCAGAATACCACTTCTATGTTTTAAAGAACTCCAGAAAAAAATACATCAAATTCTCTGAACTATTCTTTTGAGGGATAATAGACGTTCTTGCATTTGGAATTATACAGAGCCTCAACAGGGCTGATGCACTATTTTAAAGAGAGATGTATTAAGGTATCCGACTACGTTCGCAATCGGGATTTTAAAAAAGCGCATAAATGATAATTTTCATGATATTTAATGTCACTCAGATTAGAATACATGCATAAAATTGTTTTAAGGACATTTAGACAAAAAGAGATATTTAAATACAATATTTCGGCTAAAAATTAACTCAGAATAACTTTTTTTCAAAATGTTCTCCTTTTGTGAAAAAGGCTTCTATTATAATAATATTTTGCCTGTATATAGCTCAGACCTCTGTACAGAGGCTCAACTACGATTTTTGAAAAATTCGCATTATTTTCAGAGTTACCACCAATTGAAATAATTATTGACGTTTTTTTCTTAAAATTGCTCCCCTCTGTTGTCGTAAAATATGGATAAACCCACTTCTAAATTATGTATTTCAAAGTTCTAGTTGAGCCTCTGTAGAAAGGTCTGAGCTATATACAGGCAAAATATTATTATAATAGAAGCATTTTTCGCAATAGGAGAACATTTTGAAAAAAGATTATTCTAAGTTAGTTTTTTGCCAAAATAATGTATTTAAATCATTTTTTTGTCAAAATGTCCTTAAAACAAGTATATACATGTATTCTAATCTAAGTGACACTAAATAGCATGAAAATTATCCATTTATGCGCTTTTGCAAAATCACGGTTCCGAACGTAGTCGCGGATACCTTAATATTTCTGTTACCTTCATTACCTAATAACTTGATCACGATTCAAAATCACGATATTTGTCATCAAGAGCCCATTGCGTATTAAAAGAATGTGGTGACCCTTTCCCCCACAATTCACATACGACTAAAAGACTAGAAAATAAATTCTTAACGCGCCTGGCCTGAGAAGAAATTTCTTTACATCTAACGCATTCATAGTGTGGTTGTGGATCTTCAGTTGGTGGATCGAATCAAATACTCATTCAGAGATCAACAGCACGGACAGAAGGAGAAAATGGCGGATGATAGCCGAGCGGTAAGGGTCAGGAACTTGTAGCCAATGGTTTTTCTTTCTAGATATAAGGTTATAGTAATAATGTAAAAAAGAAAAAAAAACAACTTGTTATCTAGAGAGGCTGATACACGTTAAATCTACCGGTTGATTCAAAAATAGTGTGACCATTTTCAGAGCATCATAAATTTTTATTGAATAAAGTTATTTACTTGACATTTTCAGTATGGCTTTCTTTAGCATAGTACACTTTAAATAATGCTTAGCCAAGCCAAAAGAGCTTCCCCTGACATTTTTGGCGCAATTTTTCTAACTTCCTCTTTGATTGCTTTTTGAAACCCTTTTGGAGAGTTCTTACTTTACACCTATTTAATTGTTTTTTTTTAAGTATTCCCATAAAAAAATATTCACAAGGAGCAGAGTCGGGGTGTGGATAGTCATTTCTCATAAGGAATAAAATTTATTTATTTTTATTTTTTAGCCATTTTATATTTGATTTTTCAGTATGATATGGCGCAGAATCTTGGTGAAAAAAAAACCTTCATCGAAGGTAAAGACGTTTACTTTCTTTGATCATGTGCTTCAAAACTTTTGCTGATAGTATTTAGCATCAATTTTAGCTTTTGGCTCTACACAAAAAATGGTTTTGTTAAGCCTTGAGAGGACATTTCCATCCATACCCTAACACTTGACGGTTTACTTGCCTTTTCCAAACGAGCTGCGTCTTTGCGACGCGTGAAATTTGTTGTATCTTCGTTTCGCCAGTTGTAAATGACAGATAAAGCAGTGTTCCGAAGTTATCCATGTTTTATATATACCATTGCGTAACATTATATACAGAGGGCAAGAGCATTTTCTTCGTTTTTCTACGTCTTTGCAGACATTTGACGACACACTGGTTTATTTACCTTTTTATAACTAATTTTCTTTATCTGACAACAAATTGTCGATTGCGATACCTGCAGTTCCTTTGCCTAAATTCTTTGAAGGAGAGGATTTTCTACAGTGATAATTCTCTTTGATTTCTTTTTTTCTTTTTCATTAAGGACTACCTTTCGTTCACATTTTTTTCCGGGAGTTTTTGACTGCGAGCCAAATTTTATTTCGTTTCAGAGTTTAGATAATAATACATTGGAAAAATGCCTTTTTTGATTTTTAAAGGCTTTATTTATAACAGAATTTCAACAAACATTCTTCAAAAGCCTGAAAATTTAATTCCGGGTTTGAGGATGCAATTTGGGTACTATAATTAACTTCCGCTAATAAAAATATTTAGATTAGTAATTTAAATGTTTCGTTTTTAAAATATAACCATTAGTAAAACGATAGAAATTCACCATAACTAGTTATATGCTTTTAAAATTTGTCACACTAGTTTTGAATCAACAGGTATTGAGGCTCAAAACCCACTCATTGCAATAGTGTGGAGGTTTGGACAGTGGAATGATTGCTAAGATATTCTTTTCGGCACCTGACTGGGGATCAAATTTATGAGATCCGTTACCAATAGTCTTCTTGAAGCTTCTGAGTGCAATGTTAATAAGCAATTAATCAACTAGGAAGAAAAGTAAAAAAAGTAATAATTGGGTATCGCTGGCCTTTTCTTTTTTTGTTTGTTTTGAATTTCTATCAGTCATTCCTATTTTCATAGGTTTTATCCTTGTTTGACAAATATAAAAGCCTTGCTTTTTGCTTAGAAAATTGATACTTAAAGTAGCATCGGATTTTTAAGGAACAATCAAAGTTGAATAGATTGCTTTTAATAATGAAACTGTACTGCTATACTTGCATTTACTGAATATCAATTAAACCTAAAAAAGATAGATACTTACACTCATCTAGAGTTAGCTGTATCATTCAATCGCGTTTCTGATTCGGATATATCTTCGATTTAAAGGAGTTTCATTTAAATATTTTAAATTGCTTAAAAATAGAAGTAAAATCGAAAGAAACCTATTGAGAAGTTTCTGAAAAGAAGCATCCAATAAAATCCGAATTTAATCGGAATTAATCGCAGTGTATTTGTGCAAACACTAAGACGCGAGCATGCTCTCTCTATTCAGATGTAAATAATAATTTCCAACCACTTAAAAGATGCAATGAGACACGTGAAAGCAAACATGGGCGTTTATTGTTATATTTGAAATAGTTGCTTAATCTCATCCACATTTAACGGCAAAATGAATTCCAAGTTCACTTAAAAAGAGGGTCCATTATTAAAATACGTATTGGGAAATCTCGCTTTTCACTCATTTTCTGCTTCAAGTGTCGCGTTATCTTCGTCGGAACTGCAAACCGGAAGAACCAGTGCAGCGCAAAATTTTGTTTTTGACACGCGGCTTGCTGTGATCATACCTCGTTGAATGCGCATAAATAGCAGTCTCTGTACAGTAGATGCCCTTCTCAATTGCTTGCACCGGGTAAAATAAAGATATCCATGTTCGCCTTATTTAATCTCGATCTGGAAGAACAAGCTTTTAACAGTTTGTTTAACGTTCAACGAAGCGAAAGAGTCCATGCATGACTACCCGCATAGCCACAGCATTGATTGGTGGCTATGGGAACGGGAAAGAATGCAACTAATTGAATTTTAGTCAACGGGCAAGTCATATCTTTTGGTAGCAAGAAAGGAGATGTGTCAAGAGCATTGCTTCAAATCGGAGTCTATAGTGAGAACCTGGGCTAATGACCGAAACATAATGTTCCTGAAGGTGGTCTTGGATCAGTATCAGACGTAAATAAAGAAGTATCGTTCCTTTGAAGATTATTCATAACTAATAGTTTTTCGCGAAAGCGCATTTATATGCAATAAAAAGAGTGTGGTAAAAGTGCTAGCTTTTTCCCTGTTTTTAAAATTGAATTTTAAAAACTATTACAATATTATACATGTATAGAATATTTAAAATAAACCATATTTTGATGCTTCAAAAAATTCCTTATTATAAATATGATTTTCAAAATGTAAAAATTTGTATTTTTTTTTTTATAAATATGGTAAAAGTATAAATCAAATGCTTCAGAAATATTCAAACTTCAAAGGATGTGATTACAATTGAGATTTCTTAATTGATTGATTGATTGAATAATAACGTCGCACTGTTCAGCTAGCTGCACGAGGGTTTTTGGCGACGGACCACGTAATTTTGAACCATCCTCAAGTGACGTGGACGACACCTGAGCTGGCACCCCTTCTCCTAACTACCACATTACACCAAGGGTTGGACGTTTCAGCTCTCGACAGATTTAACGTGCATCGCTGCTCTACACGGCGGGTCTTTAGCGGTACTGGGCTCGAACTCGTGACAAGGCAAACCACGATCCGATACCCATACCACTCGGCTACCGCGGCCACTGAGATTTCTTAAAGATTTGGCATGTAGTTTCTTTTTCTGAGAGAAAAAAAACGATTAAATTTATTTGAAATTTGATTTCACCTCCATTGTATTAGGTCTGCAATGGTAAATACCAATCTGCAGCCGTATTGAAAATTAAAAAAAAAATCATCTGCATCAATCCGAGGTGAAAGGGTTGAATTTAATTAGTCATTGCCAAAAGACACGTCTGCAGAGAGTCATATTTCAACGGGTAAACCAAAATTAGTCGACTGAAAGAGAGAGAGTTAAGAAATAGTGAAAGATAGTTAATTAATAATCGATTATTAATAATAATGATATGTAAGCTATTTTAAGAGAAAATAAAACAAACTGAACTTCTAAAAAGCTGACATACATATCAAACAATTTTTTATTATCATTATAAAATTCGTATGGAAATTAATTTTTGATATTGATTGAATCTCAATCATTTCAGCACGTGCGTCTGTTGATAAACTTTATTAATGCCTTAAGCGAAACTGTTTCGTGAATATAAATTTGATGATAAATCTCAGATGAAAAAACAACATTTACTTAATTGCACCATTAAAAGAGAAAGAAAAATAACTGCTCTTAAACTTTAAATCAAAATAATTACAAAATTTAGAAATTTTACTCTTACTGGATGTAAATACGTTTAAAGCATTTTATTGATAAAGACGAGATAAAAATATATTAAAAAATGAAAATTGAAGACCTTAAAAAAGGAATATCACTTGAAAGTGTTCCTTCCCTAAATTAAGAGTTTTAGATGGTTGGTTGATTTTAAATTAATATTGCTCTATAAAACTAAACACAAAATGGATGTTAGTTCTTATAGCTCTGAACACGAATAAATGACAAGGAGGATACCTAAAGCAATACTTCCCTCTATTATATTTAAGTATATAGACATTAGTAAGAATATTGCTTTGGAAGTGGCAGAAATATATAGAGTCTAATTGCTTCCTTTCACAATAAATAATATTGGAGAAAAAGGCTTCCATTCATATTGAGTGAAATCTGCTTTACAAATTAGTGTGTAAAAAAGTATTTTCAAATGTGCTTGATATCTATGTTCTTTAGATTTGTACAACAGTATCAGAAGGAAATATTATGGGGAATGACTACAACCTTAGGATTATAAAAATAATTTATTGAACAATGAAGGATTAAATGGTTGTATTGAACATCAAAAGAGAACGTCTTTCTCCTACGTCTCGTCTGTCATCGCATAGCTCTGAGTCCGTCTAAGTCCTATCCGTGTAGTGCATCATATGGCACTACAGGAGGGGTGTGACGGGTCCACTCGACGTAATAAGGGAAGGGGATGTTGCAGTGCAAATATCCAACCCTACAATATTATTTTTACAAAAGAATTCCGATTTAAAATTCATGCTATGAATTTAGAATGATCCTTTGTGAAATTAAATAAAAAGAAATTGAAATTGCCAAGGATACTGTATGAAATAAAATGAATTAAAAAATACAGGGTGATAATAATTAAAGTTCCACTTTTAAAAAGTTGTGAAAACAAAACCATTGGTCAGAATGGACTGTAATTTTACCTCAACATACGTGGAGTAAGAGGAATTTAGGGCGTAGAAAACTTTTCTGAAATTTTATCAACAGATGGTACTACACTCATCGTAATTAATAGGTCCATGGCTTCACTCTAACTCATAATGGAATCCTAATTTTATAATTATGTGAGTTACAGGTTAAATCAACTTTATTATTAACTGTGCATGAATCCTATGTTGTATTAGTTAGAATTCTGTAAATAACAAAACGATTTGCGAGTCATTCAATTATAATGACGCTCTTTGCTCAAAGTCCACTTACCAAGAAAAGGTGATGCTACATTAGTTATGGAAAATAATTGGAAATTAATTCCTCCTAGGTTAAAACAGTATAAAAAACAAATTGTAACTTGGTTTTTGATTGTCCTTAAATTTGCTCAAGAAATGCTTAGTTGTTGTCCTCCGTTTTTAGACATGACTTGAAGCCACAAAAAGCTTATTTTGTAGCTCGGAATATATCAGTGTTCATGTTTTGAATATGATGCGTAATACATGTGAATGTGCAATTCCGCTAAGATTACAATCGGATCAATGTATATATATACACATCAGTTTTCAAACAATTTCAAAGTCGAAGTCATAAGGCTTAATGTCATGTAATCAATAGATGAATGTTAAAGTTAAGAAGTCAAGTTGTTGAAAAATGACAATTCCAATAAATCTGTCATTTCCAAAATGGATATTTAGCCGCTGTTTTTCTCGTCTTACAATGGGTGGATTAACAGGCTCTCTTGTATAAAAATTGTACTACACAAGCATGCACGCTGTTGAAATTATGGAATGGTATGGTTGCTGAAAAGAGTTTTATACTATTCGCTAGTGACAGTACAGGTAACAGAGCCCATAGGATCTATTTTCTTGAAAAATAATGGATGAAGGATAAACCATGCGATAAATTTACATTGCTTAGCGATCTTTTTATAATGAAGATGCCATTCAGATTTGAGAACGGATAAGCTATTGCACATATTCTGAAATGTTGAAGATTGACAGAACCTTCAATATAGAAATGGGCCTGGTCTGTCTGCAAAATGTTCTGTGGCTTTGCATTATCCACTTCCATCCTAGTAAGAAATTCTCGAGCAAATGTTTCTCTATATTAGCAGTTCATCAGGAAGTAGCTTCTGAACTTGAATCGAGAACGTATGACACTGCAAAATGTTTCGTTAAATTTTACAAGCTACACAGCAGGCATGTCTAGTGTTCGGGAAAGTAACCGTGAACTGTTCTTTCACTCACATTTGCTAATCACTTCCTGAAATGCTACAGCAACATCTTCAAATGACGAAGAATTAATTTCCTTTCAGCCAGATTATACTTAAAAAATAACTGGTTCCTTGAAATTTATGAAAACTCTTATGCAGATATTTGACCCATCTCTCCTTATTCTAATTAATGTCCATATGATCCTTAGAACAATAGATAAATAGTCACATTCTTGTAAAACAACTTCACCAAGAGAGTTCTTTAGTTTGTTGATAATTACATGCCGAGTTTCTTGAACCAGAATAGCCTGAGATGCATGTATAAGGCATTTTGACAAGTGTAATATACCTCAAACATTCTAAGTTTTTGTGTGACCACGTTAGCGTAGTTGTCATGAACTCAAGGGTAGGGTGGGTTGCATTGTCGGGTCTTGAAAACCCATCGTGCACATGGGCTGTTGTACGTTAAATAAGCCATGGTTCAATGCCCTAGTGTTAGTATGATGGGAAGATAAGAGAGTGGGGCGCCAATTCAGGTGTCTTCCTCGTTCCTTGACCGTGGTTCAAAATTATTAGGTCCATAGCTTTTTGGTCTGAAGTTGCTGTAGAGTGCGACGTTGATAAGAACTTATTCACTCACTCCAAGTCCTCGATTTTTTTTTATTTCGCTAGACAAATTATCATTACTTAACATAAGTTGTGGTCAAATTATATGTAACTCTCACCAAACTTATTTGGAGTTTTGAATTTTTACTTTTGAAAACGTGACTGCAATTATAATCACCATACATACTAGCGTAAAACTGTAAGTAAACTATGCCAAAGAACATTAAAAATTTACCAAGATCAAACAGGTTAAATTACTCAAATTTCTTACTGCCATTTACCATTTTATTTCTTCCGGAAAGTTTTTCTTTCACACTTTGTACAATTACTTTTCTTCTAGTGAAATTATTAAATTGTTGGATGCATTTTGTAAGATATTTTTTTTTTCTTTTTTAAAAATTTCCAACGAGAATATAATTATATAATTATGACAATAACATTTAGTATTTGACAATTTCTGTTATAAGCATTTTAGGTTTTTTAATAGATTGATTTGATTTTAATTTATGTCACACTTTGAAGCTACACGAGGGCTTTTGACGACGGACTTGGTAATTCTGAATCCAGGTCAGGTCATGTAACGAAGAAGACACCCGAGTCGGCTTACCTCTCTCCAAACTTTCACGCAAAGCCAACGGTAGGATTTTTAACCGCGACGCATTTAACATGCATTAGTTCCTTTACACGACGGGTTTTCAATTGCACTAGGCTTCAAACCTACGAGATCGATAGTCACGAGTTCATAACTATGAAGACTCGGTTACTGCAGCCTTTGCAGCAGATATAGAAAAGTACTAAAGTTCAATATTATGTAGCAAAATATATACTATAATAAGTAGCAGAATATATACAATAATATGTAGTAGAATATATACTGTAATAATTATCAGAATATATACAATAATATGTAGCAGAATATATACTATATATGTGTACTAAAATTTACACATTTAAGACTTATAATTTAATTCTGGATGTATGTAGCAAATGTTCTGAGAACAAAATCAAAAAATTACAAAAAGTAACAGTTGCTTTAATCTATGTCCATATATTGTTGGCGGAAGATGAGAAAAATGCATCAAAATTGTTTTTAAATTAATCAGAATGAATGCTTATCATGAGCTCTTGATTCTGTGTATATAAGAATAAAATTATTTAAACAAATATATTTTCCTAGTTAATAATCAATGAAACTCTACCTAAAACTTGTAACAAAACTTCTCATTCTTGATACAAAGCATAAAATTGCACTAAAAAGTAGCGGGTTTTTTTGGTCCCTTATTTAGATAAAAAGAAGCATATTATCCAAAAAAAAGCACATCTTTTTTTTGAAAAATTCATCCCTTAATTTTCTTTTGAAACATTCCTTTGTTTTTCAGGCTTTTACATTTTTTCAATAAAGTTTTTTCCTTTACACACAGCTGAATGAAAAACAATCCGCAATGAAAGATGTTTCACATTATGAATATGCATTAAAAATATATAAGGCAAATACGATGAATAGCCACAAATGTGACAATAATTTAAAAATTATTCTCGGCTCTTGAGAGTTTTTTACTTATCTCAACTCTATTTAACACACTACTGTAAACATATTATAAAAATTTCCAAAACGTTTTTTGGAGAAGAATTAGAAGTTTCTATTCTTTTTAATTTTGTCGTTGCCAAGACCTTTTTTGTCCTTTGGGTATTAACCAACATGTTCCTTTGAATTAATTTAATTCAAAAATATACTTAATGCTTAATTTATTTCAATGCCTCACTTTTATTTGTACGACAAAGAGATGGAATGAAATGAAATAAGCAATCGAGCTCACTTTTATTTATTAACTTTAGATGTATACAATTCAATAAAGCTTTTAAGTTAAATACTATTTCATAGTATATGAATAAATTTTAAAATAGAAGCCTTAAATGGAATTAATGAGGAAGTACATACGACGCATTCAAGGATTACTTTCTATACTAGATTTATTTGTTGTGATTTATTTCAGGATAATTTTAAGTAAACAAATATAACGGTGACATGCATAATATAACAAATATAAAAGCAACAAACTCTTTCTTTCGTCTGATGCATCAGTCAAAAAAGCTGCAACCAGAAAGCAGCAAGGAGCGTAAATGTAAATTAAGAGATTGTTTCGTCTCTGTTAGATATGCAAATAATTAAAACGTCAGCCGCGTCGGAGTCAATGATGTCAGCAAACACGTGACTTACCGTGGCATTAAGAACCATTTAAAAGCTTCTCCCAAAGAGCGCGTAATTCTTGTTTTAACTAGTGTGTTTAGGTTTAATTTATCGCTTTGAAATTTAAAATGCCTTTGAGAAGAAAGCGACAGTCATTTAAACAGTTGGACACCTTTGAGAATGATTGCAGCTTGAGAATGCTTGAAAGTGGATGGTCATTCCGTCGGATTGTGCTTCATACCGGTCGTGTAGATGCTACAGTTCACGCTGTTTGCGGAATTGGGAATTATTGCCTGCAACAAGTTGGCTTAAGAGGAGTTACACGGACTAAAAGTAAAGAAAATCGAAGAATTGTTCGGGAAGCATGAAGCTTACCAACTGCCACAATTCCGGGTATTTACGATTAGTGGTGCCCTGTCTGCATCTTTCTGTAAGTAGTATATCAGACTTCTCCAGAACTATTAGCAGACGTCTGCATGTTTCTTAAGTCAAAACACTGTTCAGAACTTCTACGACTTCATGACGCAACACGTAGCAGAATGCATTTGAAATAATGGCGGCCCAACATCCTATTGAGAGTTGTAATGATTTTGAATTTTGAGCAATATATTTTATCACTCCCTTGCTCAGCTTTTAATTATTTCTTGTTGTTGGCGATCTCTTACTTACCTTCAAATATTATGCCAATCTGATTATTCCTTCTAGGTGTAATTTTTTTAACGATGAATTTATAAATACATTTCATCTCATTGTATTAGTATACAGACAGGCATGAAAGCATTTCAAAGAATTGCTTGAATCAGTTTGAGGAAAGTAAATATAGATACCCTTTCTCAAAATATAAAAGCAGTTTATGGAACCAGAAAGACATCTATAATATGGAACAATTCTTGTTGAATATTAAATAAATCTTTTGAACAGTTCAAACATTTTTACAGGGCAGATATTCTTATTTGCACATTATCAATTTATTTACGATTTATCTATATCCAACCAGAATATATTTATCACAACACAAGTTAAAAACTACACTTTTGATGCAATTTAATTTGATTTTGTTTTATTACTGTTGATTTGAAAACTCACTACGCAAAACTATGTCTTAGGGTCTCTGAATCATAATCATGAAGGTTATGTATGATTTAGTATCTCCCCATAATTCCATTTCAATTAATGGGATGACTTTAGTCTGTTTAACGTGAAATCGTATTTATAAAATTAATATAAAAGGCTTTAAAGGTAATAAGTCAATATATAATTCACAAAAAGCGATTCAAAGTGCTGAAAGATATTGGTCTATCAGGCAGGAAGAAAATAAGATGTAAAGAGTAAATAAGAGAGTAAGACACAGTGCTTCTCAAACTTCCAATGTTTTCGACCCAATATTCAATCATAATTTGCATCGAGCCCCCTCCATACAATAGCGGAGTATTAAATTCAATAATACTACGACATTAAATATACTACTTAAGCCTCTTAAGCCCCCAACGTATATAAACGTTTTGCTCAGCCACTGCGTTTATTGCCCTCAGACGTATATATACGTCTTCCCGAAGTTATATCTTTTCTGTGAACTCGTATCCATAAAATTATTCCGAAGGCCTTAGAAAGTACTGAAATGACATTGACAGTGTTTGCGAAGGATTCACTTATATCTCAGAGGATTTGATTATTATTCCTTATCTACCCCCTCTCAATACACCACATACGCTTACCTGCGTGCTAAATAGGGACATTGGAGAGCGAATCGCATAATTTTTAATCGGTATTTAAGAGATTAATTATAAACCGTACAAATTATCAAGATAAATGTTAATGTTGGCGTGTAATTTTATGTATAACAGATCCATAGAGTCACTGATAATTATTAAACTTGTCCTTAACTTTGTATTGTTAAAGTAATTATAAAATAGATTGTGCACTACTGTGATACATTTATAAGTGTATTAAATTGTAAATGAGTATTTTATTTTTTATTATGTCAGAATGTATTTGTTTGTTTACTTTCAGTAAGTTAATAGTTTTTAAAAGAATTTTTTTTCCAACTTTTCAAGAAGCTCGCGCCCCCTAGTAGGGTTATGACGCCCCCCTGGGGGGGCACGCCCCATAGTTTGAGAAACACTGGAGTAAAAGTAAATAGTATGTTTCAATTTTGATAGTGCTTCTGTACGCGCCATACTTTTTCTAAATAAGAAGTTCTATTCTCTCTTTCTATTTTATTTTTTCATGAATTTATTCTAATATGATATTAATCATCATTAATATTACAGCCTGGCTAGAGTATTTAAATCACAGCTAGTTGGCGATCTCAGAAAGTATATCGAGAAGAAACTGCGTCATATTTTGAAAATAAATACATAAGTAATATATATAGTCTTATTCTGTACAGACAAGAGATAACATCCAACAATCACATTCAAAAAACACATAGACAGTAAGAAAATCACACAATGACAAATGACACGGACATATGAGCAACCGAGATTAAAAATTATAAAACGGATGCTGCAGTATTATAAACATTGCTGACTTAAGAAACAGCTAATATATAAAATAATTTATATAAAAGTGGGGTTGAACATGTTTTTTGGATAGCCAACCTTCCCCCTTTATGTAAATAATACGGAGCAAAAACCTATTGAAAGAAATGGATAGGAATATCTAAATCCATTACAAGATAGAGGTAACTTACCTAAAAATTGCACTTAAAAATGCAGAGCCCGCGCTAAATCTGAGTGCAAAAATAAGTTATTGGCAGATTCTGGACCCTAATTCAGATTTAAATTATGTGAATGGCTGAAATGTTGCACTTAACAAAAATATAAAAAAGAATGGAAATAAAAATTAATAAGAGTTACACACAAATTGTAGCATAACATATATACATAGTAGAGTCATAGCAAGTATGTAATCAGAAGTCATAAGTCTTTGTAAGTTATTTAAGTTGGAAAGCAATAATAATAATGATAATATTTTCATTTCTGGACTTTTCATTTAAAAAATGAATAGAATGTTAAATCATACTTTTTTGTCTGCTTAAAGATTTCGACTTTCTGACCCCTTACAATTAATTTAATTCATTTGTTGTTTACAAAGTTAAAAAATTACAATTTTTTTAGTTTAATCATATTATTAATATTATCAATGATTACAATAAATATTTTAGCTGAAAAAAATGTTACTAAACTCGTATAAAAGAATCGAGATTATACAAAAGAAATTCTTATTCATGTAGTAAAACGCATTACCGATCATAATTAGTTTTGTTTTTTAAGATTTATATATATATATATATATATATATATATATATTCCCCCCTCTCTCTCTTTCTTTTTCTCTACATGTATGTATAATATATGTATTAAATTTATAAAAAAAATATACATATTGGAAGAATTGTTTGTGTTTATTCTTTTGCATTGCTTAAATGTGCCGTTTCATATGTATTGTAATCATCCAGTCATTATATTTTTATTACTATACTTGCTTTTTGACAGCTTTGGAGTAAATATGTCACTTTACTTGTAACTTAGCATTAATTATTCTTTTTTAAGTTGTTCTGAATGATAAGCATACAAAACAATTACAACAAAGAAAGCATTTTTTCCTTAGAAGGTGAAAGTAAAAAGAAAAATAGTCAAAACTTGTAATGCAGCAAACCCAATGACTTGGAAGCAATTTTTTAAGAACAAGTCAATCTCTCATATTATTTGAAAAAAAATATATCAAGAATAAAAATCACAAGTTTCTTTTTCTACTACAAATCAGCTCATAATTTTTATCTACACAGTTTGTAAGGGAAAAAAGAGGAACAACATAAAAATTCAACTAAAGTGGATGGCAATACAATTATAGTGCACATTACAAAATCCATATGTCCAGAGCCTTATCCTTAGCGTTTCATAATTGATTAATTGACAGTCGGAAAACCGGTTGATTTGTGATAAGCCAGAACTAAGTTCTTTACGAATCATTTCTGAAAAGTAAATGATTGATGACTCTAAGCGCTTTCATTTTGGAAGACGTTATTGCTGTCGGGGAAGTAAATGCACCGAAGTGGGGTGCATATATTAAGAAAACAGTTGATGATCGGAGGGACTAGTGATATGCTATTCCATATACACTGAGGGTTCAAGCTTTTTGGCTGAAGAACTCCTTCTATCAGCTTGCATTGTTGATTTTACGTAAAATACATAAAGAGCCCCTTGAGGCTATTCAACTGGATAAGAGATTATTCTCTGCAAGTGCAGTATAAATCATGACAAGAACATTTTCTTACAATCTTCCAACTTCCTTGAGCGAAACAAATACATTATCAAAGCTTCTTTGGAAAAATATAGTGCTAGTCAATTAATAATGAAGTCTCTGTACTTGCGGAATTTGTCGAGCAATCTCGTATAAATATTGTTCGGGGTTACACATACAATGTGCAAACCAAAGACTCATTTGCTGTTAACTTTTATCGAAATAAACATGATAGCTATGCTTGATAGATTTAATCGTACCTCACTCACATAATTTTTATAACTCACTCAGAATTATTTTGTCAGATTTAAAATAGTTTTAATATTTAAAAGGAATGTGTTATAGATATATTTTAATTATGTATAAGTTTCACATGAACTTGAATTCCTCAATAAAGCTTTCTTTGAATTTTTAAGAAAGATGTTCAAGCAAAATATTAATGATTTGAACACTTGATTCGTAAGAGCACTTGACTCATGTCATTCCAAGTCAAATTCAATGTATGTTTATGCAAAAATAAGTTACATGCGTTTCTGTTCTAAAAAGCAATTTTTGCCCCTTTATAATTTAAATAGAAAATAGTAATATAAAATATGGTAAAGTCAAAATTTCTAAATAATATGAGTACATTACTCAGCTACATATATTGAGAAATTCAATAAGCTTTGTGTGGAATTTTGACGCTTGTCCGTTTATCTAGCAAACAGGAGAATTTAATCTTACACTTATCCACGATGCTTTAAAAAAATCCTCATCAAGCAAATCCTAATCAAACGCTTTGTAAAAAATGGGATTAGAAAGTAACGAATATGAAAACTCAAGTATTTTTTCAACATTTTCTTCCCTCTCAAACTATTTTTTAAACTTATATTTATTTTTAAAATATTCTTTTTCAAGTATTAAAATTTGATCTTCATTAGAATTAATGAGACATTGTGTGTGTGCGAAAGATTCTATTTTTAATCGTAAATAGTTCCACTAATTTTAGATACTTAGACCTTTTCTTAAGGTTTAGGATATATTAAAGATTTTTAAAAATTTATTATATTTTCTGTTAAATGTGTATTCCAAGAATTTATTTTTCTTTAAATTATTATTATTTTTTAAAAACATTTTTTTTCAACTATACAATTTATTTTGTTTAAAAGTAACTCACACATGAGATAAGGGGGATAGTGATAAGCGTTCATCACTAATTATACTATTGTAATAAAACCTTTTAATTTCAATAATATTAACCACATTTTGTGTCATTTAAAGAAGAATATTTTTTCAAAATGAAATTTTTAACTGTTGGAATTAATAAAAACTAATTCACATTTAAAGAGAAAAAGCTTAACTGGCTGAATTTGAAATAACATATATATTCTATATCTATAGCTATATGAAATACTATGATCACACACTTTGGGGCCAGTAATTTTCAAGTCATGCCCCGGTTTAGTGCTGATTTTATTAAAAACTTATTGTACCGTAGTAATAGAGGTCATTTTGGTTACTGTGTTGTTATGCGGAAATAAAAAAAGAAAGCCTTACCAGCTCAAGTGCCTTTCTCATCATCTGACTGGAATTCAAAATTTGAAAAACCTTTCTAGTGTAACCAACCAAGCTAAAAAGTAATACACCAACAACAATTTTTTGTTGGGAAAATTGCCTATCAAAATAAAAATTTATATTAGGATGTATGGATTAGGCATGAGTGATCTGTCTAGAAAAAAACGTATATTAGAAGTATAGTTTCACTTTTTGCTAATTAAGCCTCTCTTAGTTTAAATTTTAAATTCCGGGCACGCCAGAAATATTTCGGTCTATGACCATAAAAGGAAATAAAATTGTTGGGTAATCTTTGCTGTTAAATTATTATCTGTTGAACGTCATATAAAAATGATATGTAAGACAAGGAAACGAACAAAGATCATATAAGAGTTATAATTTTAGTTAAGTTATAGCTTTGGGTTAAGTTATGCTTTATAATTTTATATAATTATACGCTAGCACCCATTCATTTGCACGGGTGAATTGAAAAACATATCAATCAAAATAAAAGGATAAAAAAAATGTTAATAAGGTCAAAAATTTATTAATATTTTACATAATGTTAAAGGAATTGCAAACTCAAAATGATAAAGAGAGAAAGATTTAGCAAATAAATTAGGCAAGTAAAATAGATAAATAAAGCTAAATAACCATCTGTCATTTAATATATAAATATAATTTAAAACGAATATATAAATGATACCTTTTACGCCACTTTGAGAGACAATGTCCGCAAAACCCGTTCTTAGCGAACCTCTACTCAACAAAAGTATAATGTCTGTCAAATTTCAAGTCAGGAAATTTAATAGTTCCTGATATCTCGTAATGAGTGAGTGAGTGCGTCGTTTTTTTTTTCTTTCCTCTCTCTCTCTATGGATGCAATAGAGTGATTTTATTTGAATATAGAGTGTAATAAATTTCCTATGATGTTCGATTAAATATCTGATGTGTTTACTTTGTTTCCTGGATTTAAAATTACATTGACTTCGGAGTTATCGATTTTATAATTAGCAATCATTTATTTTATAACCGTGTTTTTTTCCAAATATGTCAATGTGACACAATTTTCAACTGCCTCTTTATTGCAAAAACAATTGTAAGATTAACTAAGCTTTTTACTTTATTATAATATAAAGATGTAATTTTTTGAATTCTATATTTTAAGTTTTTCTTATTTTTGTACAAAATATATTCCCCATACCATAAAAAGTTAAATGTAAAGATAAGAGCATTCACAAAATATTTCATAATTCATAGCCGAATTGCTTCGACTTTGAAAAAAAAAATATTTAAAAACCAGCAGTTAATGTTAAATTACCATCACTTTTCTGCACCAGTTATTAACGAATATCATTTTTCATTTCCGTTCTCATGATAAATGGCTAAAAGAATTTTGCAGAGCCAGAAAAAGTTGCACGATCGCGTGTAGTTTAGAGAAACATTGAATGATCAATAAGTAACGTAGAAAGAAAGAAAGAAACCTGGTGTGAAGTCCCCATAAATTTATTTGGTTTTTCTGCAGTTGTAGTTTTCTGTTTTTATACTTCTAAACTGTTTTTGTTTCGTAAAAACAATACTCATTGTTAGAAACTAAAACCCAAACGAGAGAGAGAGAGAGAGACTTTTTCAAGTGATATAATGGTATAATTTTGTGTTGACATAAATATATGAGGGCATAAATTAGACGAGAAGATTTCTGATCCCTCTTCCATGTTTCTTCTAAGGAACTTTAAATGGTTCAAAGTGGGAGCTCAAACCATTTATTTTAGAAAGAACAGCTTTTAGAAGTAGACACAAATCGTAAGCGTTTATGTGTACGATGAAATATTACGTAACTGTCACATGGTGTTCCTTTAAGGTAGAGCAGTACATTTAGAAATGATAAAAGGAATTGGACTAGTCTTTCTTTAGAGTATTTAACTCTAATTCGATGGAAATAACGGATTTTATACTTAGTTATATTTTTTAACTTTTGGTTAAAGAAGTAAAGAAATGTATTATTGCTTAAATTTTGCTTCAGAGAAGATAAAAGACATATAGTTATATTAAATTTATGTAACTTAAGATATTCTAACAACAATGTATGAGTACTCCATAGTTACAACTAAATATTTTTAAATGAATTTTTTTGTGCGAATTCAGCATTATGTTTTGCTTTGGTATCATTATAATCAGATTTAATGATTACTATTATCAATATGTTGTATTTGTGTATCTATTTTATGGATATTTTAAAGAAATTTTGTAGATTTTGAAATTACCTTATTTACTCGAATCTAAGCCGCACTTTTTTTCTCGATATTAATGCTACTGAGAATCAGGTGCGGCTCAGAATCGAAAGAAATTGGGCAATTAGAGCAATCACAGGTTAATGTACGTATTTAAAAGTTTATAACGCATCCCATCCGGTACAGTGGTTAGTGACGAGTAATACTGTTGGGTTTGAATCCCGGAGAAGGCATGGATGTTTGTAAATGTATAGTGCCTTTGCAGCATGGGGGTATTCTAAATAGCCGTCGAGTGGCAAGTCTTCTCGTGAGGTTGGTGGAAGTGGAAGAGAGGTGAGAGTCCCCTGACCACCCTAGAGGGTGTTCTCCCTCAAACTTAGGGTTGAGCCGAGCAAAATCGCACTGTCACCAGTATTGTGCTCAAAGCTATGGCTAACGACATGCGTAAAAATCTAGCCCCTAGACACGATGAATTTCGTGGGCCTTGATCAGATGTTACTGTCGATCAGGTTGCATAACTAATAATAACAATAGAAGTTTATAAACACTGGTAAAAGAACTAATTATACAATTATTATTTATTTTCATTTTAAATTTATATTATTTTCGTAAAATTGGCTATCCCGATTAACCTGCTTTACATTATTTTTCATTTTTCATAAAATCCTGTTGAGAATTTAGGGTAAAGTTTATTAACTCTAAGATTAGCTTAATAGAAATAATGATCAAAATTAGTAAGTATGCGTTCATAAAATCTGAAAATCTTAGAAGATGATACATAGTAGATGTGACTATCATTACTTTTTTTTAAAAAGTAATGATAGTAAGCATTCCCCAAATCCCATAGATTATGATATTAGTATGAGCATTTTTGGAAGTCGAATATTGACAAGAAGAAAAATATACCAATAACTGTCTTGCCCAAAATTAAGAAAAATATGAACTATTTAAGTTGGTTAATGGACAAGAACAATTCTTAAATGTCTTAAAATAACCTTAAAAAATGCCCTTTTAAATGAAAAGAAAACAGTTATAAAAAAAGGACAAAATGATCCGATTCGGATATGCTTTTATATTCCGAGTGTCATGAGCATAATTTATACATATGATGCAATGTTCACGATGTATCTGTAAAACATAACATGTTACAACTTGGATCTTAATTCTTGTGTTCTTATTTGTAGTGAGACTTTAATGTACAGTGACATAACTATACAGAGTGGTTATTAAGAAATTGAAATGAAACTAATGAAAAAAAATGTAAATAAGTAAGTTTAATAAGTTTTGTTGGCAACTTACAACAGATTTTTTCTTAGTTTGATTACAGAAAATATTGTTGTTGTCCCCATTGGCCAACAGAGCTAGACCATGTCCATGACGTTGTGCACTCTCAAATAATCCAACACCAGCAAGGGATCTTCAGCTAAATCCTGCTTGGTGAGCCTTAGGCATTCGAGGATGTGAGCAGGCGAGACCAACTCAGAAGAACAGTTGTTACACATTTCAAAGCTCTTGGATCCTTCGGAAAATTTCCTGGATTTAAGGTGATCTCTTCAAAAGCGGGCTAGAATAGCTTGTTCCTGTCTATTAAAAGCGTGAACCAGAGAGCTTTCAGGACGAGAACACTGACACCAATGGTGCTCTGGGGGTACAATCCAAGCATTCTGGTGTTTAATTTTTGAGAAAATCTCAAAAGGTGAGGGGTGCTGATGGCTGTTGGGCCTCGCAAGCGCCAGTCTTTTCCAAAGCAGTCCGCAATTTCATTTCCCTCTACATCTACGTGGAAGGCAATCCACTGCGGATGAATCTGATGCGATGTAGAAAAACGTTTTAACATGTTGAGTATTGACACTCCAACATTATCTCTCACACTTTGCCAATTGGACAAGTGCTGCATTGTACTTCTACAGTCAGACAGTATCCAACTCTCTTTTCCATTTGGAAGAGATGCAAGAGAACCAAGGGACTCATCAATGGCTCTTAGCTCACTGCGAAAAACTGAGCAACCGTCTGGGTTTCTCCTCTGTATTCTTAAGTTATGGTCCTGAGATTTGATGTAAATGTCGCTGCAAGATCAAATATTATCGTCTCTACTGCCATCCGTATAAACCTGAACGGCGTCAATTGGTATCTCTCCAATTCTCTCTAGAGCTAGTTGCTTTAGATGAACAGGAAGATCTGTTTGTTTATCCACACGTGCCGGCAATTCTGGATGGAAAAAGACATCTTCAAGATCATCCGTTGGATCAAGACATTGTGACAGGTGATGTGGTTCAACTGCATCAACGGTAAGATTAAAAGAGACCATTTGGCTGAAGGGATTGTTTCTCCTGAATATCTGATTATTACACCAGTCTTTGATGTAAGCAGAAGTACGATTTTGGGAATCCAGACCTCTGAGTTTGTTGCAGTATTTTCTCCTAAGGCCAAGGGGCTGTAGGTCCACCTAGAAAGTACTAATACAAGTATTTCTTAGACAAGTGGTGAGATACGAGCAGCACTGAGCTGGACCTTTTCAAGTTTCTGAAGATTTGTATCGGAGGCGCTACAGTAAACTAGAACGCCATACTCCAAAGATGGGTCTGATTAGTGAGATATACGTGTTTCTGAGTGTGCCAGCATCTGCTCCCCAATCACACCCTGAGTTGTAACTCAAGATGTTGAGACGTTTTCTTGCCTTCAGTATAATATGATTAATATGTTTGGTTCCCAGTATTTCAGGGTCCAATACGAAACCTACATATTTTGGATGTTTATCGACAATTAGTGGTTGATCATTCAAAAGATATTAGGATGGAAATTATATAGCTTTCTATTGGTTGTAAAGAAGCTAACCGTAGACTTGGTAGGGTTAAAACTCAGTTTGTGGTCTACAGCGGAATTCCGAATGTCCTCTAGGACAAGATTAATGTCTATCTCTAGTTTCGTCAAGTGAGAATTGGACTTACAAAGAAAAATACCATCCGAGAATGCACCGACCTGGCACTTCCTCTAGATAACACTCTCAATGTCTGATAAGTAGACAAAGTTGGGCTTAGAACTGATCCCTGAGGTACCCCTTGAAAGAAAGTAAGACTCCTGGAAAGGGAATTATTAAACTTCACTCTGATAAGTCTATTTCTCAAGAAATCATAAATCCAGGGTAGAACTAGTTAGACTATAGACTAGTTAGTTAGATTTTTACAGAAAATTATTAACTTTAGGTACTTTTTATAAGTTCTACATTTAGTTTTATATTAAATACATGCATTTGTATGAAACGGTTCGAATTTTTCCCGTTAAAGCAAAAAAAAAGGAATAATTAACTTATTAGATTTCTTGAATTTTTATAACAATTTCCGTAAGGGAAAAGAAGATTAATGAATAATTTTTTTCCATCTACAAATGTTTCAGTTTTTTTTTGCTTGTATAAAATACATTATGAAGCATTTTAAGACTATATATTACAACCTTTTTATTCACAATAAAAATCTTTATGTACTATCGCCCAGTCGGTATAGTGGTTAGCGACGCTGACTGCGGTGCCGTAGAGACTTGGTTCGAATTCCGGAGAAGACATGGATGTGTTTATAAATGTATAGTACCCTTGCGGTAGGGGGTACTCTAAATAGCCGTCGAGCCGCAAGTCCTCTCGTGTGGCTGGTGGAAGGGGAGAGAGGTGGAGGCCCCTGACCACCCCCCTGGGTTTTTCTCCCTCTAAATGGGTGGAACCAAGAAGAATCGTACTGTCACCTGCATGTGGTGCTTAAAGCTAAGGCTAACGACAGGGGTAAAAATTCTAGCCCTTAGCTGCGATGAATTTCGTGGGCCTCGATCTGATTTCGTCAGGTAGGTGGCATTAGTCACACACAACACACCTATATGTAATGTTTTCCGTATATGAAATTTGCTGTAATTTTTTTAAAAACATTATTGAAAATTTTGTTTAAATCAACTACTTTCATATCAGTTTCATTTATAAACCGATTAATTAAACCTTTATTGTTAATTCAATAGCATAAAAAGATGAGAAAAATGTTTAAAAACTAAAATAAATTCCGACATTTATTCCAATATAATGTGTATTTACCGTTATTTCTATCAAAACATCAAATATGCTTAGGTTAAAAATACTTCCTTTTTTATGGAATAGTTAACATTTTACGTAGAGCAACTTAATGAAGCTAAATACTCGACTATCTATTACAGAGCAAGTTGTGTCAAGCAAGAATACCATTATTTTCATCAAGGCTTAAGACTTAATGCCTGAAAAATAAAAACAATGTCTTACTTCTGCCTTTTGTCGCCAAAAAATAAAAAAAAAAAAGACAAAGAAAGCGTGTTAATATGTTTTCAAGAGTTTACAAAGACATTACCTGGTGTTGAAAGACATTCTTTCATTTGCAAACTTAAATATGTCTCTCATAAATCAAGATTTTTCTAGACACACCTCCATTAATTATACTACGTCGACGATGTAAAATAAACTTTATCTTAGAATAAAAGAACCATGTGAGTATTCTTTTTATTTAGTTTTTTTAACGGTATTTGAGCATCTAATGCGTTTTTTGGAAAATGGCTTTTTTATCGAGGCGTTTATTTATTTTTAGGTAACGTCGCATATGGCTAATGAAAGTCAAAATTTCAGTCACGCACTTAAGGCGAATTCATATTTAAGCAGCAAAATATTTTAAACCGCGGTGATAGAAAAGTTTCGGTAAAAGTTTTATACATATGCATTTCAAAGTAGGAAGAAGGGGGTGGGGATGAAGGGCTACAAAATCATAGAATCAGTAACTACGCTGCTTTAAAATTGATATAATATTTTTTGAAGCTAGAGTTAACAAACTCAACGGTTCAAAAACCATTTCATGCAACTAATGCAATATGTGTGTTATACATGCATACACATATATACACTAGAGTTCAAAAGTAAGGTTACAAATACAAAAAATGCAATATTTTTATAAATAATTTTTTATTTGTGATAAATTTTTCTGTATACGTTCCTCATACTCTGAGAATAATTATGCCAACAAATAAAATCTTAGTGCGGCTTACTTCTTGTAATATTCCTAATAAGATAAAACACTGTTAAAACACACTGTGTAATAATTAAAAAACTGAATGTCTATAATAAGGAATGTGATCACTCCTTGCTGTTATATAGGATTCACAGCTAACTCTCATCATGCTAATTTCATCTCGTGGAAACAGTCTCTACCTTTCTATAAGCTCAGATTTTAACATCTGTCACGTGTTTGGAGAGTATTGATGTCGAGCAAATGGCTCTTTTTAAAACATCCCAAACATGCTCATTAGGATTTAGGTCAGGAGATTTTCCTGGCCTTCTTATTAGGAAAATGCCTACTTCCTCAACAAAATCTTCGACAAGAATAAGTCTGTGTGGCCTGAACTTATCGTCCATAAACATAAAATCTTGACCAATTGCTCCTCAGAACAGTCTCACATGAGGTTAAAGAACTTCATCTTTATATTGTTGTACAGTAACAGAGACCGCACAAAAAATGTGTAGTGGTGTACGACCGTCTAACATAATGCCTTTCTAAACACACACACACACACACACACACACACACACACACACACACACACACACACACACACACACACACACACACACACACACACATACACACAACACACACATATATATATATCACTTACTTTATACTTAAAAGAGCAAAAATAAAGTACTTGCATTATTCAATTCGTTAAAGTCTTTTTTAAATCAACACATTTCAGACATTTTTAGTAACTTATTACTTGCATTTTATATATTACTTTTTATTCAATTAAAATTCAAATGCCGTAAGATTTAAGATATCAGAAGAAATAAATGCAGTATATTTTTTTTTTACTTCAGGGAATAGTATATGCATAAAAAAGTATCCACGTGACTTCTGGAAAAAAAATAATAGCAAGTAAGCAACAATACTCAAACAGTAAGAAAAAAATTAGAGTCAAAAATCTTCTACTTATAATCGTTTTATACTACAAATAAAAGCCCTGTCGATATTTTCCTTATTTTATAAGTTCTTAGCACTTTTCTATGTTCATTTTTTATAATAACTTTGATAAAAAATAACGAACTGCTCTTCGATGTTGGTTGATACTGTTCAAAATCACGAAGTTTGCGTTTAAATAACTTTTTAATAACAATGCTAATATTATTTTAAAAAAAGTTTGCTAATTTTTAACTATTATCAAGAATAGATAAAATGACATGATTAATATTACATCAGTTATCCTTAACGTACTTGTGATTTTAAGGACATTATTTATAAAATAACTAAAATTCTTGAGGAGAGGTTACTTCTACGTCATAATTTTTCTGTTCTGCTTCTAAGAAACAAGAGCAATGGGAAGATTTTAGCTGCAGCAGATTCTTCATGAATTTTAATATAGTAGTGGTTGTGTGTGTGTGTATCGATCTTTTGTTCTTTATCCTACAAACATTTGGTCAACTTTTTCTCAAAAGTTTATTTTACTTTTATCTCAAACTGTTTATTTCCAAAACAGGAATTTTTAATATTAATAAGAATATTTTTTATCTATCATTTGAAAAATACTAGGTAACTAAGTAATGTAAAAGTTATTAAACATTGATATATTGGTCTGTAAAAACGACTTTTATAAGTATGTAAAAATTTAATATGTAACACTTTCTTCATTAATTAAACTTAAGCTCATTAAGATTTAATTTCTTAAATGTACTCGTGTCTCAATATTTTGCTTATCTCTAAGTCCTTTTTATTAGTTTTGTGAGACATTTCAGCTTAAAGTATACAACTATTTTATTTTACCTTGTTAGGGTAAAAGATTTCCGTATGAAAAAAAAAATTGTTAGATAACTCTGTATTATTCACTTTTACTATTAGATTTAGTTCATGATAACCTTGATAATATTTAATATTGTGAACATGATAGAAAGGGGAATATGAATATAATTGTAAGCATTTATATATATTATATTAAATTACTATTATTTATTTTAAAACAATAAAACAATAAGTAAGAGACACACGAAAAGAACAAGATAAGAGAGCACGAAAACATAGGATAAAGAAAAATATCCATAGTAAAACATCAACAAACTTTTTTGCTTAGGCATAAGATTGCAGGATTAAACAAAGTTTTAATGAGACAAAATGTTCCCTTTATTTATTAAGATTACTGAGGTGAAATGAATTATAAGAGAAATATAGAGTAGTTTAATATGGTTTTCAACAATAGCTTTATATCATTGAAATTATTAATAGTATTTTACGAAATAAACTTTACTATTTACCAGAAGAGTAGTATCACAAGTTTTAAAGCTATTAACCATACTTCGAAATTTAATACACATTATAAAAATTTTGGTTTTTAAAAAGATATGTGGAATGTGTTCATTTCTGTGAAATGTACATCCGTGTTTTATTTATTTCATACTAAGCTAAAATTTATTTTTCTGTAACTTAACTCAGACTTCTGACAATAAATGTTCCTCAGAACTAAATATTATTTATTTATATTTATATTGTAGGTATATTTTGTTTATAGTTAACCCTTTTGTGGGCACAAAGCTGAAATGCATTTTTCTGTGATAAAGTAATTGATAAATGTAAAGTTCCAATCCTCTATAAACATTATTTTGTCACAAAAAATATACCTGATCAGGGGTTTTGTTCCTAGGTGGTATCTAGATGTTATAGCCACTGCGCACTTAAGACATTTAACTTACTTTTCAGGACATAAATAATGAATCATCTAAACTATTAAAATCCAAGGTAAAAACAAAATGTACGTCAATCTTCTCACCAACCGCACGCTCCAGAAACTCTCGAAAGGTACCAAAAGTTCAGGAATGATTCGAGAAATCTGTTTTGATCATTTATATTCCGATATTCTAATTAGTTAAAAATTAGTTCCAAATCTTCGACCTGTTTTTCTTTTTTCAGACGTTTTTAAAACGCGATCTAAATTTTTTCACCAGACTCAGACAAAAAACAATTACAGAATCGGGAGATCATCTGTTTCGCCACGATACGATATAATTTATTTTACAAAAAAATGATATTTTCTAATTTTTACGATTTTTTTTATAATGAGTCAAAATCGAAATGTTTTTATGAGTATGATTTCTAAATCATTCCGCTTGCATTTTCTTTCGCGCTAACGAAAAAATATTTTACACTAAAAAAGTTCATGTTTTCTCTTTTAGAATCCGTCATTTAAAAAAAATTAAATGTCAAAAACTTTTGTTTACGATTTTTCAAAAATTCTCAAAATTTTATTTAAATACTTAAAAACTTCTTTATTTATAAAAATAATCTCACGAAACTTTTTTTCCGTGAGTAGAAGGATATTATCCGTAATCTGCATAAAAATTTTGAAAAATTACTTAAAAATTGGGGTTTTTTTTTTAAAAAAAAATTGTATTTTTCGTTTTTTCCCCTTTCTGCTAGAAATATTTAAAAATTATTTTTGTTATATTTTTGTTTAAAAATTACCGTGAAAGGTTACACTAGAAAAAAAGGTGCGCCTATATAAATATTGAGATTTGGCGAGATTGAATATCAATTTTTTTTTTTTTACAATTTTTCAAAAAATACTCAAAATTTTATTTAAATACTTAATAAATTCTTTATTTATAAAAATTAATCTCACGAAACCCTTTTTTCCGTGTGTAGAATAATATTATCCGTAATCTGTACAAAGATTGAAACAATTACTTATAAAAATTACGGTTTTTAAAAAATTGTGTTTTCCGTTTTTTTTTACCTTTTTGCGAGAATATCTAAGCGTTATTTTTGTTACATTTTTGTTTTAAAATTATTGTTATTTGCAATCGATGTATGAAGTTTGAAGGCATTAACTTAAAAATGAAGCCCGAAAAAAATAAAACTTTAACAAGTAAAGCATTTTTACAATAGGAATAACTCTTCCTTTTATTTTGAAGGTCTTTTCACTTCTTTTTCCGTCGATTGCACGGCGCGATTGTTTAACGCGCTCCATTACTAATTGTTGGTCCCGGGTTTTAAGCAACGTCAGAGCTATAATTTTATGATTTTTTAAAAAAATTCTCTAAATTTTATTCGAGCATTTAATAACTTGGTCAGAAATTTCGCAATTGGAAAGATAATTTATTTCGTCACAATACAGTGTTTGTTTTTTTTAACAAAAGAACGATAATTTACATATTTTATGATTTTTTTCTGAAATGAATCAATATTGATGCGTTTATATGAAAATGATTTTTAAAAAACTCATACTTTGATCTTTTAGAGTTAGTGATTTAAAAATAAATTGCCGAAAACTTTTTTTTACGAATTTTTAAAAAATACTCAAATTTTAAATATTTGATAACTACTTATTTAAATTCAAAGTTTTTACAACTTCTTCATTTATAAAAATAATCGTATGAAACTTTTTTCCCGTGTATCGAACATTTGAAAAAATACTCATAATTTTAATTCAGCATTTAATACAGTTGTGAAATTTTGTAATTATAAAAATTTCTACTCGACATACAACTATTTTTAAAGGTACATTTTCCTTTCCGGGACCAAAAAAGTTGTAAAGTGAGTGAGTGAATATTATTAAGTCCACTGTTCCCTCACTCGACAGCTCTGAAAGCGAGAGGGGAAAGGGAATTTCCATGACAATAAGTTATGCATTTAAAAATTTTCGTGCAACGCCGGGCTAAGTGGAGGAGCTAGGGGGGGGAAGTCATTTTGAAAAAAGAGTATTAGAAGTGCTGATTTTGTAAACGTAAAGGGAAAATTTATAAAGTAGAGAAAGCCTGTGCAACGCCAGGCCATGCAGCTAGTATTACAATAAACTTTTTATGAAAAATTAGCATTTATGCTATTAAATATTTCAATAACAATTAAATACAAAGCATAAGTGTAATAAAACAATAATGGTGTAATTGTATAATATAGAATGCTTACTAAAATATACACTGAATTGGTATATAACCACATTTTATATTTTATTTAATTTTAGTATAAAATGTTAGAGATAAAATAATATTTTTGAGGATTTAAATTAGTTATTTCACAAATTTGATGAGCTGTTTACCGTAAAACATTTCAAAGCAAGTGGACCATTTGCTTGCACACAGTGGTACCTACAAAAAAGCTATAATGAAAGATTTTTGAACCCGAGAATCTCGTACTACATATTGTAAACAAAGTTTTTTTTATATTTCCCATCCCAGCATTCTCACGTGATTCTAAGTACTCTCACTGAAGTGGAGGGGAAAAGTTAAAATTTCTAGGTCATTTTTCTGTTTTAGGTCGGCAGTGGATAGAGCCTCTATCCACATATTAAAGATTTCCAAAAACCTAAGTAAAACCTTTTTTTTAATTGCAAATTTGCTTAATTCATTCAGATGAGAGAAAAGTATACTTAAGACTTCTCAAATTTATTTCACAAATCAGAAATTTTATTTATAGTAATCAAAACGCAATTTGTAGATTTACACCTAGAAAAACTGTTTCTAACTACCCATCAGGAGGCTTGAAATGCAAAAAGTATCGTGCTGCCATCTGTATTAATTTTTATGCGTTTTAGCTTCAATTAACGCATGGGGATAGACTAAATATCCACCACCCGCTTGGAGAAAATTTTTTAATTATGTGGCTAGACCTATTAGCCAATGCCCGCGAAAGTGTTGAAGAGTTCTAAGGATCTTTAAATTTTTTTATTGTAAAATGAGAATGAAAAAAGCTTTGAATGTGCTTTTGAAAAAAAAATATTTTAAGGGGCTGCTTAGAAAATAATCACAATTATATATCAAGATTTATCTAAGAAATGCTAACCTAATTTTTTCCCTTGATGTTCAATCTCATTTCCGTATGAAAACTTTTTTCCCAATGGGTTGTATATTGCGAACAAAACCTTTGCGGACACGACAAGTCCCCAAATGTGAGAGCCGTTTCATGGTAGCACCATCTAGCGGGGGCCCTTATTACTAAATCTGGACGCTTGAATTAATTTTAATACAAGCTCTTTCGGATGCTAAATATTGCCGCGATTTAATTTTTCCAAAAGTACGAGAGCCAAATTGGTACCCAGGGACCCTTTACATGCAACATAATCATATGGCATGCGTGCCACGATTTTCGCATGCAAAAAATCTATCCCACAAACTTAGTCTTAGGAAGCGAACACGCTACCAATAAGCCATAGAGCTGAATAGGGCCTTGGGTAAATTAAAAATAATAATCTAGACTATTTATGCACCTTAACTTATCTAAAAGGAATCAATCGTTAAAAATATAAATAATTTTCACCAATTTATAATTTGATAATTAATGTATCCTTTTTTTAACAAACAGCATATTAAAAGTTTCATAAACTTCACAAACTCAATTTTTAGCATATCTTTTAATTTATTATAATGAATGCAATTCAATTAATTTTCCTTTTAAATCTTCAAACTTCAATTTGGAGTAAACTTTGTTCTTGTTATCCCCATTATTTTAACACACATTTGTAGGTCAGTAATAGTGGTTGACAATTCTTTAATGATTCCAAAGGTTTTAATATAAAAGCTCTGATGCGTACTCAAACTATTGCTTTGATGTATATAATGTAGTAATAATTTTATAGATCACAAGTTATAATAATGCCTCAAAATTAAATAGACTAAGAAAATGTGTTACATATTTATATATAATTATATGCATTTGATATCTTCTATATAAAATATCTTTTATATTCTTTTAGAAAAAAGGATTTTCGAAAGAAACAGGAAATTTCCAAATTATTAAGTTTTAATAACTTCATTTTATTTAAAAAGGTCGAACTTTCTTAAAGAACTGCAGATATGTTTAAGGTATCTAAACACGTTGAAGAGACCAAATTCGATCAAAACACATATTTTTGGGATTTGTTCTTTATTTGATTGAAAAGAGCTATCTCTTTTGGCTTTAGAAAACATATATTGTTTTGTTATTATGTTACATGAGGCCAAGTTACAATCAATTTTATAAAATTAGAAAAATCGGGTCTTTATTCAAACAGAAGTAGGTATTTAAATGGTTCAAAATCTGTCAAATATTAGTTTAAGGAGCAGTTTTGTAAAAGTCTTTTAAGGAAATAATACAAACAATTTAATTATGTTAAAATTTGTGGCAATACCAAATTTCTTTCAATACTTTGGAAACAGGATTGTGTTTATAGAATTTTAAATTGCATTTCAGCGGCTTTAGAAATTTTTCAAATAAATTGCTAAGACTTCAGTCACAGTAGTGATTTTTGTAAAATATAAATATTTTTTTTAAAAATTGTTATATAGTTTAATATTAGTATTTATTGGTATTGATCCTAAAGAAAACATTTATAGTGTTTTAGTATGCTAATTTTTTAAAAAAGTACTCTGATCCCGTTCAACACTCTGAACAATAATGATGTATTATGATTATATATCTATCTATCTAAGGATAATTAAATTAGATTAAAAATTAAAATCCTATCTAGCACTTAACTCATATTCTTCATTTCATCTTCAAGTATCAAACTAATCACCCATTTGTTTCTTCCGAACATATGGCCTAGCCAATAAACATGTGTAATTCCAGATTTTTATATTTAATAGCCTTATATGTCAGCATTAAATTTCAAGTACAATCATAAAATCCGCGATACTTACCCCATCGGTGTTTTAAGTGCTAACCCATATAAAACACACCATGGCGTGTTTTTTCGTCCCTGCTCTTAGCGTCAGAAGAGATGTACTAATTCTAGAATAAAGACCTTTTCTAGAACTAAGTCTGATTCTGGTCAAAACATGTCATATATACATATAAATGTGCATATTTATTCATATGTTAAATAAGTAATCCTTTAATAAATTCTTAAGACAGTTAATTAATTAAAAAATAAAAAAAATATTGAAAATAAAATTTTGTTAATCAAGAAGCTCTTAATCTACACTAATTATCAACCGTTCAAATTTGCTGTTGCCTTTTCGCTGAAATGACTGAATCATCACAAAAATTAAAAGTAAACATTCATTTTTTTCTGCTGAATAAATTTATTTTTCTTTTCTTTTTAATCATTTTCATTTCTCTTCGCTTAAAAAATTAACTATCGTGCTCAGCCTTTTTGTTCAACCTGAATATTCATTTATTCCTTCCCTATTCATCTCTCTTTCAATTTTTTTTTAAACTTTAAAAAGATTTTTTTTCTAGGTAGCGTGTCTCTTTCACATTATAATCTTTAAATTCATCTCTTTCGTCATTTAAAAGAAAGAAATTTTAATATATCTCACCTATTTCTTTTTAAGACGTTTCTTTGATTTTTAAAAAAAATCTTGTATTATTACATTCGTATCATTTATTATTTTAACATTATATTATAATTATTCATTACACGTTGTATTTTTTTAAAATTAATCTCTTTTGTCATTTAAGAAAAAAGAACTTTTTATATTTCATAAATGTGTGCCCCACATACATTTTTAAGTCAATTTTTTATTTTTCTAAAATCTTATTTATATTATATTCTTCCTAAGGCTTTTTATTTATAAATTTAATTTTATATATACCATTAATCTGGCGCGTATAATGTGGCACACTTTCAACACAAAAAATAGGAATGAAATTTACTGGGTATTCACAGGGTATAGAAATGTTTATATATAAAAAAAAAGACGAGCTTAAAAAAAATTAAGCATTCATATAGATCGAAATACATTTTTTATTTAAAAGCAAGGGCATACCTTATGAATTTAAAGGGTTGTAGCTCTAGAAGTGTACTATTTTTTTCAAAATTGTCAGGAAAACACCTCAAATACATGAATTCAAAACATAAAAGCATTGCATATGTATATTTCAGTACGTAAAATATCGGGTGCGCATTACACGGCGAATATACCTAAAAATTAAAAAATGCAGCTTGCAAGTATATGTACCCGTGTTACTGTACATTCAATTACGGTAAATTCATTATTTTAGGATAAATATATTGACTATCCTGAAAAATATGCAGAATAAATAAAAACACAATTAAAAATGCGAACTCATTTAGCTATTTCTTTTAAAGCAAAGTAATAAAAAACTTCACTTATGACATAAAAATAAAATTGCATGACTATCAAATATTTGAAATTGTGCTATATTTTTGGTATTAAATCGTGATCGTGGAAATTATCAGTGCTTCAATTATGAGTTTTCACCACAATTAAAAAACAGAAAAAAAAAAGAAAGTATATGCAATCATTTATAGTGCTTTAAGGCTCGTTTTTTCCTTTGCACCTGCAAAAAAATAATCGGTTTTCTTCGCTTCGCAGGGTCTTTTAATGCCATTAAGAATGGAAGAAGCACATAGACCGACACCAGTTAGTGATCAGGACGCCAGGCTCGAATTCTCGGCAAACCAATCCCAGGCAAGTTTAATCGCTTCTCAACTGACAACCGGGGCGGGCACCTTCTCGGCTGAATCTTGGGCATAGCCGCAGCTTCACGCAGATGAATCATCTCAGGCCGTTGCCAAGGCAACATGCACAACAAAACTAGAGAAAGAAGCATTAAGCTTTCGAAATTTGGAGGTTTCCTTGTCCTTCTGACATTTTCTCTATCGTTGTACAGTTCATCGAGTATAATTTAATAAATACGCTGGGTTTCAACCTGTATTTTACAGATTGGAGTTTTAGGTAACTACTAAAATATAGTTAGTGTTTCGTTTCTTTTTTATTTAGCAATAAAAGATTATGCAGTAAATGTATTCCTTGGTAATAATATCCTGTTTGTAATATAGAAGGAAATAATTTCTAGGAAGAAAAGTGAATATCTTTATAGTACAATATTATAAGGTATTAGTGAGTAGCCTTAAATATGCTATACACGATCAGCAGCGATGCATGAGGTAAAACTATATTTGAGTGCTTTTTCTACCAGTATCCTCATAGTAAAAATAATAAGAAATTATTCATAAATCATAAAATATTTTTTTACTGAACATAAAAATGGATGATATAAATTTTAAAGCAAATAGCAAATCAAAAAAAAATCGTAAAAACAGAGGTAGGGGTGGTGTAAAAAGAAATATTCAATAAGGTAAAGTAAATGTTTTATTTTTTTATTAATGTTATTAAGTAACTCATCACACTAACAAGGTTGCAAGGAAACAGTAATAATATTTGAAATTACGAAATTAAAAACTTAAATTAAATTAAATTAAATTTCAAGTATTTCTTTAAAAACTTACTTTAATGTTTATCTCAGCTTAAGTTTATTCTATATATTTGCATCTTGTAGCAGTGCTCTACAGCCATCTGGATTTAATTGACTTATATAAGAGAATATAAATCCAAAATTTATTTGAATAACTTGATTAAATTTTATTTCCTAATATGTTTTTCTTTCAACTTAATAGATACTTTTGCTTCAAAAGGGAATATTTAATCTAATAAACAAGTAATATAAAAAAAAAATTAAGTCAATTCCTACTTAGATCAACAAAGGAAATTTTATTTTTTAGCTACTTTTTATTAAATAGTTACAATTAATATAAATAATATATACATGTGGGAGATCTGGTATTAAAATTCAGGCCAATTAATTTTTATTAATAATCATTAAAGTAAATATTGTCATCAAAACAATCGATATATATATAATTTCAGTTCAACTGAACCACTAACTACGTAAATAAAAAAACCTTTTATGTTTTGACTTCAGTCATAAAAGGGTCACTAAGTCACAGCTGAAAATGGTTTACAGCAATGGTTTGTCATTTATGGGCATTTACCTGTAAATAATTAGTTTTAATCATTCATTTTTATTAATTATTATTATAATACCTCAATTGTCTGTCAATATAGGGAATTTCAGGTTCAGCTGAATACTTAAACACGTGAGAGAAAAAACCTTTTCAAGTTTTTTGGCGCAATTTAAGCAAAAAGTTTACTAAATCGCCGAAAATGATGCCAACAGTAGCTGTATTGTCAATTCTTTTTGAATAAGTAGTTTTTATCAAAATTAATTTTTTATTAATTATTATTATATTATTGTGTGTCATTAAAAATAATCATGTATATAAAACTTCGGCTCAATTTAGAGTGCTTTAAAAATCTATTTAGTATAACGATTGAAAATTACCAGAATAAATAAATATATAAATAAATAAATATATAGGAGATTGAAACTAATAAGTAGAATTGAAAAAAATTCTGAAAATAAAATTCTGTTTTCTGCTTGTTGTTGATTTTGAATGAGAAAAAAAGAATACTGATTCAGATTTTTATAGTAGAAATTCAGTAAGATATTGCTTAATTACTCATTGTTTGAAAAATATATTCTTAGAATGGTTGGAGTTTAAAATTTTTAGATTTTAAAGGGAAAAACCTTGTCTTGTTTTTTACGCTTCGTACTTCAGAAATATTTTTAACAAAGAATTAAATTCTTGAATTTCAAATTGTAAATTAAGGAATTTTATAAAGGATAGAACAAAGGATTTCATTTCAAGTTTTAAAATGAGTTCTATGTGTTTGTGAACAGCTTCGTATCATAGAGCAATTATGTTCGGAAAATATTTTGCCTTTTTTAAAACTGAGGAATATGTTTAACATTGTTTTTTTTTTTTTTTTTGCTTTTGCTTAATATTAAAATTGTGTAAAACTATACATAATGTAATATAATAATGATACTATAAATAAATTATTCCACTAAGGAAGTACGGAAATAATGTATTACATATTTACTAGCAATTCTTCAGAAGTTACAATTAATTAGAAGTCAATTTTACATTTACAAATTTTTGGTAACTACAATATTATACCAGCAATGAAAAATGATAAAATGCCGTCGCTGATACCATAAAGAATTCATTTGATTTCTTTACTTGCTTAGATAAATTTTCTTCGCATACGTTTATTAGAATAATATTTTGAGATATCAAGTAAAGTACAGGATTATTGCAATTTTCGTTTTGTTCATCATTATTTGAAGCCAAATTTTACGTTGTGAAAGCTGATCAAATGTAAGAAAGAGATTATCAAACTTTCTATTAACCTGTTTTTTTCTGTGCCACCTTATATCTTCACTTTTACGCTTTCCGGCGCTGATGAGTCTTGCACACGATCGTGTGTATGTTTTATAATTCGAGTAATGTTTTTTTATTATTTTTATTTATTATTATTATTATTATTATGTCGTCCTATGCACACATCTTATTTATTTACAATTTATGTAATACCTTTGTTTGCACTACAGGTAATCGATTAGAAATGTCTCTTAATTTTAACTATGTGTATATATTACATCTATTGACTTTCTATATGTAAGTACAGTCTAACCTCCATATTACGAACCTCTACATTGCGAATTTTTTTATATAACGAACTTTTTCCTGGAACCAAGAGCCATTTCATGATTTTCTTCGTAAAATAATTTCCCAATTGAGAAGTGTATTTTCTATGTAACGATCTTTTTCTCTTGTGATTCTATTTTTTTTCTCCATATCTTTAATGTATTTTAGGATATTTCAAGTTAATCTCTCTTTTAACACATTTTATGGTCGTTATAAATCTTGAACTGATCATAAGTTTTGCACTTTAGTGCCTAACTTGCTGAGAGCAATAGAATTTTTGTGGTTTCATCCGTGCAACCTTTAACCCCATTTGTCCAGTTCACTAGAAACATCTTCGATTTCCCCTTTCACCCTGAGGGAGTTGTCTCGTGTCCTTGAAAAGCCAACATGAATTTCTAGTTAGAAAATAATGTATGTTTAAAATAACTTGCATTCTTTAAATTAGAAAATATAATTAAAAAAAATCATTAATTTTAATATATATTTTTTTCTAAATGTTGAAAATACAGTGTGTTACTCGATATTCTTTTTTCTTGTTTTCCAGGATATATGTATATATATAATAAATAGATATTAATTTACAAAAAGATGTGAGTAATTACTTTTTTTAATATCTAGTGTTTTTTAATCTAAAATTTGTTTTATGTGTTTATACAGTTAGTGAAATATGAACCTCTATATAAAGAATTTTTCATATAACGAACTATTTTTCTGGATTTAGCGACTTCGTCATATAGAGGTCCGACTGTATTTTCTTTAAAAGTACGGTTCTTGTTGTGAAAGAATGATTGTTTTGTGAAATTAATGGATTATATTGTGTTTTGTGTTTCGTACATCGAAGATTTCTCAGTTCACTTTACTTACTTACTAAAATTGCAGTTTGAATGGAAATAGACTGTAATTCCGGAGAATTTGAATGCGAGTTTCCCATTTTATTTAAAATGAAAGGTTGGGCTACAAGGTAAACGTATTAAAGTAAAAAAAAATATATGTATAATTTTTATGTCTGCCTAAATCACGCTATTCTACCACAACGCTTAAATTTCTCGAGAAATAATTTGTCAGTAGTCGTGTGTTGTATTCCCGAAGCTATTGTTTGTAACCTTGTTTCTATGTTATTGAAATTTGTTGTTGGTAACCTGTTTAGTAAGGTATTTCAGATTTATACAATTGAAATATACTTTTATTTTTTCCCATGCAAAGTGAGATATGGCAAAAATAAATTATATTAATTTACGTTTATTGGAGATGAATAAAAAAGAAAGTATAGAGGTGAAGGCAGAATGTTAAGAGGCTACACTTTTTTTTTTAAAAAAAATATCTTTAGATTTTTTTTACATAGAATGTGGATATCATATATATATTTTTTTAAACATAGACACCAATATTAATATTTTATTGTGAAATATCATGCGTTTTTTTATACCTAAAGTTCTATATCTCTTTTGTCAAAATAATGAACACGTTGTTGAAAATGAGTTAAATTCGGCTCAAAAACTAATAATATTATTTTTTTTATTTTATTGAATAGAGCTTGTCATTTTGTCTTCTTCCAAAACATACTCCGTTTTGCTTTAATGCTCTACCCAGAGGGCCCAATTGTTGAACATTTTACTAAAATTCGAAAAACCGAAGTGGTCTCAAACTAAAGGGCAGAGATAAATTGAAAGCCTAAAAATCTATCATGGCGATCTAACAGCTCAAAAATGTTATAAATGCATTTATAAAACTTTTTTAAAACTTAGATATTTATATTATTTTCTAGGAGAATATAGTAAAATGCTTTTATTGTATTAGTATTTTTGAGTTATGGCTTGCTGTTTTAAATAATGCATAGCGTATTCCTCATTTCTTATAATAGATATTATTCTAATAAATTCTAAAATTTTAAAATCTTAGTGAAACATTACATTTAGCACACTTCTAGATAAATGCGTGGGGCTGCGGTAGCCGAGGCGGTATAGGTATCGATCGTGGCATGCCTTGTCGCGCGAGTTCGAGCCCAGTGAATACTGTGTAAAGACCCGCCGTGTAGGTCACAGATGCACGTTGTAAATCTGTCGAGAGCCGAAACGTCCCCGCGGTAGTTAGAGAGGGGTGCCAGTTCACACAGGTGTCGTCCACGTCACTTTACCCAGCGTATTCAAAACCGGTCCGTCGCCAAAAGCCCCTGCATGGAATGAGCGCAGATTCCTATTATTCAATCAATCAATTCTAGAGCAAAATGCATCTAATTTGTTTTAGAAACATTTCTACTGTGATACTATTACTTTTTCTCTCCTTGCTTTGAAGTTTCTTAAAAAAATATTAGTAAATTTCACTTAAAATTGTGACTTTTGTAAAATTTGGATATTTTTTTATAATATTGTTGGGATTAAATATTAGTATTTATTGGTACTGATTCCTAAAAAGTATTGATAATGTATGCTCCTTTTAAGCAGGTACTCTGAACGTTCGGATACCTCAAAAACTTTTAATTATATGTATGTTAGAGCAGTTTTGAATGTAGTTTAAATATAAAGTCTTAAATTAAATGGCTTAAATTTAAACTACTTCCTTCGTATACATGTATATGGAACTTTTATTTCATATTATTTTATTTTGATCCTTAAAATAGAGTAATTAAAGAACATTTTTATATGTTTAATTTGTTATTAAAATTCTACTTAACCTTATATCTTGTTTCATCTTGTTGGTTTTCAGTGGTGGAGCCCTTAATCATATGCAATACAAATTAAAAGTTTTGCCATTGCGTGTGTATTGTCTAGAAAATGAATTTATTCCTAATAGCTTGAAATGGCATTAATTATACCATGCTTTATAATATTAATACAATTTCCAAATGACGAGTATTTCTAAATGAAAGAAAATGTAAATGTTTCTGGGTAAGGAGAGCAAAACTATGTCTCAATAAATTAATAAAAATCAAATCATTTGGCTTTTACCACATACATTTTAAGAAGTATTATAAATACATATTTTACAAGAGAGAGGAAGAGAGAGAAGTGTATGAAATCAATTCAGATGTTTAAATAATTCCTCATTTTTGCATCAAACTGAGAAAGTTGTGGAGTTTCAGTCACACACATATGTTTCCACTTGAGAATCAAAGTGCTTATGAAATAGTGTTGGATAGCTTATATTTTTTTATTTGCAGAGGGAATAAAGACAATACAATGAAAATCGTTCAACTCGAAACTGAGGAGAATGAAATATTTTTTCTAGTTAAAAGAATTTCGAGTTAAAAGATATTGAAAAAAAAATAAAACGTTCATTCAAATTGTGCCTAGTTTATTAGAGTAATATTTGATTTCATATGATGTGCATATATGCATGTATTTAACTAAAATCACGAAACAAAACATTCAGGACTTCTACGAAATTTACGCTGCAAAATGTTCCTTGAATACGGTAAGAATGTATTTTTCGGAAAGTAATAATCTGGGATTTTTTCTTGCATTGTCTTCTAAATCAAATATAGATATCTCTCGTCCATTTATTTACTAACTTCACCACTGAAATGTGCGTCTAAATAATTACGCATACTTTTTACGACATTCTTCATTTCGGATGACAGGAAAACAGAAGCTGCATAATTCATTCCATTTTCGTCGTTGGAATCGGCATCAATGATATTTTTTGAGATTTGAGCAAACTCCAAAATGTCTTTGTCTACCATAATTAGGGCTATACACAGATTATCATCATCTACTGCAACGAATTCCTCCATTGATACAGTAGGAAATTTCCGTATTTTGTTCATTCCCAGAAGGGAAATCTTTTCGTATTAAGCGATTTTTGTTTTCTGTTGAGAGAAAAAAATGCCTGTAAATGCATAATAGTTTATCGTTATCGTTGTATTTTTTCGTGTTAACCGATGTTTCGTCTCAAGCGTTTTCACGTTAAACGTATTTCACTGTATACATATAGTTTTTAATAAGCTCTACTCTAAAGAGACTAAAATGATTTGAATATTATAGATAAATTATCACACATTGGATACTCAAAAAGGTGGATGTTGCAGTATTATAAACAATGCTGTGAAGAGGGCTTTCAATTTTATATCAAATGGAGGTTTAACTAGTTTTATGAATAGTTAGCATTCCCTCTATCATTTTATAAAACTGAGCAAATTCCTATTGAAGATAGTATATAGAGACTCTAAGCTCATTATAAAAAAAGGTAACTTACCTAAAGATGCATTAAAAATGCTTAGATCACGGTGAATCAGTGGGTAATATACAAATTATTGCCAGAATCAGGATCCAAATAAAGATTCAAAGATATAATAATACAGGCCAAGTTTATATTGTTTGCTTGTGATGCACTGGCTTTTAATAAATATAGTGAAATATTTAATTGGGCAGACTCTGAAAAATTTTGTATATAATTTTTGCTAACATAAATGAACTACAAGAATGGTTTGAAAATATGTTAAGTGTTCGAATTCTTCTAACATTTGAGCAAGAATTCATGTATGCTTCCTTATATATTTTAACCATAGAATAATGTTTAAAGATGAGTCAACTCATTCAAAACGTTACTCTAAAATCATTATTAGGATGGGGGTCTTTTAATATACATAGTATATGTAAGTATGAATGCATATATGTACATACATATGTAAACACAGTCTTTGGTCTAAAACGTGCATGACTAAACACTTTCAAGGAACCATCTAATTCATTTGCCTGTATTATAGGGCTGCAACAAAGTTAGAAGAGAAAATACAGTTTAAAATATTAATTCTAAAATTAATTTGTAAAAAATCAAATCCCCATAAAATTACAGAACCAAAAATCTACTTAGAAGTAAGTATTAAATTTTAAAGTACTAAAAATTTCGAAAACTTTTAATCGCTAAATACTAAAAGGCTTTATTAATAAAGATCCCAAACAATGTCGAGATCAGGATTGCATATTAGAAAATGCATACCGTATTAATTGATTTTCATCAAATTATATTTGATGAAATAGTGAATTTGAAAGTAAAAATAAGTTTATATCTATATTATACATACAATTATTTTTTTTATAAAATTCAAGAAAATCTTACTTGTGGTGCTTGGTAAAATATTTTTGCATTGAGCGTTTTCCCTGATAAGCACACACACAACCACACAATCATCAGTTTCAGGGTTCTATTATTAACAGTTAGGTATCTGACTACGTTCGGAACCGTGATTTTGCAAAAATGTCTAAATGGATAATATTTATGATATTTAGTGTCACTTAGATTAGAAAATATATATGAATTACTTTAAGAAATTGATTATTACAATAAAATATTACAGAAAATGATTTTAAAAATGAACATAGAATGATCTATTTTCAAAATATTCTCCTTTGTGAAAAATGCTTATTATAATAATATTTGCCTGTATATAGCTTCCTAGACCTCACTACAGTTTCACAACTAGAATTTTTAAAACCATATAACTTAGAAGAAAGTGGTTTATCCCATGTTTACAACAAACAGAGGGAGAAATTTTAAGAAAAACGCCGATAATTATTTCCAATCAGTTGTAACTCTAAAAATAATGTAAATTTTTCAAAAAAATAGTTCAGACTCTCGAGAACATTTTATTTTATCGAAGCAAAATATTATTACGAAGCATTTTTTTATAAAGGAGCAGATTTTGAAAAATAAGTAATCTGTTAATTTTTTCCAAAATACTGTATTTAACAATTTTGTTTAAAATGTCCTAAAACAATATATATTCTAATCTAAAATATACCAAATATCATGAAAATTAGTCCATTTGATGCTTAAATCATGGTTCCGAACGGTAGTCGGATACCTTACAGTTGCTTCCAAATGCAAAAATTATTTCATGCCTATTTCAATGCCACCAGGGTGTATATAGTTCCGAGGAAAGTTTTGTTTTGATCAATTTTTCTCCTCACGTATGATACTTTTTCCAAAATATTCAGTAAGATCGCATTTTTGATTGTCCTATACTGTTATAAGCTGATATTTAAAGAAGCGTGGTAGCTTAGTTGTTACGATGCAAATAAAAAACTATTACGTAGCAAGGGCGATGCTTGTTACATCTGCTGAAACTTGAAATCCTTAAATTGGTGTCTTGTAAAAAGATTTGATGGTAGAATTTTAGCTCAGGTATAATTCTCGTTACTTGAGTGAGGATAAAAAATGATATTCGTCATGTGGCCTGTATGCTTCTTCTATGGAAAATGTCCTTGAACAATCAACGCAATTCAGGAGACTATTGAAGGTTCTTCTCTCATATTATATAATAGAAAACATTTAAAATCTCCCATTTAATAAAGTTATATCAATATGGGGTATTTTCTTGATGTATATATGCATATGAATAACTATATATCTATATTTATAACTATCTTTCGCGACATATATATTTCTTTTTTATCCTTCAAAAACATATAAATATATTTACTTAAAATAATTGATCAGATGGTATTTTAATATTTTTTAAAACAATATCCACTTCTAAGCGGTTAAGCTGAAGATAGAGCTAAAATTTTAAACTTAATTTGCTTTTCAGAGAAAATTTTCAAAAGGTAATCGAAAGTTGATGTTTCTTCTGCATTTTTCACTAACGGAGTTTATTTGATAGGATTAAGAGGTAAACCATGGAATGGAATTCATATAAACCTCATTCAGAAGTAAGAGATATCACTGTTTTTTTCATCTTAAGGTTTGACTCCCCAAAACTCTTTGTTTACACTGCGAGAGAATTCAACTTGGCTGACTGGCTTCCATTTTGGAAGCTGTCGAGCTAATGTCGTTCTTCGGGACTGTCAAAGCTTTGGGGAAAGATTTCTCAGGACGTTATTGACAGAAAAATGGGAGAATGTTAGCGTGCTTTTCGGAGACCTGAATAAGAGAAAAGAGGCTCTCCAAGCTTTCTCATTCCTAAACAAAAAGAAACGCGAGGAGATGGTTTGTATCGAAGAAACGTCAAACAGGGAGAAATCCGTGAAAGCAAAGGATTTGCTTGAAATTGGTTTGCGTGATGGTGGGACAAAAAAATCCGACGCGTGAGAAAAGCATTTCAAACAAATAAAAGCTATAGAGACACAGTCAATAAAAAAGATAAAGCGATAGATACTGCAGATTTCGCACATTAAGAAGAAGCAAATTCAGTAAAGGATGAAAGATATTACTTTTTATTAGGGTCAACGATATGAAAGCTGATTAGTAATGAAACAAAGATATATGGGAGTAAAGCAATTTCTGAAGTAGTGCTTTCTAAACTTTCAATATTTCTTTGAGCTTGAATCACCTATAATTTTCATCGTCCCCCTCTCATACAATAATATTGCATTCACGCAAATACAATGTACTTTTGACGGTACAATATGTCCTTTTAATGTAAAACCCGAAAAATTACTCATATTAAATTTATGGAGCAGTTGGATTTTTAAGTAAGAAATTCTTAAGTAATACTTTAAGTAGGAGGCATTACGTTTTAAAATGGCCTTAAATGGAACAGATTGCAAAATAACTTTTAACTAAATTAAATATTTATTTCCTTCTTCTTCATTCATCCATTTTTCATCCATTCCACATCATCTACCCGATTTTCTGGGGGCTGCTTTCACACAAAATACTGATCTCATATAAATATAGAAAAAGAAATTAGAATGCCAATTTCTTATATTAAATATTCCTTTTAACCCTTTATCGCTACTTCTGACGGCACTTTATAAATACCACTTTTCATTTTAAAATTATATAGAATAACTATTTTACGAATACTCGACGATACTGCAGTTCTTTAAACTAATTCCCCTTCCGCATATAGGCAAGGCACTGCTGTATGACGAGTATTTGCAGCGCTGTAACAGTTTTATAGCAGAAATTATTTTCAGCTGATGAATGTTTTCGGGGCATTGCAAAGATTGGCGTCATCATTTTAATGTTCCGGAAAATATGTTGCCATCAAATGTGTCTTATTTTTTTTTAAAGTAAAATGAAAATAATCTGCGAAAACATGATTTTGACTATTTTGCATGGTAACATTGTTTATAATAAATTTTACGCTGACATTTTAATTACTTCCATTTCAGCCTGAACGGGTTAAATTTCCTCTCAAAGCTGAGTATATTTTTTAATGTATCCCTTAATTTTCAATGTAAGTATTCAAAAAAAACAATATATTTCTATGAAAGAATTGCAGAATCTAGTTGTAGATAAAGGGTTAAAACCATTAGAGAGTCATTATTAAACCTGTTCTAACTGGTATTGATAAATTAATTATCAAAAGAATGACAGGCTATCATAAATATTACTTATAAGTATATTATCAGCAAAATGTATTTACTTTGTTATGTTAGATGGCAATTTTAAAATACACCAGAAGCCTGACTTATCGATATGCTCTTCGTGCTCTAATGTAGGGTTACTTATGTGTCTATAGTTCGGGAAACCACCGCTGTTGTATGTAAAAATCAGTTTATCTGCAGATTAGCTAGGTAATTTGCACATTAACTAGGGCGATCCATTAAAGTGTGGAAAATGTTTATTTTCTGCAAACTAATATTAGAAATCCGTGATTACTTCAGGGGTACATTACTACCTTACTACAGGATCTCATTCCACCAAAGATCTTATTTTCACTTTAACAACAGCAACACTTATTTGTACTTAAATTAAATATTGTTTATTTATTTTTTTGATACATAAGTAATCAAGATAATACAATCGAACAATCAGCACATTAGATGATAGAATCAATCATCTATCAATTGAAAAATCAAAATACAAATAATCAAAGGGTATAACATATTATTACATTAAGGAAGTTAATTTACGAAACATGTAATAAAATTATTCTTATTTATTAGTGCATGTAAGGATCGGTAACGCTTTGAATTTCTAAATGCTTTGGATAAATTATTAGGGATCAAATCAATGTTTTCAATCAGAACTCCTAACAGAAAAGAAATGAGAGAAACAAAGTTTTGAACATTAACGGAGCCGTTAATTGGAAGAATAACTAGTTAAAATGCAAAAAACTCTTAATTCTGCACTTTAACGGAGCAAATTAGTTAATCTGCAGAGTAGCAAGGGAATCTGCACATTAACCACTTTCAAGATTTCACGGTAACATATAAAACAATATTCAAATTGTATTCTTAAGATGAAGAACGAAATGAATGAACTATTAATGTAAATCGATAGGACTTACAACAAACGTATTTTATTCGTAATAGAACGATATCGAAGACTGATATCATCCTTAGATTCGTTTCTTAAATCGTAATTCCTAAAACTGAGGTAAAGTAAATATTTAATTATTAGAAGTTGCTCTTTAATGTAAAATGAAAAGATTTCCATTTCATTCATACTTTGAAAGAGTAATTAGGTTTTAGCAGACGCGCGTTAATGAGTCATTAATTTCTAATTTCTACAACTAAAATATACCACTCTGTCACGTAAGTAATATTGATTAACTGTAATAAATAAAATACAGGGTTTCATTTAGTATACAGTTTGGTACTAGGAGTGTTTAAAACAAGGGAATGAAACAAAGTGTTTGCATTTAATGAAACGTAGTTATGTACATTTTCTATCAAAAATAAATAAATAGATAGAACTTTTATCAAAATAAGTAGAATTCGAAAAATTTTACTATATAAAGAACAAAAGATTCTATTAAAATCAATCATGCAACCACATTAAAAAATAATAACTTAGAGGTAAAAATCATGTGATTTTATAGGCAATATTTTTAACTGATAACTCAAAGGTCAAAAGTTAGAACGAACTAATCATATATGACGATATATATGATACTTTGTTTTTAATTAACTTGAAGAAAAAGATCAAATCCATAATTTTGTGTGACATTTATGTCAAGATGATTAATCATTTATTTGATGAAAAATAATTAGCGAAATACGAACAAAAAATTATACCAGAATTTTACTATTTTTAGAATAAAGCTGATTAAATTAAAACAGAACATCATATCATGACATTATATCTAGAAATGTCAAACGAGAGATTAATTACATTTGTGTCATTTTTAATGATTTAAATTTTATGAAAACATAAGATAACTTTAAGTAAAATTGTTAAAAGTAACTCTAAATTTACATTTTAAACTTCCAAGAACTTTGATCATCTATGACTTTGATCATATTCTAAAATAAAGACTATAATTTCAAAAGTTCGGCATTTAAAAAAAAAAAAAAAAAAAAGAATTTTTATTATTTTTACTTTTTGATCAATGAAAATAATTTTATTTCATATCATAAAATTAATTTTCTACTGATTTCTAGGCAATCTTTGCATTGGTAACTTTTTAACGAATGTAAGATTTTGTTATCTTTTCTTTCTGTAAATTAAAATTTATTGGAAAACTAGGGCTAAAAAACTTAGCCTTCGAATCCATTAAAAAAAATGCAAAATAGTATTCTTCCTAAGATACGCTTATTGAGTTCAAAAACATTCTTATCAATAAAATTTTCTTCAGACAAACTTGAACATAAATATTTATTTTGGAAATATTTTCATTTTTTTAAAAAAAATATTTATGTGTGTGTGTTTACTATTTTATTTTTTAGAAAAATGTATGTGTAAAAATACACACAAGATTTCACTTTCTCAAACATAATACATTTTTAACATAGTTGTCCAAAATTTAAGTTAAGGGAAGATCTTTTAAGGTATCTGACTACGTTCGGAACCGTGATTTTAAAAAGGCACATAAATGGATAATTTTCATGGTATTTAGTGTCACTTAGATAAGGACACATAAATAAAATTGTTTTAAGGACATTTTGGCAAAAAAATTTGTTTAAATACAATATTTCGTCTAAAAATTAACTTAGAATAAACTTTTTTCAAAATGTTCTCCTTTCGTGAAAACTGCTTCTATAATAATAATATTTTGCCTGTATATAGCTCAGACCTCTGTACAGAGGCTCAACTATGATTTTTGAAAAATACACATTATTTTCAAAGTTACAATCATTTAAAATAATTATAGACATTTTTTTCTTAAAATTTCTCCCCTCTGTTGTTGTAAAACACGGATAAACCCACTTCTAAGTTATATATTTCAAAAATTCTAGTTGAGCCTCTGTACAGAGATCTGAGCTATATGCAATCAAAATATTATTATAATGGAAGCATTTTTCACAAAAGGAGAACATTTTGAAAAAAGTTTATTCTAAGTTCATTTATAGCCGAAATATTGTACTTAAATAATTTTTTATTGTAATACTATTCTTAAAACAGTTTTATATACATTTTCTAATCTAAGTGACACTAAATATCATAAATATTATCCATTTATACTCTTTTGCAAAATCACTGTTCCAAACGTAGTCGGATACCTTAAATATATCATCTTATAATCAATGTACATTTTCAAAAAGTTTCCTAATCAGTATAGTTTCACCGACTTCTAATCTCACTGACATTTCAATTAGGAGAAAAGGTCACAAAAGAACTCAATATCACATCTAGCATTCATATCCATTGTATAAAAGAATAAAAGGAGCTTTTCTCAAATCAGCTTAAGTAAAATCTATTGCTGATGAGTCTTTCCGATTTTCGTTATTAGTTGGGTCAATTTACTGGAACTGTAACCCCTACAATTCCTGGGGAGCATCTAATCCTAAGTCAGACGAAAACGTTGGTAATCCAACACTATTCCCAAAAAGGATTATCAGACGAGGATTACAGAGGCTGAATAAAGTGCTTTAAATTTAAGTTCCTGGGACTATTGCTCCTAGGAAAATAGCGGGAACCCCAAATCTAAAAGATGGTTGTACCTTTTTAAGAATTCTGTTAAACAATTAAATTTAAAATTTCACCTGGGATGAGGCATTAAAAGAAACAGGAAAATCAAGAAGGTTAAGATCCAATATCTATTGTCTCAAGAGAAACACACCTATACACTAACATACAAACCTTATACTCATTAAGGTATCCGACTACATTCAGAACCGTGATTTTGCAAAAGCGCATAAATGGATACTTCTTGTTTTTATGTCACTTAATTAGAATACATTAAAAAAAATTGTTTTAAGGACTTTTGACAAAAAATTTATTAAAAAAATATTTTGCCCAAAAATTTAACTTAGAATAATCTTTTTCTTTTCTCCTTTTGGGAAAATTTTTAAATATTATTTTCCCTTAATAGCTGACCCTAAGGAGGCTCAACTAGAATGTTTAAAAAATTCCAATTTTCGAGTTACCCCCAATTGAAATAATTATTGGCGTTTTTTTTTAAAAAAGCCCTCTGTTGTCAAAATATGAAAAAACCCCTTTTCAAGTTAATATTTCAAAAATTTAGTTGAGCCTTTAGAGTCTGGCTATATACAGGCAAAATATTTCTATAAAAGAATCATTTTTCACAAAAGGAGAACTTTTTAAAAAAAGATTATTCAAAGTTAATTTTTGCCGAAATATTGTATTTAAATAAATTTTTTTCAAAATGCCCTTTAAAACATTTTTTATATATGTATTTTAAAGGGATAGGACATAAAATAAAGTTGAAAATTATCCTTTTTAGGGAATTTTTCAAAATCAGGTTCCAAAAGTAGTCGGATCCCTTTTGGGGAAAAAAATGTGGTGAAAGAAGAAAAATTTCCCCCTTTAAGTTTTTTTTAAAATTTTTAAAAATGAATAACAGTTTACAAAGGAATAAATTTAAATTTCCAACAAAAAAATAGTTTTTGATCCCTATTTACCATTAAAAATAATTTTCTAGAATAATATGCAAAACCATTTCTATTTTAAAATTGGTTTATTTATTTGTTCATTATTTATCAGCTTATAATCTAAAATCAATTTTAACGCAAAAAAACTAAACCACAATAAAAAATTCTGAACCTTTGAATAAATTGTGGGTTGAATATTTTCTTTCTTTCCTCTCTATATCAGGGGTGGGGAACATTTTTACCATTAGAGGCCACATGCAAATTAGGAAATAATAAAAGAGGCCACACAGGTTAATGTATCTATAAATGTGACTTTTATGAAATTAATATCATTTTTGTACAATTTAAAATATTTGGTGCATTATACAAAAATATTACAAAAAAATTGGCTTCTTATGTATTTATTTTTTGACAGAAAAAGTTACAATATAGAATGTTTTTATATTCACATAAGGAATGAATAATAAATAATAATTTCTCCACGAAAGCATATACTTGTTAGATATTCAATAACACAGAAGTACTAGTAAAACCACAGAATAAATAAAACATTTTACCAATACGAGACGAGTCTGTTAATACCTAGTTAATAGTTACCAGATTTACGTAAGATAAGCTCTCAGCGTCTTTTTTAGTACATATTTGTTGCATCTCAGTCAACAGAAACTTATAATAAAACATTTCGTTAAAATAAAAATTAATATTAAAATGCCATATTCATGTAAAAAATAGGTTTTAACGTACATGGAATCAGTCAATATTATAATAGTAAGAAAATAGATTTTAAGAGAGTAGAGATCATATAAGTCATGTCTGGTAGTGTTGCTGTGTTGCACTATGAGGCGTTCTAACATTTGAAATGTACGATCGGCCATTCCCACAAGTAGACATACATACATTCATGTCGTTCTTTATTTCATTCCATTGATTTAAAATTGTTGTAATATGTATGATTAACTATTAATTAATACAAGCGCTATTTTTTATGAAAGCTGCACAAGAAACTCACGGTGGCCGCGGGTTCCCCACCTCTGCTCTATACGTTAATTTTCAATGGTATATCAATCTATATATAGTCATTTTTTTTCAAAATATCATAATTTACTAGAATTAAGGAGGAGTTTTTCATTATAAAAAGAAAAATATAGTTTGCTTAAAATTCTGTAATGAGGGAGTTTGATTAAAGCAATGATTTTTCTAAAACAAGAATTATAAACATGTTTCATAACAACTCATAAGAAATATAATTTAATTTTCATTTCTAAATATGTGCTTTGAATGATCTGGGCACATGGCTAAAATCTGTTTTCACGTTCACTTCCTTAAAAAAATTTTTTAAACCAACATTCCATCCACGCAACACAATTTAGAGCTCATGAACGAAGTATTTCGTTCATAATACTATTAACCGTACTATCAGTTTCTTTGTGTATATATTCAAGGATGAGAAAATTTTGCAATGAGTATGGCATATAAGGCTCTTATTCATCTTTGATAAAGTGAAATTCGAGTGCATTAAGTCATAATTTAATGTGTAAGCCACAATAATTTCTATATGTTAAAATATCAATATATATTTAAAGTTTCGTATCTTACAACGTTGTTTTGGGAGCAGTGTAAGATTATATTATGAATACAATAATCTGATACAATATCTCGATAGTTTATCATTTTTTTAATCTTATTATCATGTTATTGTATTTTCTACTATTGTTACTGAACTTACTTTTTATTATTTTTTAAAATAAATGAGAACAAATCAACAGAATTAACAACTAATTCAGCTGATTGTTAATTTCAATTTATATGGTTATAGAATTCACTCTTAAAAATAAATTTTTTTTCTTACTTAAATATATATATAATAGTACTAAATTTACAGAAAAATAAACTTCTTTTTTATAATTAATACAAAGCTGTCTAATTAATATATACATAAGTAAATGAATTAAATCTAGAGAAGAATTAATTGAATATCTGACTGCATTTTGAAATACTTTTCTTTAAATATAATTTTAAGATTTACATATGTTCAAAAATTTTATTTCAGAGCATTGTTTATTTATTAGAATGCAACTGGTTTAAGCAAACTTGTATTTGAGTCATTCAATAGGTTATTAATTATTAACCACTAAATTTTGATTAAGATCAAGCACAACAAGTATATATAACAAGTTAAGTAATATTTCATTCCCTTAATTTTCATATTCCACGAATTACATTTACTTTAAAAGAACTTCATTGGTCATCGCGATAGTTTTTACTGGGAGCAACACTCGAATGATACTACGATTGTACTTCAAATGTATGACCTTACCAAGAAGTTAACATAGTCCTGTTAAATTATAAGAGTTTAAATTGTGTATTACTTGATACCTGTTCTGAAAATATTTTTAATACCTGTTATAGATTCTCTTACTGAATAATGAAACTGTAGTTATTGTTAAAAATACTTTGCAATTTTCTGACAATGTAGTATCATTGTGCATCATACCAATATCATACAAATGTATATAATAAAATATGAAGTACCATTTGCAATCCATTGAAACGCGTTCATTTGTAAAACATTCAAGTACAAAGAAATTGTTTCTATTATAACTACATTGTCCAATTAATTTCTGTATAAAAGGTTTATTTAAAAAAGTTCTTTTGAAAATACCAACTAATAGTTATAGCTAGAAAAAAAACAAGCTTTTAATAACTCCATTTTAAAAAAAAATCAATAATTTAGCAGGCACTTATGAACTTTCAATGTTCTTTGAAGGGAAAAAAAAACATAATTTTCTTTGTGTTCATTGTTTATATTCTTTCATTTTTTACCACACATATGCAAATTTAACACGAAATATTTAAGGAAATGCCTTGTACTTCAAGTTTATTCGAGCATTATATTCAGTTAATTAACTTTTTGTGATATGGAATTTTTTGTATGAAATTTTCTCACATGATCTGGGTAATTTTGAGTGACAAGTCAGTTCACCAAAGCTGCTTGAAATAGTGAGCTTAGAAGTTTAAGTTAATGCCTTTAAAATTTTTTTTTTGTGAGCTGAGATTCTAAATTTAATCATATTTTAATAAATATGTCTGGGGAAAATTTAATTTAAAAATTTTAATTAGATATGTCTTAAGTCTCTTTTTTAAGATTTCCAGCAAATAAACGCTTTATAAGAGTTATTTGTTTCAGTTTTAATTTTTTTTTTATATATATATTTAGTTCATTTAATCAAGAATGTCCAATAAAGTTATCAAAATATCTTTATATTTGCTGATAAAATTACGCTAAAAACTATTGGGGATGTAAAAAGAGAAGTTATAACAGCTTTAAAAAAATACCCAACACTTTGAAAATAGTTCTAAAAAAAGGGGGACATAGATTCATTATTAATAGTAAATAACATTGAATTGAAACGAAATGCACCTTGGTTTTCAAATAAAAACTGCATGTAAATCCAAATATATTAGTCATTGATTCACCATAAAGTATAAGATAACAAACAAATGTACAGTACAAAATGAGTTACATTAATTTGTAACAATTTTTAAATTTAATAATAAAAAGAAATAACTGTGCCTAGGAAATCAAAACTTATTATTAATTATACCTTTCTTAAAAGTAAAATACAACTTCCCTTAAGATATCAATTTAAAGACTATGGTAAAGTTACTGGTCTTCTTTAAAGTGTTTCAAGGTTCTTGTAAACTAGCTGTATATCCTTCCATCCCATTTCAATGATTGATGTCTACAGTTTTCTTCTTATGAAATAGTTTTTACAATTAAAAATCATTACTTTCAGTACAGAAACCGCAAACGGAATTTTTCGGAAAGCTAAACTATGTCATACTCCACAGGCGAGTGTGTTCCGGATTTCTTTCAATATCAGCTTACAGGCTAAGTTGGGTCATTAAATTGGCGGGCGTACCTGATTACTCCTGAGGCAACTCTTGAAGGGGTCTACATCCTCCCATTTGCTTCCCCCTTCTCCTAAAACAACGAAAAGGAAGCACTGACACAAAGATCTCCAATTCTTTCCCATCTCTCTTTGTATTCTCTCAATATAATGAATTTCCGATCGATTGACGGATGAACTTCGATACAACGAAGCTCAAGATTAGGAGGACCCTGTAGCTAATCTTGTCTAATTGCTGGAACGGGAACAAGAGACAAAGCAGACTTTTTCTCTCTTGTTTCCTTATCCTCACTCAGCTGGACGTAAACACAGACATGGAGTTCAGATCATGGAACAGACTCCGGAAGACTTTTTTTTTTTAATTTCCATTTTAAGCTACTCAATAACAGAACTGATTGGCAGTTAGTCTTTCTTAAAATACCTTATAGTAGGATTTCGACATTGGTTTAGATCATAGGTTCCCAACTTTCTAGTCTCATAGACCCCTTGCCATGTTTTTGGGTTTCGGATAGACCCCTGCTTAGCTAATATTGAATTTTTGAAAATTTATCAACTTATCTTTATGACAGCATGTACTACTACTTATTTTAAAAGAAATTTCTAACTGTAGGGAAGTATAGCATTTATAACTTAAAAAGCACATGTTAATGAATTAATACACACATAAAATAACTGAATAACAAACACTTTTAATGAGAGGAGTGAATCTGGTACTTCAATAACAAGTTTTCAACATTTAATGTCTAGTCGGGCTTAACCCTAAACCTCCTAAGTAGGTGTCCAGTTTTTTTTTTGTTGTTGTTGTTGTTTTGTTTTTGATGTACACAAACTCACTGAAACTCCCTTTCACAAGGAAAAAAATTAAAAACTTCCTCACTATATTCCATAATTCGCGACAAATAACAGGTATGTCTTTTTAAAGCCAATGTTACTGACATACATTTCTAAACTTTATTTTAAGACCTCCATTAGGGTTGACTCCATCAGTCCCTATTGTATTATGACATTCTTTTTCAATGCTACTATATGAATTTACTGTCTATTACTATAGAAAAAGTTATCTCAAATCTTGTTTCAAAATCTGAGTAAAGGACATTTAAATGTTGAACGTAGGTTAAATTGTTTTGACAGATTGTCTGTGAAAAATCGAGAAAATTCGCGACGGCCAATATCATACTTCTTTTGCTTAATTCTGGAAAGAAATGCTGACATGGTACTTGTCTTAATAAGATCTCTTTGCCGTCACCTAGTAACTACAAATCAACCTCACTAAATTTAGTAAATAAATCAGCTAAATTGGTAAAATCTGGTTTTCACTAGATCAAATTTTTTTTAAAGATTAAAATCACAAACTGGTTTAATGAAAGCCACTACTATAGACCATCATTTACACTTCATGGACCCCCAAACTATATTTTCACTGACGTGGACCCTTTGCAAGTCGTCATAGACGACTTTAGGAATCACTGGTTTAGATTGATAGCGTCAAAACTCCATATAACACTGTACAAGTCTCATAAGTTATCGTAATACCACTTAGGTGTTTCGACGAGATGTATACATAACGCTTATTCATAAATTTATTTATAGCTTACAGGCATACAAAATATGTAATCTACTATGAGAGATTATCTTTAATATTTAATTAACAGATACGTGATATTTAGGCATATATTAAAGCCATTTTTCAGAAACAATTAGCTTATTAAAGTTGGAGCTACAATGCTAAACGGATTAGTGCAATTAAGATAACTTATAATCATTTTAATCAATTTAACTTCAATAAAGAGAGGATAAATAATGTTTAAGCTATTTATCCTATAATTAATGTCTTTTTATATTTAAAAGTTAGATATTTAACTTTTATGTCTGAATTTCTTTTCCCTGTCTCGTTGCTTTTGTTTATGAAGGGATTAAAGCACCTTAAAAGATGATATAAGTGTTAAGTAAATAAAAATGTTACGAGGTAATCTGCAGATTACTTTTTCCAAGTAGAATAAAAGTAAAAAAAATATGTTTTACAATATTGTTCCGTATGAAACGAAAAACCACGTTCTTATTTATTTTTACATGAACATTTTATTAAAACATTTCTTGATTAATAAGGCATAATACATTTATAAATCCAATTGATAACATATGTGTTAATAATATTAATTCATACATATTTGAAAGAGAAAATAGAATGCATTAACATTTATAAAGCGTCTCAAAAAATTATTTTTCAACTATAATGAGTGAAAAATAATACCTGTTTATTATTTTTTAACTAAGTGCAATATGTAAGAAATATTTTTATGGAAGAATAAATTACATCACAAACACATATCAACATTAACAGTTCTCCATTCTTTTGATAGTCATTTACAGTATGGAAGGGATATTATTAAATCAATGAAAATTCAACTGATGAGAGTTTACATAGAAACTTGAACACTTTGCGTTCAAATTTCTAAAAGTATTTTACTTTCTTTCTACTCAAGTGAAACGGACTGCTTAGAATTTTAATACGTTGCTAGTTTAATAGTTAAACAAAAGTAATACCATAGTTTATTTTAATATCCTTTCATAAATTTTTATATATTTTGAACTTAAATAAATTCAATTAGAACACTTAAAATTAAAGAGCTAAGGAAATTTAATGAGCTTCTCTTATAATACTTTAGTGCTGCAATTTACTCCAGACACATATGCAGAAAAATACATCTCCTTGAAAGAAGTTTCTTTAGATAGCTCATAAACTCAAAAATTAATGAGTAACACCAAATATATTTTATGAGTGACACAAATTCCTTTTGAAGTTTGAAGAATTATGTGAAATGCGGTTTTAAGAACCTATTCAAATAACAATGGACAAAATATTAGCAAGACATTACGAAATTTGAGATTACTTTAGTTTTTACTCTTGAAACTTGCTGCATTTTGAAAAAAAACATTACAAAAGTCTTAATAAAGTATTTTAGAAATCCTTAGATGTTTCTAAAATATTACATTAAGCATATATTTATTTTTGAATGAAATCAACCAGGTGTTTAGTTGAATTTATCTTTTCAAAATCCTGATCAACTAATTAGAAAGCTGTATATTAGTTTGGGGAAAAAGATATCCATATTTTTTCGACTGATGGCTGTAGTGTTCGATATCTCGGAAAATATCAATCAAACAATTTCAGATTTATGCTGATTGGAAAGGTGGCATGTTTTACTAAAAAAATTTGTTTGCAGTTTTTGGTTTGGTCCATACGTTTGTGAGTTACAGGGTGTTAAAATGGACGTCAACAGAGAAAATTTGGTACATTTTACAGTGTTTCTTTCACAAAGGTTTAAATTGCAAACCAGGTGGCTGAAAGTGTGAATGGTGTTTATAGTCCCAATACTGTAACAGCCAATAACGTGCAATTTTGGTTTCGTTCGATTTAGTTCAGGTAAACCAGTCATCTAAAATGTCATTAAAATCACACAAATGATCGAAGTTGACTGGCATGTTAGTAGTCGTAGCATCACCCAGGAGCTAAAGATCACCCCAAAACAGTTTTAAACCATTTTCACAAAGATGAGTTCAAAAAGAATCTTGATGTTTGAGTGCCACACCAATTAACACACACACACACAAAATATGAAGGATCAAATTTCCATCTGCGTAGCCTTGGTAAAATTATATGAAATCTACCAAATTATTAAGTGGATGGTGACTAGAGGTGAGAAATGGGTCACATACGATGACATTGTGCGAAGACGATCGTGGTCAAAGAGCGGTGAAGCAACTCAAATGGTGGCCAAACCTTGAAGGTTCCACTGTGCATTTAGTGGGACTGGAAAGGAATAATTTATTATGTGTTGCTTCCATATGACCAAACACTAAATTTGATTTCTGCTCTCAACAGTTGGACAGTTTGAAGCTGGTGATTGATCAGAAACGACGACAGAATTGGACAACAGGACAGATCTCTTAATTCATCAGGACAACGCCAGGCCATACACGTCTATAGTTACTCGCCAGAAACTCTAGGAGTTTGGTTGGGAAGTTTTGTTGCATCTGCTATATAGTCTCGACATGGCATCAAGCGATTACCAAGTTTTTCATGCATTGCAAAACTTCCTTTGTGATAAAAAATTAGCATCAAGAGAAATTGGAGAAAATCGACTACTTGTGTGATATTTTCGCCAATAGGGAACAAGACTTAGATGAGAGAGGCATTATGAAGATACCTATATAAAATTACAACATATTATAGAACAAAACGTTAAAGATTTGACCAAAATTGATAATTCAAAAATGTTAAATAAAGACTTGAAGTTCAAGTAAAAATAATGAATTTCTTTTCCTTCAACCTAATATTTGAAAACCATAGAACAATATGAATTTATTGATAACAAATCTTTAGGTAATAATTACAAATATTACATTTTCATTTAATTTATTTAACATCCATTAATTTTCCAAGTGCATGCATGCATAGAAAACACATTCAGAAGTACTTTTTAAAGATTTTATATGCGAAGGTTTTTTGTTTTATTTTTGTCTCACAATTTCTTTTTCCAGTCTTTTGTAACATTCATTTCCTTAAAACGCTCTGGCGCATTTTTATGGTTTACTTTCGTGATCACCAAAGCACTTTTTTTTTAGTTAGATACAATATGTCAGTACCGAAAAAGGAAGATTTGATTTCAGTGTTTTGCACTCTCTTTCAATCTATTTTGTCTGGAAAACATTTCTTAAAGTTTGAATTCAGATTAAATTCAAATGATATTTTGTTAAAATTTTATTTATTAGAATCCCTAATTTTAATTTCCCATTTATTTTCATAAGTAGAAAAAGTAATTTCTATTTACTCTGAGGAAATCTTTAAAAGGTTTAGAATTTCCATTTTTACTTCACACAAAATTTTAAGCTATCCGTGTCGACGTTCGGAACCGTGATTTTAAAAAGCGCATAAACGGATAATTTTTATGATATTTAGTGTCACTCAGGTTAGAATGCATGCAAAAAATTGTTTTAAGGACATTTTGACAAAAAAAAATTATTTAAATACAATATTTTGGCAAAAAATTAACTTAGAATAATCTTTTTTCAAATGTTCTCCTTTTGAGAAAAATGCTTCTATTGTAATAATATTTTGCCTGTATATAGCTCAGATCTCTCTACAGAGGCTCATATAAAATAAAATTTTTGAAAAATTCACACTATTTTCAGAGTTACCACAAATTGAAATAATTATTGGCGTTTTTTTTCTTAAAATTGATCCCCTCTATTGTCGTAAAATATGAATAAATCCACTTATAAGTTGTATATTTCAAAAATTCTAGTTGAGCCTCTGTAGAGAGGTCGGAGCTATATACAGGCAAAATATTATTATAATAGAAGCATTTTTCACAAAAGGAGAACATTTTGAAAAAAGATTATTCTAAGTTAATTTTTTGACAAAATATTGCATTTAAATAATTTTTTGTCAAAATGTCCTTAAAACAATTTTATACATGTATTCTAATCTACCGTAAAATCCGGTGTATAACGCGCACCTATACTTTCAAGCTGAATTTTTTAATTTTTAGATATATTCGCCGTATAACGCGCACCCCATTTTTAACGAAGAAATCTGGAATATTAGAATACATTGCTTTTATGTTTTGAGGTCATTTATTCGAGGTATTATCTCAGACTTTTGAAAAAATAGTATCATTCTCTAGAACTACAACTCTTTTAGCTCATAAGGCAAGTCGTTTCTTTTAAATAAACAGTGTTTCGATACATGTTGAAGTAAATTTTTTTATACACATCTCTTTTGTTATTTTTAAAGCTATCGTTTTTATACCCGGCGTATAACGCGCACCCTTAATTTTCTATCTTATTTTTGTGTTCAAAGTGCGCGTTATACGCCGGATTTTACGGTAAGTGACACTAAATATCATGAAAATTATCCATTTATGCGCTTTTGCAAAATCACGGTTTCGAACGTAGTCGGATACCTTAAGCAGTTTTCTACTTTTAATTAATCATTTTAAATTGTTTATTCGACTCATATAAAAGTTATGAATTACTCTTATGAATTAAATGACACATTTAGTGGAACACAAAATAGCTTAGTATTATATTATTTTGCTTTTGAAAAATTATTTACTATCAAGTAATTAATCTGCCATTTAAGCTATTAGTTCATTCTTTAACATTAGAAAGACGGAAACAGTATATACCTATATTGCCCAAGAGCAGTCAAAATTACTGCATTGTGAAAAAATGATTAATGTGTAAAGAAATTGGTTTAAAATTAACTTTTGATATTCTTTATATTATTTACAGTCATGTAACAAGTTATTAGTAAATATTAAGAATAAAAAAAAAACTACTTCACTTGGAAAAAAAATATATTCTAAAAAATTCTAAGAAATTGTGCATTATATATGTAATTGTTTTCTAATTGAAATTAAAAAGCAGTCAAAATGACTTCCTTTTGCAATCTAGTGTTAATTATTTAACTCGTTCAGAACCGTGATCATGCATTTTCCCTTCGGGACCCACGATGGATTTCAATTTCCCCGTTCTGGGGTCCATGATCGAAACTTGGAACGTATAGAATTTGGAATGATTATAAAGAATAAATTTTGGTGTATTTTATTGCAAAATTGATTTTATATGAATTTTTAACTGAAGTTAGGCTTAACAGGAAAAATCACTGGTTCTGAATGTATTATTAGTATTATTTTTTAACCTTGTTTCATGCTTTTTACGCGAAAATTGTTGTAATTTTTTAATCTGTCGGAAGAAATTTGTATAAAAATATGCTCTGATAGAAAGCTGTTATAAAGGTGTGTAAATAAATGCCTTATCACACATTTCTTGTTGTGATAAGGCATTTTTTTTCTATTGCGTACCTCTTTTTGTTTATATATATATATTCGTTGTATAATCTTAATTTAAAGCTCTTTTGCCGTTTTTAATATGATGATTACATTAAATAAACTCATTACATCTTACGTTCTTTACTTGTAACAACGCAATTAAAACAAAGTTTTTTTTAATCAATGGGATAATGCCTCGTTTAAAAAAAAACAGGGAGATGAAAATTAATTTACCCGCACCGTAGATTTGCAGAAGAGCCTCATTTCTGGACAAAAAAAGACCAGTGGACATTAAATAAAGCATCATATTTCACTATAATCTTACTCCTTCGAAAGTCAGAGAAAACATCAGTGTTTTCTAAGCCGCTTGATTTAAAAACTAGTGTCCGCGAACAAGCTCTGCTAAATGTAATTAATTTGCCCACATCATGGATTTACCAGAAAGACTGTTCCCTTCTCCGGAATAAAAACACATTGCTAGGTTAGCTCGTGACTCAAACATCGCCAATTAAGATACCTAAAAGAATTTAAACCCCAAGAAGAGAAGGAATAAATAAAAGGGCGAAAAAACGTTTAAAGTAAACCTTTCGAAATAAAATAATACCTGGAAGCAATGTGTTCCAAAGCTATTCTTTTAATTTTTTTGTATCTCATCAAATACAAAAATTTTCAGCTTTTGAAAAAAAAAAAATTAGCGTAATCAACAAGTGTTTAAATTGTTAAAGTACCATTTATTTTTTAAAATAGTTTCAGTTATTTAGAGTCAAATTCAAATTTACGTTACATAAAAAAATACTTTATTTACTTCTGGAAGTTTTTCAATATTAATTTTCTTTATATGGATTAAAAGAAAACATGTAATATCGACTTGGATTTTTTAAAAATGTAGTTTAAGTGTTTTGGTACAGGTTTAAGGTGTTAGAAAAATATCTACAATTTTCCATTTTAGCTAAGATGAAACGGATTAATTGAAATAATTTATATAAACATTTCGCAGACAAACATATACCATTTTTAGATTAAGCAAAATTTTAACTTTTTATTTTTTATGCTTATAAAGTATTCGAAATTCAAATGAATTATTGCCACGCAGTAGTTTCGCACGTTAAGAAATAAAAGCATATAGATATCTTGATTTCTTCATTCAAGCACTAAATTGCCCAAGGAAGTCATTTTGACTGCTTTTTAATTTAAATTTGAAAAACAATTACACAATATACACTGGTGTGCAAAACTTAAGCAACAATGTAAAAATTTAGCAGATAGCCATGAAATTGCAGAAAAGGAGGTCTGGAGATCAGTAGAGGGAACACGTAAGTCAGTAGAAACGTCATGCGTATGCAAATATCAGGAACAAAACGTCAGAAGCGATGTGAGCGTACGCAAAACGCGTGATGTCGGCGCGCGCTGCTCAACAGTAGAATGAAATGAAGGACGGAGACGCAATTCACCATATTCCTGCAAGTGCCAGTGAGTCAGTTCGTGAAATATGGCTAGAAGAAATCATCTGGATGACTTCACACGTGGAAGAATGATCGGAAAGCTGAGGAGGGGCGTACTGTCACCAGTGTAGCTGCAGAGTTCGGAATCAACAAAAGTGTCGTTTCGCGCGCTTGGAAAGCGTTCCAAACCACAGGTACAGCTGTTAGAACAGCTGTGTGGCCGCCCGAGGACGACAACTGCAGGGGATGACAGATATATCATCCTGCAGGCGAAAAAAGTTCGATAGCAGTCAGCAAGCGCTATTGCTTAGAAACTCTGTACAGCAACAGGTTGACAAGTGTAGCGGTTTACTGTGGCCAGACGCCTTCACAAAGGGGGCCTGTTCGCCCGCCGTCCTGAACGCTGCATCCCGTTGAAAGATGGCCACCGAAGCCACCGTTTACAGTGGGACAGAGAGCACAAAAACTGGACAACTGATCAATGGAGTCGTGTTCTCTTTACGGATGAGAGTCGGTTCAGTACCAGAAGCGATTCTCAACGCGTTTTGATTTGGAGAGATCGGGACCCGGTTTTATCCCAGTAACATCAAGGAAAGACATCGTTACGGTGGTCCTGGAGTTCTTGTCTGGGTTGACATTATGCTGAACGGCGGAACTGAGCTTCCCATTTTCGACAGAGGGTCTGTAACCGGGGATCGCTATTGTGAGGAGGTACTTCTTCCCCATCTGCATCTTTTCCGAGGTGCCATTGGCCCAGACTTCATTTTATGGATGACAATGCACGGCCACATCGCACTCTTGCTGTTGAGGAGCTGCTGGAAAGTGAAGATATCACTCGAATGGATTGGCCAGCGTGCTCCCCAGATTTAAATCCCATCGAACATGTGTGGGATGCTTTTGGAGATACGTATTGCCACACTCTCACATCATCCGGAGTACAACCAACAACTCAAACAGATGTTGATTGAGGAATGGGCACTCCTACCTCAAGAAATGTTGCACCAGCTGGTTCTGAGTATGCGGAGACGGTGCAAAGCAACCATTGTAGTAAGGGGAGGGCATATACCATATTAAGGAACATCTGCTTGTTGTTCTTCCTGTTGGATAGACAATCATGAGCTATGCGTTCAATAAAGCTTGTTTTTGTTTGATTCCATACCGTATGCGTTGTATTCCTTTTTCAGGGCCGATGCTTTCGTCATCCTTTACGTACATAATACTCTCCCTCATTTCAGAATTTCATGTCTCTCAGGTGATTTTTCGTGAAGTTATGGCAATAAACCCACATGTTGCTTAAGTTTTGCACACCAGTGTATAATAATATATAATAATTATAATGCACAATTTCTTAGAATTTTTTAGAGTATCTTTTTCTTTTCCAAGTGAAGTTAAATTTTTTTGTATTGCTAATATTTACTAATAACTTCTTATATGACTGTAAATAATATAAAAAATATATCAAAAGTTAATTTTAAACAAATTTCTTTACACATTAATCATTCTTTCACAATGCAGTCATTTTGACTGGTTTTGGGCAATATAGGTATATACTAAGTTTCAGTCTTTCTAGTGTTAATAATCCTTTTTAAGATAATATAAATCATATAAATCACTTACTCATTGTCTTAGGGTAGTAATTGTGTATTTCAAAATTAATTAAATTTCTTAAGAAAATGCACCTTAAAAGATTTATCAAAGCGAGATTCATATGCTGTAAAAATGAGATTTATTTGTATTGCTTGTTTATATGACTTTATTCTAATCCTATATTCAGTTAGATTTAAATGTGGAAAACGAACTGGCCAATCCCTTCAACAGATATCTTAACTTCTCAGAAGCTGTTGAATAGTACGGGATCTGAATGGCTGTACATTGTAGTCCATAACAACAAAGTCTGCACAAATGGCACATCGGAAATAGATGCATTTGAGGGAGGATTACTTCATCAGAGCAACCATCTCCAGTAAGTGAACCTTTTTCAAACTCTATTCTGTTAATAATAATGTTCCCTGTAGCATATCAGGACTCACCTAATGGGGTTGGTGTCTATACTTTTTATTACTGGGATAAAATAATGTCTATATCGCTCTCCATATCAACTAGCGTCGAGAATCTTTTGTGAGACTTAAATGATTTTCATCAGTAAAGTGAACGTGACTTACTGGAAAGAGAGGAGATACCCTCTTTGCGTTCATTACACCATTATAAGGGGTGTTGCTGATGGATTTCTGTTTATGGTACGCCATGTTTTGAACGACGGAAAAATAAGTAATTTTTATGAAGATGTCTTGTTACAGTAAACCACAAGAAATTGGTCGTCCGGTTGTAATACACAACTACTGAGCTGCATTGTTTGATTCTTGTCTCTTTTTGGCTTTACGACGATATATTGATTATCACTTACCATTATTCGCTTTTTCCAACAGCTAGCAATCTTTTTTAGAGGTGCACCTATTCTTTGGAAGGATTTCCAAGCTTTATTGTTTTTGTTTAATAAGCTTTTTTCCAGACTCTTTAACAACATTCGCTAGACTTTATATCTACTTAAACTTCTTAATCAATCTACCGCGTGTTCTTATGGATGAGTGTAGCCACAATGTAAGCATGATGCCATTCTCACTAACAGAGTATGTCTAGAAGTGCACCTTCCCTCCATACTTAATTCCTTGCACTGTGTGCTCAAAATCCAGACGATTTACATAACCTCACATCAACTTTGACTTGCACAGATCGCAATTCTTTCTTTTTACAATTTCAAGGCTGTATGTTACAAAACGACTTTGTTGCTTAAGTTTCACACACACACACACAGGATGTGGTCGGAGAGGTAACCATACACATGGCGTAGCCAACTTTATTCACACCCTTCATAACTGTTTTTGCGAATTATTCCAATTTGCAAAAATAGTTATAATGGGTGTGATGTCGAGAGGAATGAAAAGGGGCAATAAGAAGTAAGAAACACATTTATTAGACGTAAAGCATGATTACAATACATATAATACATCAACGCTCAACGTCAGCATTGCAACGACAAGTTATTATCACAGGAATTGTTCAAAGTTACTGCTGCGTAGGTCATAGCACAGGCATCACCGACGGACGAGTTCAAACAAATCCGGTGTATTGGCGATGTCAGCTGAAGTGACGGACATCCGTTCCATGAGATCTTCCCCTGTAGCCACTGGCATCTCATACACACGCCATTTCAGGTTTGTCTAGAATGATAAATCGAGAGATTAAGGTCCGGGGAGTGTGGAGGCCCAACAAAAAGTCCACTGCATCCAACACATATTTCGAAATAAGTAGAATGGAGATGGTTTCCCACCTTAATCGAAAAATGTGCTGGTGCACCATCATACACTAACCACACGATCGGGTACGCAGTGGCCGATACTTCTGTTGCAACTCTAGAAGAAGTGTTAAACTTATATATGTGCAGACTCCTTTTAACCTACCATGGCTCACCAAATCCCCTCTTTTGCTTCACTACTCCCCTCGACTGGATCGTCGTCCTTATACATAATATATATATATATATACCCCATTTTTAAGAAAGAACCTGAAATGTACTTGCGCAATGCTCTTATGTGTTTGGGAGTCATTTATTCGAGGTATTATTTCAAGCTTTAGAAGAAAAAAATTGTATACTTCGTAAATTACAATCCTTTAAGTCCATAGGAAATGACATATCTTTTAAAGAAATAATACTTCTAAATATCTAGAAGTCTTATCTATACTCATATTTTTTATTTTTATCTTTAAAGCTATCATTATTATACCCGGCGTATAGCGCGCACCCTCAAATTTCGCTCTTATTTTTTGTGTTAAAGTGCTCGTTAAGCCGGATTTTACGGTATATATTAATATATATATATACCGTAAAATCCGGCGTATAACGAGCACTTTATCACAAAAAATAATACATACATACATATATATATGACATGATTTGAAGCCAGAAACAGACTTAGTTTTTTTTTAAAAAAAAAGGAACTTTATTTGATCAAAGTTAGACATCATCTGACGCAAAAATGTAGAGAAAAAGAACGTCACCGAAAAATCTTAAGTGGGTTAAACACTTAAAACACCGATCGCGGCGTTCATGAGTGCTCTTGAAAGTTAATGCTGACATATAGGGCTATTAAATGTAACGATCTGGAATTAGACATGTTTATTGGCTAGGCCATATGTTCGGAAGAAATAAATGGGTGATTAGTTTGTTACTTCATGAAGTGAGGAAAAAGATGAGTTAAGTGCTAGATAGGGAATTTAAATTTTAATCTAATTTAATTATCCTTACATATATATACATATATATGAAAGAGATATATATTGAAGCGATAGATTTTCATTTTGGTTAACTAAGATGAAATAATCGTTGCCGGTGGGGAGTGATTTTTCGTATTTATTTGCACATGTTGTAGAGATCTAATTCCAGTTGTTGAAGGAAGGATACATGGTTGGTTTCAGGACATTTTTATTTCTTCCTAAGACATTAAAAATGATGAGCAATGACATACAATTAAAAATAACTGATCACAACACATTTTACGACGATTAACAGTCACATAGCAGTACAAAAAGGTTTAGCACTCCTCAATACGAATACAAAGTCACACAACGCAAATAATACATGCACTAGCTGCAGCTAATTAAAACATGATGAAGACAAAAAGACAAAGATGAAGGGACAAAGAACTCCGACTATTTATATGAGACGGCAAATCTCACATGACTTCTTTTTACGGAGGGTATGATTGGTGGAAAACTATCACTCGATAGTTTCTGATGCAATCTTTCTTTTAAAAGATACAAGCTGTTTTCTTCTAAGATTCGATTACGATTAAACCCCAGTTATGCTGGTAAACTAGTTAAAAATTTAAACGTAGGTCCAGAAGGAAAGTACAATCAAAAATTAAAAAGTTATTCAGGATGAAATTAAAAAAAGGGAATTATTACACATATGTGTGTGTTTATTTGTTAAAAGGAATATATATTTCATGGATTAATAGGAGGAAGAATGAATTTTTGTTGAATTATTATTCAGAAAATACAGATTCCACTGTATTCCAAAATAAAAAAGCAACAACCGCAAGTGGAATGCAAATTCATATTAATGACAGCAGGTTTATAGTTTTGCCAACTTCATTTTGAGCTTGTAACTCCACCGAAGTTCTTTTTCTAAGAAAATTGTTTCAATTCACAAAGATGCTATTCTGTTCTGTTTCTGCCTTTCTCGAAAATTCTGATTAAATTTCTATCACAAGCATACCAGTACCCTTTTCAGAAGCACGAATTTCCTTTCCATCTCCATACTGAATCTGTTAGAAAGCGAATTAAATTGCATAATTTATGTTTCTAAAATGTATTCTTCTGCAACTGATAGTACTTGCTCTCAAGTACTTAAAACTTTAATGTGGAAACTTCCCAATTACATGTGAATGCCACGTTCAATAAACTTATTACATTTCCCTACGATTTGAATCTTTAATTATCTTTGGAGAACATGAGAGATAGACATGAATGCAGACACACAAATGGAGTATATTTATTAACAGGAATATATTTATACAAGAATGTAGAAAGGGAAATTTTGAAATAAATAAAAAAAATCTATTTATTTGTAAAGGCTTTAAATCATAAAAAAAAGGAAATACTTTAAGTATTTGAAATTTTAAAAATTATTATTTCATCAGGGCTCTACATTTTGAAATTTGTCAAATCCAACTATTTAGATTTTTCAGTTTATTCCTATGCAATATATATTAGAGATTACGTTTAACTGATTATTTTAATTTATTAGATAATATTGAAAATATAAATGTGCATAATTTATGGTTATAATTAGATATGGGCTTCTTTTGCATTTTTACATTGTTTCTCATTTATTGTTAATTTCACAAATTTGAATTAAAAAAATTGTGAATACAATATAAATCCAATACAATTTCTTTCAAATTCTTGAAATTGTGAAGGATTGTTTCTTTATAAGAAGTTTGCTTAAAAATTGACAGAATCTATAAATAATTAGATGTGTTTTTTGTGATGTGATAAAAAGAAATCCCTTAAAATATGACAAAAAAGTGTTTAACAGATAGTTTGTTGAATTGCTAAGAATTATTAAGGTATCTCTTAATTGATTTTACACGAGGTTCAGATTGTTATTTCAAGATTAAAATTGTTTTAACATTTTAAGTGTGGTAAATTCTAATACTTCAAATATTATATATTATTTAGGTAACAGGAAATGTTATTTAATTTAAAAGACATATCTCTGCATAAAAACATCAGATACAACTGAGAAGCATAAAAAATTCAATACAATGCAACAAACATGATTTTGAATCAACCCTATAAAGGAAAGTTCAGCCTTTGTGATGGTTGTATCATTCTTAGCTATCTTTCTAGCTATATCTTCCATACAAATGAAGGTATTATATAGCTATTTCAAAAGGAAAGTATAGAATAAATATTGCAATAACATTAAATAACATGACTTTTGTCTATAGTAAAAAAAAATATTGTTGATCCCATTAAATTTCTACCAGTATTTTTGTTTTGCATCTAAACTAGTCGAAAAATTTACAATGCTTAACCCCTTCAGGACCAGAGGAAGGAGAAAGAAGAGCTTCCACAGGCCCGTACGTTCGGAGAGTATACGCACGCACGGGACCGGTCTAACTTCCCTGCTAAGCCTAATTTCCTTTTAAAATTCTCATGAAGTTTTAGATGCAACCAAATACGCTAAAACTTACAATTTACTATCATTGATAATATTTGAACATGGAGTACAAAAATTTTCGCTATATGTAAAAAAACAAAACAATTGCGAATTTTAAAGAAAATGTTTTCATTTTAATAAAAAAAAAATACATACACTTTCAAAAAAATTGACAAAAATCCCATACATTGAAATACGAATATAGAAAATATTAGAAAACTAAACTAACTTATTCAAAATATAAACAGAAATCCGTAGAGCAATAGATCACGAACCTCTAAATGTCCGATTCTCTCGAAAAATAAACATGTGCAGTTGTTTATATTCATAAACATCTCGGATCTAATTAAAAAACACGGATCTGAAAGCACATATTGAAGTTCAAAGTTTTATGAAACATTATTCGAAAAAAACGGTTTTTAACCCCACATCTAGTGCCTGTATAAATTAATATAAGAACGTTCCTAACTCTGATCACGGGCCTATGAGGAGGGAAAGCTCAATCACATATATGATACCTTGGGCCGTGGAGGGAGAAACGCGTGATCACATATATGTGATCATGGTCCTGAACGGGTTAAGAAATAATGGCTACTAATACATTGGTACAAATCTGATGAGAGAGCTATATTTACGTCTCACTATAAAGCTACATGAGGGCTATTGGTAGTGTACCTCGTAATTTTGAACCACATTCAAGTGACGAGGATGACACTTGAGTGACCCGCTTCCTAACTTTCACATCAACTGAAGGATGTCTTAGCCCCGGTATAATTAACGCGTATCGACCCCCTCTATACGGTGGAGCTTCAGAGGCACTAGGTTCGAACTCATGACATGCCAGCCATGAGTCCGTTACCCTGACCACACCTCCTTGCTGGAAAATTTAAGTTAGTTATTGATACAAAATGCAATGTATTGATAAAATTATCTATTGTTACTCATGAAAAAATTTTACAGCTTTAAAAATAATTATTTAATACAAACTTTTAATCTATAAATTCATTCATACCACGAATCTATGATCTTGACCACTAGTTTACGCTGCCATACAATTCTGATGAAAAAGAGATAATATGTAAGTTTATGTCGGGAGCATATTTAAAATTGATAATAAAACTACCCATACTAATTACAACTTAAGAAATTAACTTAAATTTTGATAAAATCTACTCACACACACACACATTTTCTAAAAAAATTTTAAGATCACCTTAGAAAATTAGCATATTATATACATTCACTTCAGATTCATTAGAAAAACACGTATTAATATTTCGTAAAAGCACATTATCTGAACAAAACAAAGCATTTGAGTATGATTCAAATGAAATGTTTAGATATGATTCAAACAAAATGTTCTATAAAGAAAATAATTTTAACAGCATGATACTACTGAAAGAGTTTTCGACTCTCAACTAAACAGTCTTTCGATTTGTGAAATATTGAAGCGATTCAACGAAAGCGTTTCAAATGTCACTCTTTGAAAGAGTTATGGATGAAATGCTAATATGAAATTTATGAAAATGAAGAAAACCCACGCTTACTGAAAACATTCGCGAAACGAAGACTGAAATGTATTAAAATTGTCACGTCATAGGACTATGAGAAGAAACAAACATTATTCTCTAATGAAAAGTGAGTTTAACTTTGACGGTTCTGAAGGCTTCAAACAACTATTGAAACGACACGAGGAAGAAATTGAAAGAACTTTTCAATTGGCGAAGGGGAGAAGGATCACTAAATGTGTTCGGGCAACCTTAGCCATGATATATTGTGTGATTTACAGTGGATTTACGGATATCATAAATTTCCACAACATTAAGTCATACTATTATGCATTAAGTCATGCAATACAGCATTCACAGCATTAAGTCATGCAATATGGTCAATAGATTACCTTCTAGGTCTTGATTAGATGGTTCTAACTGGAAATTTTAGCCAGCCATTACTTCTTGCCATACGATTAAATAAAATCAGGAATGATTTTAAAAGATAAAAGGAGTTTTGTCATTGTCGTATTTAAGCCCAGACTTGAAAAATAATGTGCCCATTTGGTGTATAATGTATTACAAAGTTTATGCAAATAATAAATAGTTTCCTTTTGTCATTGAACTTGAAGTTGGTATAGTAAAAGAATGGTTCAGTACTTCAGAATTTGAACTTAACCAACTGTCATTTCAGTGACAGCGTTTGGGTTATCAGGTAAAAAACAACTAATAAATTAATTTTTTTGTTTTGTTTTTAGACAAATGACCCCATAACTTTCTAAAAGCGCGTTTTTGCTTTATTTCAAATATTTTTGGAAGGCCGCTATTATCTAAATAATCATGATCGAAAATTCGAGGCCATCGTTGTCGTGTCTTGGGTTCCAGTCCTGACGACACTGAAGACCCATTGTTTAGAGAAAATGATGCACGTTAAATCAGTCCAGACTCATACCCCTCACTTTGATCTGATACATAAGTTTGGAGATTGGGTTTCCAGCTCAGGTGCAGCCCTCGTCACGTGACCAAGGTTCAAAACTACGTAGTCTGACACCAATAGCGCTGGAGTTGCTTTAAAGTGCGACGTTGATCCAAAGCCAAACCAAGTATGAATGCTTTCATTACTGTTTGTGAAAATTGTAACACTATGAAAGAATAATTTACCCACCCCTCCACCAGCGTTATTGCGCTGCATTTAATGTGGACTGCTTTTTATTTTTATGTAACTTCAACAAATTGTTCTCTGTTCAATTTATTATGATGAGTGGATAATAGAGCTATCTCTAAGGTTCCACGTAAATGTATAACCGTTACCGTTACCTGAAAGAATAATCCGAAATAAATTTATTTATTTCACGTATTACTTTAAGTAGTTTAAATAAATGTTCAAATATAATGACTAGTAAAGTAAAAAGATTGCTAAAAATCAGTTCTTTGTGTGGACGACTCGAGAAAAGATGAGATACGCATCTTGGTATCGAATCATACAGATTTTAAATATCATGCTGAGGAATAGCATTCCAGGTTATTTAAAAGTAATACAAAACTTCAGCCGCACTCTCCCTCGATCAATGGTACAAGCAAGTTATTGACCTATATAATTCCAGAATATTCCATAAACGACGTGTCCTGGTACGCGTTCTTCGTTAAAACCAGATTACAGCGAGGCAAGACTGACTCATTGCCAATATGAAAAACACTGGTTGTGTTTGAGGGCTCATTTTAGACGAAGATGCTGATAGTTCAACGTCAAGAGAATCCTTCAAAAAGGAAAATTTTCACTTAGCCCTCGGCAAAAAGATAAATATGGCGTAAATAACAACACAGCTGTAGACATGCTATAATGTTACACCATTGCACGAGATGACTCTGTATGGTCATTCACCCCATGTGAATGAGAGACTTGTTTCCCCTTGGTAACATCATTTTGTCGCTCCCTAGGTTGACATCTGGCATGGAATTGCAGAAGCATGCCATAAGGCACTAGCGTGTGTGATACAAGCTGACTTTGGCTCGAAGTCCCATAACTGTTATTGTTGCCGAAGTTGGAAGACCTGCATAATGTATTCAACACGCTCAACAAACCTATACATTTATTTAGATCTTTCTCACGATATCTTGTTATATGCAATAAATGCAATAAATAAGATTATACTGATTGTCTTCTTTCGTAATAGACCTTTTAATGATCAGTAGTGCAAAATTTTATATTAAATATTCGAGCTTAGTTTTTATTACAGTTAAGAATTCTAAATTATTTGAGATTTTTTTATTTTCCACTTTATTTTATTATACCGTTTTCTTATGACTAAAATGAAACCTTCGATTTAATAACTTACATTCCATTCGTAAATTTCCAACAAGTATGCCTCTCAAGTGTTGAATGTAATTATTCATTGAGTTAAAATAAAGCTCATTCTATATTAGTAAGCTTTTACGAATTATTTATTATAATAAATTTAAAAGCTTAATGAAAAGTATTGGACACATATATGTTTTTTACGGTTGACATGGAAATACATGAAAACCGATGGATAACATCAAGAAGAAAGTAGTTTTCAAACTTAAAGGCTATTGACCGATTAACAAGTCTTTTTAATAGTTTCGTTAAGTATCCGTAACATTTTGTCACTCATTTTATTGAGTTTTATGCTGTGAAAAAAGACCACATGAACCACGATGAATGATTCTCAACTTAACGGTGCTGGAATTTCAATATCATTAATTAAATTATGGATCGTTACGGGTGAATAATAGGATCTACGACTCGTTAAACCTAAAACAGGGCTTCAAAGTCATCAAAAGGTATAGTGTGGTAGATTTTAAGGGAGATGTTAGTTAAGTAACGTTCTTCTCCCCTGGTTTAGACTCAGAATTATTAATTTTTCTACCAATGTTTCCCTATGTAGCTCCAATGTAATATTAATGGAGTAAAAGAAAATTTATTTTTATATGTTAAGAAATCTCTAATGCGATATTGTTGAAACAGGAGATGTGCATGTATTCAGTTCACATAGTATTTTACAGGAAATAATTCAATAACTTTAAGAGTAGTATGTATGAAGGATATGACTCTTATAAAATTATTATAAGATAAATTATTTATTTGAAAATATTCATAAAATCTTTGGATTCAGTGAGTATTTATTAGTAAAATAATAGATTATGTGTCCAGCTAATGTCAATACGTTTGCTTTTTTAAGGTAAGAATATGCTATATTACACTCAAATGCATCTTACACTTTCATTTAGTAAATATTTTAAATTAAAGCAGTTGTTTTGAACATGTTCCTTGAACTTTTGTAAAAAATGATAAAGGAGATTCCTAAACTGCTGTTTGTAAAAAATGCAACACTCTGAAGGAATCGTCAGAATTAAATGAAATTTATACACAAACGACTCGTATTAGTACGAATAAATGATGAAATTTTCAAAGCAAAAAAAACAAAAACAATATTAAGAGTCCGAAATCAGTATTTCGTGTAGCCACCACGCGCTGCGATAAGTGCTACTATACAACGTGGCATGGAGTTAAACAGATTTTGAATGTCTGCTTGTGGAAGAGAATATCATATTGCTTGTATGCGCAATAAAAGTTCGTCTTTTGAAGTTGAAGGGCTTGAATCATGAACGACCAACCAACCAAATCCCGCACGTGCTCAAATGGCGACATATACGGTGAATAAGCAGGCCAAGGAAGAAGTTGCATGTGTTGGGCCGAACAGAAGTCTCGAACAGTCTTTGCAACATGTGGGAGTGCATTATCCTGCTGAAAGATAGCTCCAGGGATGCCTTGAAGGAAGGGGACGACTTCGGGCTGTAGCACTTCACGGGCGTACCTTTGCTATTGAAATTACCCTCAATTCGTAGCAAATTGGGCCGTCCATTATACGAAATAAAAACCCCAAATCATAACTCCGGATGTTAGGTCACTATGTGGTTCGATAACGTTCTCTGAAAGGCAGCGTTCACCAGCATAGCGTCTAACACGAATGCGGCCATCATGGTCCCTGAAAAGACAATTTGGTGCCAATCAGCTTGCCAGGCTCTGTTCTCAAGAGCCCATTGCAGATGCAGACGTTGATGGTTTGCTATGAGGGTGATCCTGTATAAAGACACCCTTGCACGCAATCCGCGGTGCAGCAGAGGTCGACGAATTGACGAAGCCGACATTAGTATACCATGTAGACCAACATGCTGCTAACTGCCTGGCGGAAGCTGTACGGTCATTCACTGACATGCGAAGTAGGTGTCGATCGTCACGCACTGTCATTACCTACCGTCTTCCACTGCCAGTTTTTGAGTTGTTTGGTGCTCGTCAGTCCACTGTTTCTAAGCTCGCATAACTGTGGAACTGTTCCGCTGCACACGAGCTCCTATTGCGCGATAGGAAAATCCTCCTTCTCGAAGGCCAATAATCTTCCCCTTTTAAACTCAGTAAGTTATTGGAATTTCTCATTATTTCATCGTGGAGGCATACTTAGGTCTCACTAAACGTTCGCCACTAACAAATAATCATGAACAATTTTCAACGTCCCGCTACAGCCCTCTGCTTAAACGCTTTCAGCATCAGTTCAGAGGGTTCTGTGTATGCCACGCATGCGCAGCGGCTCTGAAACTTTACTATTTAGGTAACATTCTATAATTGATATTTGCTGCTAAGTTCATTTAATTCTGATGATTCCTTCATGATGTTGCACTTTTTACAAACAGCAGTGTATTTTCAGAACACATTTGCTTTGATTCCTAACATTTTCAATTTGCTTCGTTTTTGCTAAATATAATATATTATATCTATATTAAATTAACAAAATATTAGAAAATATAATTTAAAAGCATGAAAATGCAGGTAGGATCTGTGTGTATAAATGGATATACCATATCACAGAGCTTGGGAAGCGAATGTATTAAATATATTTATTTTTATGAATTTTTGTTTACCTTTGCATACGAAAGAAAATTCAAATTAACTGTGAGAGTGATAAAATGTTTTAAATATATTTAAGGGGTTAAAATATTGCAGAAGTTAAATCAAATTTTCTGGAATTAAGTGGAATGATTCGAGTAACAAAGAAAATGTAGTACTGTGCTTACTGATTTAATTGACTGACAACTTGACTGAGATTTAATGCGAATATGAGCTGAATAATTCAACAAATAAATATTAGAAACAAAAACAGTTTCACGTTATTTAACATCATTCTTTTTGAAGAATTATATTTTGATTCATTAAATTTTGCAAATTGTAATATATAATGATTGAAAACTTCTTTACATACAACTTTGAGCATTTTTATGAAGTTGCTTTAAATGCGTTTTAGTAGAGAATTTAAAAATACATTTACAGATTAATAAATTATAATTTTAAAGAAAAAAATGCACTTTTAACAAGTATTTCAACTTTTTAAATGTTGAATATAAAAAGAATAGACTAACTTTAACGACCACTTTAAATATATATATGAATTTAAGACTTCTTAAACATATCACATTCATTTTGATACAGGTCTACTCTAATTCCTTAAGCTCTAGATTTAAGAACATATATTCTATCTCAGTTTCAAAATTTTAAAGTAACATTCCTTCTCCTAATGAGTTCTAATATTAGACAGCGAATAAACATTACCGAGTTCCATTACTCCTGCAAGTAATAGCTCCCATTATCTAAAGAACATCTCTCGGGATTTCAAATCTCATTCTTGAATGAAAGCAAGTATTTCTAGTGATATTTCGCTCTCCAAAAGAGAAATTCACGTTAAATGGAAATCTTCAGATTGCTAATTGCATTTCAACATTACATGCGAAAGGCCACAAATATCAATTATGCATTTTATTACACATGGTGTTCAAAATTTAGAGAACGAACTTCTGATTGATTATCTCCAGAAATTCAAGACAAATTTTAATGAAATTACGTAAGCACACAGGTTGATAAAGGAAAAATAAATGTACCATACAGCAGTTATTGCATATTTGCATGTGATTGAGTATACAATAATTTCTGTATGATAGAACTATGCGATCACTGGGCTCAATCATTTTCTGCTTGTACCACTCAGAGATTACAGAGTCTTTGTCAAAATAAAAGCGCTGGACACCAGCTCATCATGATATGTGCCCAGATTATAGGAACTCCGATGCCCTGCCAGTTTTTTCTTGGGTGTTGTATGGCATAAGTTGAAGCCCTTGGTTCCTCTGCATGAAATTATTTCTAGAAGTAAGTAAACCTAGGTTTATTAATGGAAAAAACGGTCTTTTCTCAGATTCCTTCTCAATGTTGATGTTATCTGCATCCTGCTATAAAACTTTTGTCCACAAAGTGAGCGAGGCCCAAACAGACTTATCTGAAGTAGAATTTTGAATATAGTAACCCTTGGAACTTGAGTTCGTGTGGTTTGAATTAAATGTGTCATGACTCTTATATATAAATGACTTTTCTCCTCCAACAGACATTCTCTCTATATTTCCGGTCTCAAAAGGCTATCTTCTAAAGTTATAAGCAGCTTCACAATCAACCTTCAATAACTATAATCTGAACGTGAGGTAACTCATCCTTAAGGTATCTGACTACGTTTGGAACCGTGATTTTGAAAAAGCGTATAAATGTATAATATTTATTTTATTTAGTGTCACTTAGATTAGAAAATGTATATAAAATTGTTTTAAGAATAGTATTACAAAAAAATTATTTAAGTTCAATATTTTGACAAAAAATGAACATAGAATGATCCATTTTCAAAATATTCTCCTTTTGTGAAAAATGCTTCTATTATATATAATAATATAGCTCAGGCCTCAGTACAGAGTCTCAACTAGAATTTTTGAAATATATAACTTAGAAGTGGGTTTATCCATGCTTTACGACACACAGCAGAGGGGAGATATTTTAAGAAAAAAACGCCGATAATTATTTCAATGGGTTGTAACTCTGAAAATAATATGAATTTTTTAAAAAAAGAAATAGTCCGAACTCTCTGGAGAAGTCTTTACTTTATATAAGCACACAAAATATTCTTATTTTAGAAGCATTTTTTTTAAAAAGGAGCACATTTTGAAAAAAAGTTTATTCTAAGTTAATTTTTTGCCAAAATATTGTACTTAAATATATTTTTTTTTGTCAAAATGTCCTTAAAAGAATTTTATACATGTATTCTAATCTAAGTGACACTAAGTATCACGAAAATTATCCATTTACACGCTTTTTTAAAATCACGGTTCCGAAAGTAGTCGGATACCTTAAGTCTTCCTAGGCTTCTCCACCACAGTTAATTATCCAAAAATTATGGGGCTTAATTTTATCAGTTGGTTTTGAAATTTCATCAAACGCTGCCCAAAGTAACCCATGAAATCTAACAAAGTTTTGAAACAAATAAGCACATCAATTGACAATTATATTTTTCTCTAAATATGCAGACAAATGAACGTGGATGGTTGCGTAATTGACATAAAATGCGTCTTGGTTTGGAAGTATTATTTTTATCATTTGTGTAGCTCTTTTCGAGACTAACTAAATAAACAAATTTTGAATACCAGCGTGTACTTGGAGACTCAAACATCTAACTACGTATGAGAGCTTTTGTTATAGAATTTTCTTTTTAACCAAAATTATTTAAACTGATAAAATTATAAAAATTAAGACTACATTTTACTTATATCAAAATAGCTAAATTATTTTTACACAAATTTTGTTTGATTTTAATTACATTAGTTACTTATACGCTTAGAGGAGAGTACGGAATGATTGAATTTTTTGTCATATGGGATATATAGTATACAATTCTTCTCAGATCTAAATTTTTTGGGGGTTTTCTTAGTAAAGGAAGAGGGAGTGATGTTTTAAAATATTCTCAGGTTATTTATATTTAAAAAACAATGAGACATTTTATAGGGACTAGCTTTTGTGCATCAACCTGACTTATTGCAATGGATATAGGAAGTAATACCCATAGTGGAAAAATAATAAAATCTGAGATTTAATTCCAAAAGTATAGTGACTTTTTACAAATTAAATGTGTTTATGTTTTGCAAAAGTGAAATTATAGCACAACGAAGTTTTGCGTGTAGCTATGTGAAAATAATAAGAACGTTAAAGGGGGGTACCACTAATATGCAAATTGTTAAGGAACAAACAAAGAGAACATACTCTAGAGAACAATTTATTGAGTGATAAATGTAGTTCTTAAGCACAACTATACATTCATCTAATCAGTGAGATCATCAATGATTAACGACATCCAGAGAAATTCCTTGCTAAGACAAATCTACTCTCTGCAGATTTCATTGTATCTACAAAGTATATACTCGTGTAGATGAATAGGGGGCGAATTAATATTCACACTCATTTCATCTACTGCATGCCCTTTTGGTGGCAAGTCACATAAGAGCCACAGATGTCCATTGACAAAGAGATTGTGTGAGACTACCGGTTAGAGAAGAATACCAATTCCCTTCAAGCTGTTGAAAGTTTCCCGTGTGATAGGAGGTCGAGTATTGTTATGCTGGAATAACGCTTTGGGAGTGGCCTGCACACACATCCTAACCACAGGCAAAAAAAATTTTCTAGCACACCAGTTTGATATTAAACTGCTTGTAATGTGGGGTAGGGAAGCCAAACCAAATCATGATGCCTGGTTGGTGATGAGTGTGACGCTCTATTAAATGAACAAGCAGCTGACATTCTCTTGTATGTCACCATCCTCTTTCATGATCCCAATTCCTTCATAAAAAAATCAGGATTCATCTGGGAAAAGGTATCACATGCTATTCATTTGTTCGTTGGTCCAGTAGTAATAATGGGGACACAAAGTCAGACATGCAACCCTGCCCTGAGTGCTTAAATGAACTCTAGTGTTTGACTGCCATGCACGTAACTGTTCGTCATGCAGCATGTTTCGAATGGTTTGGAAGCTAATATATGCACACTGATGACGGCAGGTTGTTTCGACCAATCGGCAAATAAGTCAGTGCGATATTTTGTGCATCAACACAATTCCTCTTCTCCCTGTTCTAAAATGATCCGGCGTGTTTTTTTTTTGTAACACATCACTACATTTTGCTTACTTCCTGCCCAATAGCGGAAATTGCATGTAGACAAATCGAGGCCATGGTCTCCAGAATATGATCTTTCTTTAAATGCTGATATTCAATTTGCTGACGCCTCTGATGCTATCCTACGGCTTTTCATAAGTTCCATTATTGAAATTTGTTGCAAATAGCATGTGAGAGTTGAACTAACTGACGCCTCTTATGTCCAAAACCTGGGTATCTTGTGATCAAAGGCACACAAAAATGTAATCGTTTGCAAATATGTTTCATCTCTACTCATCCCATAATTTAAACTTACTATCTACACCCATTAAGGATGTGGTAGGCCGTTGTAGCCTAGTGGTTAAGGTATTGGATCATGGCTGGCTTGTCATGAGTTTGAGCCCAGTGTCACTAAAGATTCGAAGTGTAGGGGAGCGATGCACGTTAAATCTGTCGAGTGCTCAAACGTCCTCCCGTTGGTGTGGTGTGGTAGTTAGGAGAGGGGGTGCCAGCTCAAGTGTCATCCACGTCACTTGACTATGGTTCAAAATTACGTGGTCCATTACCAAAAGCCCTCGTGTAGCTGAACAGTGCCACGTTAATATTCACTCACTCACCCACGAAAGGATGTTGTAATTTCCCCTTTGAGGAGTGTAGGTATAAATTGTGAAATTGATGATATTCTCGAAATCAAGAAATTTTTATTTTGGTGCATCTTAATTTTTGTTTTGTTTTGTTATTTAATGTTCTTCGCGTAATGAACCTAAATGCATCTTTAATGTATGAATGTAATTTTGAAAATGTAAAGAAAAGTTGAGGAAATTCATTAAAAAATTAGGTAAAATTATTCAAAAATTTTGTGTAAATTCAAAATTAACTTATGAATCATTAAACATAATAAATGTGGAAATTGTGAGCAAAGATTTCTAAAATGGTTTGAACAATACTATAATATACTTGTAAAACTTATCTGAACATTTTAGTGAGTGTAATATAAGCAATGTCATGCCTTCATGTAAGAATATGCCAGTTCTTATGTATTAAATTATACAAAATAATTTTTAAAAAAGGAATATTGCTTATATAGTTAATTTATGAAATTGAGTTTATATTTGATAAATTTAAATTTGGTAATTATATTCATTCACACAAATTATGGGGAATTTGTGTTTCAATATATTCAAGTTTTTTGTAAATGTTTATCCATGAGTTTTATTGCACGCTCCTTTGATAGTTCTTAATGACTAATATTTTTTTCCTAATTTTCACAAAAACTGTGTAACACGTTTTTACTTTTTTCAAACAATTTTATATTATACGTTTTGATGTATATTTAAAATTAATGGCTATGCTGAAATTTCTGAGAAATTTGTGTTAAAGGATTTCTTTGAAGAAAATAAGATTTTTTCGTCAGGTGAAATATTTTTTTCTAATATGAAATATTCTTAAAAAATAACAACTCGAATTCCATAAATGCGAATAATTTAGCCTCATATACTTCTAAAGAACTTCACATCATAAACTCATCCAAAAATGAACTCCACTTTTAGCATTTTTATATCTTAGACAGCTCTAAACGCCTAGCCGCTTTGTCCTGATCCAAATTTGACGCACAGGACTACTTTTAGTGGATTCAAGATTTGGTGGTAAGAAGGATACTTTTGAGCGTAAGTAAACGTTGTTAAAACAAAAAAAGACGAAAAAAAAAACTTTTGTAAGGAAAGATTGAAACAAGGAGAGGGACGTCAAGAAGGAGCTATTAAACAACGTATTTCTTTAATGGGAAAGGATGGAAAATGTCTAGGATGTACTCGTCAACATCGTTGCTATCCCCACCCCTCTAAGAACCACCCCTCTTAATCAATATCGATTACATAACGATCATTCTCTCTTACATGTCGAGTGCTCTATTTTTATGCTTGGGCTTCCTCCTCCCCCTTTCAGTAACAAAAGCAGTGCTTAGCTTTATATGTAGGATAAAAGAAATTTCCTGGATGTTCTATCTACTTGGTGATACATTGTTTCCGATTAAAGATACAGTGGGGCGGTTATCTGGACATAAATAAAGAATTTAAATACTCTGTAACAAAACCAGTACTCTAAATGTAGAACGATTTGAGTTGTTCAAATCATTTTTGATACATTTGGGGAAAAAATGGAATGAATAAATTATAAAACTTAGTTTAACTTTCAATAGATCCTTATTTTTACTTTAAAAAAGATTATGGTCAAAATAAGTATACGTTATTTATTCTTAAACTGAGGTAGATATGCGGTGAAATATAATATATGTACTAGAATTTCACGACTCGTATTAAATATAATAGATACATGCTATTGATAATCTGAAATATTTTGGGCAACACAATTCAGTAGTTATAGTACAATAGATATCAAAAATATTTTAATATGCTGCAAAATATATATTTTGCTCTATACATACAGTATTATATTCATAACTCCCTCCAAGGTTTCGGAATGCAGCAGCAAAAAACTAATACGAAGAACAAATAAGAGAATACAGAAAAAAATTGAGTTTTATTTGGGTATTTTACAGTTGTTCTATATGTGAATCATTGGTCAACTGGCATACATCGATGAAGTAGCCCAGTTCTTACCACACTCTATTCAACATGATGCTATCAATGTTATTGACAATACACATCTTTACATGCAGTTCTGGTACATCATCGGCAAAGAGGAAACGAAAACTTAGGTCTTATGTAAAAGATAACGAAACAAAAGAATAATGAACAGTGAAATATGTAAATAAAACTTGAATTTTTTTCTGTATCCTCTCGTCATCTTTTTTTTACTACAGCGCTCCGAAACCTTGGAGGGAGTAATAAATAACTCTAGATATAATGTCGACTGAGTAATAATAAGTCGCATTAATAAATTGCCAAGGAAAGTTCACCCAAAAATGTAAACAATTTCAGATAATAGTCAAAATGATGAATATTTATTTTATTTTATTTTTTTAGTGACGGATTAAATGCCCTTATTTTCTAAAATATTTGCCGTCTTTCAATAATGCTATCAAGAAACCAGTCTTTAAAGTTTGTATGCTTTTAAAAGATTAATGTTTATGCGAATTATGATAACGGCCTACACCAAAGTAAACCACCCAATCAGCTTAGGATATTACATAGATTGAATATAACATAGAGAAATATAATTTACATTCAAAGATTTCGTACAAATGAATGAAATGTTCAAATAAATGGTTTATAGATTGAGACATTTACGTATATTTCGAGAAATATTGGGATTCAGAAAGAAAATTTCTTTTTGAAATTCAAAATATGAAAGCTTTATCAGGAACTTGAGTCTAATTAGAATCATTTCTTTTTAATATTACATTAAATCAGAGTTTCTCAAACTGTGGGGTGAGTCTCTCTAGAGAAGCGTGATAGCCCTAAGTGTGTGTGTGTGTGGGGGTGCGAGCATATCGAAAAGTAAAAAATAAAAGATTTAAAAAAATATTAATTTACTAAAAAGTCGCAAAACAAAAATTTCTGTTATAATAAAAAAAGTACAAGTTTACCCGACTTATATACTTATAAATTATCAGTATTTTAAAATGTATGTGATAATTAATTTATCAATACTAAATTAAGAACAATTTTGTTAGTTACTAGCGACTCTCATGGGCGTGTAACTAGAAGAAAAATTTCTTTTAAAAGAAGACGGTTGCACATACGTCCACGAGAATTCCAATTGTGATTGATATAAGATAGAGAATAGCAGAGACTAAACTATTTTTCTATTGGCATTTATACTTATAGAAATGGATGATTGAGGAAATAAATACCTAATTTATTTAAAAAATATATTATTTTGAAATCTATTCCAGTTTTAATGTTAGAATGGAAAAGTAACACAATACTTATCCTATTACTTAAAGGTATAACTTACTTAAAATATCTATTACTTAGAAGAAACACATATACAATTTAAAAAAGATTGGATAATTTGTACGACTTATAATTAAGGTCGCATTGTAGCTTTAGCGTCAAAAGTACATTATTACTGCATTAAATATATATTTATTGTATAGAGGGAGTGTGATGAAAATTCTGATTGAAAATGGGTCACAAATATTGAAAGTTTGAGAATCACTGTATTAAACGTATTAGATAACAGTAATAAATTTGTGGTAAAAAACAAGTAATCGCAAAATTATTTTAGAGGTTAATTTTCACCGAAATGGAAATGCATTTTGAAATTCTAAAACCTGTTATCATAGAACCAATCTGTAAAATATAGTGGTTCAATAAAAATTTGATTTCCTTTGTATTTCAAATATGAAAGCAAAATAAATCCGTTTACACACGACAGTATTCACGCCCTTGATTTACATATTATTGAAGAACAAAAACCTGGAAGAGTAGCTCCTGGTCGCTGGCATGCGATTATTAAAGCGACCGAAGCGAAGAAATATTGGAATATTTAAGTTATAAAAATTCTTGAAATTCAGAAACTAAAATAATAAGCCTCTTTATATATTGAAAAAGAGATTCTGTCAGAGGTATATTCAAGGAAGTGGAAGCGTAAAAATTGTTTGCTGTTAAATGAATAACAAGGGCTTTTTTAGGTAAAATAAAATATTTTTCTACTAACAGTATATAAAAAATTCATCTGTTTAACTCAACTATGATCTACTGTTATAGACAATGCTGACGAGTTTATTTTAAAAAGAAAGGCTTGGATTATGCTGAAAGGAGAGAATGGTTCACATAAATCTGGAAAAATCTCTAAATAATTCCAGGTTTTCGTAAGTGGTAACTTACACATGCTGCATCACATCATTAAATAAAGTGAGTTGACTATAAATATCGGAAAAAGTAATTGCTATAAAGATAGGTTTAATTACTGCACTAAATTTTAAAGACTATATAAAAATAGAAGTTCAGAAAAACCTTCTTTTACGATACAAAAAGTTTTTAATGGATGATTCAAACTAAGTTAAATTTGTATAAAAATTTTAATTAGTAGACGAAAAATTGAAACTGAAATTTAATAAAGATGCTCCTGAAAATATTGTACTTTTAGTAATTTAACTATAAGAAAAAAAGACATCATTAATTTTCTGTAGCATAAAAATTTCAAGAAGTTTGATTAATCCTTTGAAAATCCATTGAAGTCAATTTATTTTTTGATCATATTTCGTATAATTACATCGAAAAATAAAATTTAAAGAAAATGAGTAGTTTTTGTAAGACTTAAATTTCACCAATAATATTGTTTGTTAGTTTGCTGTATTTTTCTTGAAACAAAATTGCCATAAGATTTCACTTTAATCTTTTTCTTGTTAAATTTCGATTCGGCTTACTTCTCAGGAAAAAAGAATATGAGAGAAAGAGGAAGAATGTCATCTCTCTCTCTCTATCTATCTCTCTTAGAGGATGTTTTGAAGGAAATTGGCCCACATTTTTGTCACTCTAGAAAAGGAAATGAGTAGAACTAGAAAACAACCAAACCAGAAATGAAGTCATTACAAAACATTCGTTTCTAAAACTTGGATTGAATTACCTCTTCTCGACGATGGTTTTGAATTACTAATCTGTTAAGAAATATTTTCAAATAGATTAAAGTGTAAGTAGACTTAACTAAAAAAATCTATATATATCATAGATTATGAAATATAAACTGAATAATAAGTTTTGAGATCTCTCTTGGTTGGAAAAACCACGTGAAATGGAATGCAATAACCTCATGATAGAGGAGATAATCAGAAAGAAACATTATAAGTACTAACACAAATGTATGTATAGTCATTATAATGATGCTTAAAAACCTCTCTTAAGTAAACAATTAAATATTTCATTTTTATTAAAATTCTTTTGCATTTTCCATTATTTTGTTCATGACATTTCTGCCACAAACACTTCTAGTAAAAAATACAAATAGCCATACATGTTACTTCTTCGAAATATTCACATAAAAATTTTTGAAATGTAAAAAGTAGACACATTTTTCAGCAAAATAATTGAAATGTAAAAGCAAGTGAGTTAAAGTATATGCGGCATAACTCTTTCTACCTTACCTGGACTATTTGTTGACTATAACAGTGAAAAAAGATGCTTATTATTCATAAAAATTGCTTACAACTAATGCAAAATAGATTCTTGAAATTGAAAATGTCCCGAAACTGAAAATTAAAAACATCACTTGTTGTTTATTTTTACAAAAAAGTTCCCTGAAAACTTAATCGAGTTCACTAAAAAAATACGAATTATGTTTATAAACTGTGCATGATTCAGTAAGTAAATGGAATTTATTTCTTTGTGGATAAAAGTTTTCGGAATTTTAGAACTTTACAGGTAAAAAAATTAAATAAGAATGAAGCTCCAAATTCCTTAGATTCTTAATAAAAGTAAAGTATGCTCAAAATAATTCAAGGAAACTCAAAAAACTTTTTGTGAAGTACAAGTTTGTATCAGATAAACGAATAAGCAAATTTACACTTGAAGGCTGCCATGCATGTGAAATTGCTCCGAAGATTTAATACAAAAAAATAGATGTTTGTTATGTCTTTAAGATAGGAATTTAAATGTTTGTTTGCTATTGTCTTCTAAAAATTTTTTGTAACTTAGGAATTTCACAAAAACTGAGAAGAGAATTAAAATGATATATTTTTCTCATTGTTTTTTACTTAAGATAATTGTTTCTAGTTTGTGTTTTAAAACGCCGATTTTACCATTTAAAGCTACAAATACCTGTATTTGCACATAACATTTAATAATCAAATAAAGTGTTTTAGTGTTCTACTAAATCGATATTTACTAAATCGATATTTACATCCATTTAGTACATCGAGTATAAAAGTACGTGTGTTATGAATTAAAATTGATGGAAACTGCTAATGCTTATATCAAGAGAATAAGTGTTTTATATATTGAAATTTCAAATTATTTCAAATTTATATATTTATTTATATATAAATTTCAATTTTATATATTTATTTCAAATGTTTAGGCTTAATGTTTAAAACGCTATTGTGTTTTTTTTATTATATATATATATATATATATATAATGTGAATACAAAACAATCACTGCAGATTAAAAGTTTATCAATTCACTCCCCAGTGCCCTCATTTTTCACATAGGCGTGCGTATTCGGGGTGTTAGAGGGGAAAGGAAAGACATAGTTAAGCAAATTTTTCTTTGAAGTAAGCAAATTCTTCATAAACACTTTCAAGGTCATTTTATTGCATTCCAAAGCCTTTTGAATTATTTGTAATGGTAGTAGTGCGCAGAAAAGAATCGCCTTTCGGAAGGACGTATATACTCCCGGAGCATTTAACGTAGCGGTTGAGCGAGACATATATATAACGCCAGCGGCACTTAAGGGACTAAAAATATATTGGATTATTTTACTTTTTTTAAAAAAAAGAATTACTGATTTTAAATTTAAACATTTCTGTTCAAATTTAATTCATCACGTTTTTCTCTATTGCTTTAAATTTAGAAAGATAAATAATTTAATAATTAGTATAAATTATTCCAGTGTAAAAATAATTACTTACAATCAATTGCTTTAAAGTATAAATATTTCATTTCTCACAGCAAAAAAAATCTATTTATATTATACTGTGCTTTATAAAATTATATATAAGTTCTACTACACGATATCTTGAAACTCCTATTTTTGATTTTAACATGGAATATACTTAGCGTGGTTATATTTCAAACATTTATGTGTGCCCTGCATCATAAAAATTCAATGCAAATATTGAATTACAGATCACACTGTTAGAAAAATGCAGTAAAACCAACAATTTGTGAGTTTAAATCGCGGTAGAAAACTTAGTTATCCGATTAGTAATATTATAAATAAATTAATTAATAATAGTTCTGTTTTTTACTTCTCTTCAGGGTATCTTTATAGACAATAATTAAATGGAAATTCACTTTGATACATTGTTAAAAATAATTTGTATTCGTAAACCGAAATGTTTAAATTTGCAAATGAAATTACTGGCAGCCATGAGCATAGCAAATGATTTTATATTGACACATCATTTAATTTTCTACTTAATTAAAGAAGTTAAATAAATAACTGGGTAGTAAATATTACTTTTGTTTCTTCAAACTCACAAAGGCACAAAAATAAATTAAGGTTACATTTTAAGAATACAAATATGCGTAAATTATTTGATGCAGCAAAATTTAAATAATTATTAGAATGGATCAAACTCAAACAAAATATTTCTTCGAAACTTTAATCAAACTTTTGGATATAATAGATATTGCTAAATTATTCATTCTATTGTCATTTCTATTCTAAGGAATTTCTTTTAATAAATTAAGTTAGATACGTTTGTCGTTGAAGAAAAGTAATTTAAGGGAATGATTAATTACTCCCTACTCATTTTTTAAGGAATATTTCTCATTTAATGATGTAGTAAGTAATTTGTCGTCATGTCAACAGAATTGAATCTTTTTGCTAATTACTGAATATTGAACGTTCGTTCTATGTAGAAAGGTTTATTATAAGTGTTGAGTTAAAATATAGCAAGACTCTGTAAAACTGGAGCATAAATTGAAATTTAATTCATATTGCGTATCAGGTACCCAAATATTTGTTAATGTTATAATTTTTTTGCTAGCAATCAAATTATCAAGCAATCAAATTAATCTTGCTCTGAGTGAAAGAAATATACTTTTACGTTAAGCGCATTTTCAGAGAGAAACTGTAATTAAGTTTATTACTAAAATAATGATAGATAAGTATTATTTCATTTTACTGCAATTAATGTAATATGTTTATGAAATATGAAGGTTGAGTTAATATACTTCAGCTCTTTTTTTTTCTTCTTTTTTTTAATTTGTGTTCAAACTCATTCTTTGCTGAAAAAGTCCTAAGGTTTAAAATTGTTCAGTTGTACATTGAACAATATTTTCAAAAAAGTAATTAAAATCTAATATTTGTAACAAACAGACTTCAATTACCAAGATATTTTTCATTAATGAAATAGAAAAAAAATGACCATTTATGTGTTAAACTTAGTTATTTTTAATAATACGTTCTTGATTAGGCTACGTATATTTTGCCTTTAAAATTAAAATACTTTCTTTAAAACGTTTCAGATACTTTAATGCCTACCTCTAAAATAGCAAGATATATTAACGTAACACGTAAATTTTTTGTGACATCTGCTTAAGTTAAATATAATTAGAAAAAATTAAATACATCTGAATATTTGAATGCTGGTATATTTTTTTTTATAAAAGGTAGTAATTTTTTGTATATGCCAAGATTTTATGTAATACATTATTACTTCAGCAAATATTTCACCGCTGTTTTTCATATTTAATTTAAGCAGTCAAACTCTTCTATAAACAGGAAAAACATATGAAGTTAAAATGAGTGCTGTCATATTAAATTATTCCACACATTACAAGAAAAAGATGTGCACTATTTCCTCTTGCAACACTAATATAGAGTATACCAGAAACTGTAATAGAAACATTTAAAAAAATTAGATATTCTGAAATTAAAAATTTTATATTTTTGAAAGTAGTGTGTGTTCCTTCTAACAACTTAGTTTCTCAGTAGATTCGACACGATCTATAATGTACAACATTCAAACGAGACTGTTAAATTGGACCGTATTCTCAAATTATATTTAAAAAAAGTAAAAAACTAAAATAGTTTCAACACATATTGAAATAATTAAATTCCTCTCCTCTTCTTTGTTGCTATGCAACATTTTTTTTAAAAAAAACCTATTTTGAAAATGGAAGTTTTTGTTTTGGACATTCTATCCTTTTTTTGGAATAGGGGTGGACACCGATCATTGGATCGTTACAACCTTTGTCTTTTCATGGTCTCAGAACTCAACCCTCTTGGGTGGACCCAAAGCCGGTGACGAGCATTTATTCTAGTTTACGACCCCCTTCGAAGGTTCCCCTTTCTCCCATGGTGTGCCTTCAATCCGAATCTCATATGTAAACACATGCGTCTAAATTGGGTTTTCCGGTTTCATCCGGTTCCTTGGGGAATCTCAGTTGCTACTCTTCCCTAGAACAAAACTACAAACTCCTTTTAACTTTTCGAAGGAGAAAAGGTTTTTACAACATTCAATGTGAAATTACTGGAGCGGGCAGATTCCCGGAAACTTGATTTTTCTTCAAGTTTTTTTTCTCTGCCTATTGCTTTTTTATGTTGTTTCTTTCTACAACACGGTTCAAGTAGTAATTCGCCAAATATGGCTTTCATTGGTTGAAAGAGCACATACTCTCCGGTGTTTCTAGGGGGATTGAAGTAATTTTAATTGAAATATTTGTTCTCAAAGTAATTTTACGTGTCTTTTTATATACGTTTCTGCTGGGTGATTGTATTAGGATAGATGTTTGTGAATTCCTATTGGATGTCTTTTGCCTTTGTGCGATTCCTCTTTTCGCATTTGCTACTTTTTGTAAACTAAAATAAATGGGACTGAAATAAACTAGAGTGACGAAATTTTCTGCATTTATGAATGCATTGGCTTAGAAGTTTGAGTAAATCATTTGAGACTATTAAGACAATTAGTGATATACTTTAACTTAGGGTAAATTATCTTCAGCAGTCCTGTTTTATCAGAGAATAATCTTAAGCAAAACTAAATAAAAAAGTCAAGGATGTTGCAAAACAAAACAAATACAATAATAAAACAAAAATAAAAAAAATATAAAAATAAGAATAAAAAATTGTAAAAATAAGAATAAAAAATATAAAAATAAAAATATAAAATACCAAAATAAAAATAAAAATGTAAAAATAAAAATAAAAAGTATAAAATAAAAATAAAAAATATAAAAAACAAAACACAAAAAAATAAGAATTATAAAAAGTAAAAAAAAATATCAAAAATAAAAACAAAAATGATAACTGTAAAAAATAAAAGCAAAAATAAAAATTATGAAAAATAAAAATAAAAATGAAAAATATGTAAAAAAGAAAAATTAAAAAAAAAAAAAAAAAGAAAAAGAAAAGAAAGAAAAAGAAAAAAGAAACAACAGAAAATTTATCCCGGGGTTCAGATAATGCTTGATGTTGCTTTTCATATGATTATTTTAGCAGAAACATATTCAATTAAACACACAATAATTTTTTTGTATTAGTTTGGATACTTTTTTCCTTATTTCTAAATTTAGCGAATTAATCATAAACCCAAAAAAATTTCTAATTAAGTTTATTTTATATAAAAGCAACTATTAATAAAATCTTTCCACGTGAAACCAGAAAAAAAACATACTTTATTTTGGATATTTATATTAAATTTTATTTAATTTTTTCTTTAAAAAAAGGAATCTCTACTTAGGCTTAATATTAAAATATTTTTAAGTCTGAAAATAATTACTAATTCTTACTAAGATAAATAATTTTGTATAAAGTTTGAAAATTTTCTGTTAGGAATTTCTTTTAAATTTCTTAGAAATTTATTTTAACTTCAAAAAGGGGGGTTTTGTCATATTTTCAGTATTTCCTTTTCTAGAAAAAGAAAATACTCTTGAGTTGTGTTATTACGCATTTTTTTCCAAGAGAAACAAATGCCTACAAGATTAATGAAGTTTTGTTTTTATGCTAATTTAGAATGAGTTCTGCGTTCAATAGAGGCCTATTTTAGTTATAAATTCATTTTTAAGTGATGCATACAAATATACATGAATATTTCACTAAGGGAGCACTTTTTTAAATATATTACATTTATTAAAAAATACACTATAATAGATTTAAGTTGATTACAGAGCATTACTTTGATTTTTTCGATCACTTCAATGAATTCAACCATTTTCATTTATGCTAAATTTATGTTACACCACTCATGTAAAAAATCATAGAGCTATTCTGAAAATTAGTAATAAATAAGATCAAAGTACATTTATTCAGTTCTCTTATATATACATATAGTCAAAATTCTCTACTAAAGAAAGAAGAATATTTTAATAAGCAAAACTGAAAAAAAAGGAAATTGCAAGGTAACCATACATTGAAGGATATATGAGAAGTTAAAAAAATAATAGAGTTTAAAATATAAAAAAAATGGATGCTACAATATTATAAAATTGCTGACTTAGGACAGCTTTTATTTATAAAATAATTTATATAAAAATGGAGTTGAACATGTTTTGTGACCAGCCAACCTTCCCACATTATGTTAATAATACTGCGAAAAACCCAATTGAAAAAAATGGATAGAATATCTAAATCCATTAGAAGGTAAAGGTAAATTACCAAAAAATTGCATTCAAAAATGCAGAGCCCGCGCTAAATCTGAGAACAATAAATAAGTTTTATTGCCAGATTCTGGACCCAAATACAAATTCAAAGCATGGGAATGGCTGAACTGTAGCACTTAGCAAAAGTATGAAAAGAATAGAAATAAAATATTAAAAGGAGAGTATACATACTACAAATACTTTAGGGACACTAGTAATATATGCGAATTAAAAAAATTATAATACATAATTTTATCTAATATTAGAATATTGAGATAAGAAAATTGATAAATTTATAATAATAAACTATTATTATTCTAAGGAATTTTAATCCTTACATTTAGAATTATTTTATCCAAATAACTATTAATGAAATTAATTGGGTATTTTTGAATTAAGCAATATTTTGTGAAATGTTTATAGCTTTTTATTTTTACTAATTTTTTGAAGGTAGAAATTTTTTGTGTGTTGTATATAATTAATAACATTATTTATGAATATAGGAACATGTACATTACTCTCCCAATGAGGTACTTTTATAATATTGAATTTAAATTCTTCTCTTTACAAATATATATATATAATCTCTAAAACTAGCTTATTTGTACATGAGAGAGCTTGAGCGTGCCTGTATTAATATTAATTACACTAACATATATAAAGAAATATGAAAAAAAAAAAAATGGAAAGAAAATATTTGAAAGCTGATGATTAGTATGAACTTGTAAATTCAGAATTAAAGATGTCCTGCAGTTTGATGTAGTGTGTTAACTTTTTGAATTCTGTATTTACCAAAGTATTTCAATTTATAAAGTAGTAAAAAAAAAACAATAAATAATTTCTGATCCTGTGCAACTAAGAGGATTTCAAGGACTAAAGTAGTATTACTATAAATCAAAGATTATAACATAACATGTTGATATCACTTAGAAATTGGTCTGTATTGTAAAGACTATTGTGAAAGAAACTCATTAATATTTCAGTACACTATTTTAATGTCTTAGAAACCAGTGAAATGAATACCATATCATTATATTCACTCTTACTAACTCTCTCACACTCTCTCTATCTCAGACGGTTGTGAGAGAATGCGACTCTCTTCTCTCTCTTTCTAAATCTCTCACAACTCTCCTTTCTCCTTTTACTTCTCTCTTTCTATTTCTCTCACCTTCTATTTTTCTCTTTTTCACTCTCTGTCTCTCTATAATATACCTCTATTTTTATTATCTCTCTATTTTCCCCATAAGGGCTTTTGATTTTGATAAAAGATAATACAAAATTATAACTAGATCTGCTATCTATAACATAAGGAAAAAAACAACTGATAAAAAGCTGGATGACATTTCTTTTATCCTCTATATCTGTTGTCATTAAGGATTTATTTTTCTTTTTTTACTCTTTGGGCCTTTTAGACGAGGCCAATATACATTAAATCTGTTCTTTCGTTCATGTGGTGTGGTAGTTAGGAGAGGGGGATGTCAGTTTAGGTGTGTCATCACTTGACTAAGGTTCAAGATTGTGAGGACCGTCACTCTAATAGCCTTCTTGTTTCTTTATAGTGAGACATTAACACAAACCTCACTGTCACTCACTTACTCTTCGGGTATAATAATTCATGCTTTCATTTGAACAGCATTTAAGCAATCGTTAGATAAACTGAATTGTTGTGCTTATCTAGTCAGTTTTCAAAGTGAGGTTTGAAGAGTGATACTTGGGGTAAACAAAGGAACTAGACTTATATTATATTTCTACATATATATTAAAAGAGAAACTTGTTATGATTATTTTCGTTTTACTGTGTACACGATCAAAAAGTTTGGATTCCACTGATCTATAAAACTCCTTGGTGCCGTTGCAGTACATATATGTGTTCCATGATTTCAAGGACTTTAGAAGCTCGGTTATAAGCGTTGAAAAACATGGCATGTTAAGAAAAGAATAAAGATACTTTCAAACGCCTTAGTACTAGTCAAAAGTTTTAAATTTGGTAAGATAAAATAATTTGTTCCTTATATTTTATTTATTTAAAATATTTTTGGATAGTGGCTTTCAGTAGATGTGGATCTAGCTTACGAGCTTATTCTGGAGAAACTAGGGTCTTACTTTCATTCGTATAATACAAAATCCTGTAAACAATAGGCTGTTGATTATGTTTGTATAACGATTGGTTTTGTAGGGGCTGCCGGATGATATTAAATTGCATAGGTATTAAATTTGCCAAATAAGACAACACTTTCTTGATTTGATTAATTAATCCTCAGCGATTAAACTCAATGTATCTTTAAATCATTTCTTAAGCTCATGCGGTGGTTTATCTGTTTATATATTATTACGAAATATTTAATGTCCGCACACGTCCACTTTATAATAAATAGGTGTTCGAAGATGTTCGTGAATTAAAATTAGTAAATTCATAAGTGCATACTAGTTCTACACCTTAAATAGAAATCTATAAATTTAGGCTTTATGACTAATAGAGAGGATATTTATTTTTATTTTGTGTATGAAATTTACCACTATATAGGTATGTTTCCTTGGTTGTGTTAATAGCTGGAGCATTGATATATTTATTGTATAAGGTGATTCATAAAGAAGTATACAGTTTCAATGCATTATAAATCAAGAACAAAATTTAAGGTATTCTAAGCTAATTGTAACAGAATTGTATGGAATTATTTCAGGTTTTTCTTTTGTTAGAGGCAGTTACAGGTATTCTATGTGTGAAACCTTAGTCAATTGACACACATCGAGCCGGTAATCCATTTCCTCCAAATCGTGTGCAAAGGTATTTGAATGAAGTCCATCTATAGCGGTTGTGATGCGCTGTTTCAGCTCCGCTAGATCAACTGGAAGAGGAGGGACAAATACCTTGTCTCTTATGAATCCCCACAGGAAGAAATCACAAAGCGTTAAGTACGGACTTTTAGGTGGCCATTCGGCAAGTGACATATTATAGTCCGCGACTCATTCAATCCATTGGTGAGGGAGATGTTCATCGAGGTAATCTCTTACGTTGGTCGACCAGTGTGGTGTTGCACAATCCAATTAGAGAATGAAGCTGTCATTGTCGTTCTGTAACTGTGACATAAACCACAGATTTAACATTTCCAAAAAGTCACTCCCGTGACAGTTTGCTAAATTGAACACAAAAAGCTTTTCCATTGAAGACGCTGGGTTTCGACTGATTAGTCACATGACACGTATGCTATTGCCTACGCCACTTTCGTCAGGCCCGAGTTTGACTGAAGATGGTTTGCTGAGATGGTTCGTGTCTTTGGATGTTACTGTTACACAGAAACTGGAAAATGTACACTTCTTTATGAATCACCCGTATATCACCCGTATATAATTATATATATATTCTTTATAATCACCCGTATATATATAAGTATCCAAACACGTTGAAAATGACCAAATTCGGTCAAAACCGATTTTTTTAAAAAAAATTTATTGAATAAAGTTATCTTTTGGCTTTACAAAACATACTTTATCTTGTTTTTCCACTACCTAGAGGCCAAGTTACAAACAATTTTATAAAGTTAGAAAAACCGGAAGTGGGTCTTTGATCTACCAGAAGTAGGCATTTAAATTGTTTAAAATCTGTCATGGCGAGTCTGATAACTCAAAATGTTCCAGAAGTATTTCTATAAAACTTTTTGAACCTGATATTTATATTAATTTCTAGAGAATGTACTAAAACATTGTATGAATATTTTTTGAACTATACCCTATTATTTAAATAATGGTCTCATAAAAAATATCACATTTCTTATAATATTTACTAGATCAGCTCTAAAAGTTTTAAATTTTAATAAAACATTAAAATTTTAATATATTCTCTAGAAAAATACATCATCTAATTTGTTCTAGTAATACTTTTATTGAGATAAGTTTATTACTTTTTTCTCTAACGGCGTTGAAGTTTTTCAAAAATATTGTTAAAATCTCACTTATAATTGTGATTTTTCTAAAATTTAAGTAATTCCTTTTAAATATTGTTAGTTAAATATTAGTATTTATTGGTATTGAGTCCTAAAACAGCATTTATAATGCTTAAATATGCTATTTCGTTAAAAAGTACTCCGAACGTGTTCTAATACCATAACTTGACACTAAGAACCTACACTAAGGCTGTTGGCATTGGACCTACTAACATAGAACCTCGATCAAGTAACGAGGACTAGACGAAAGCTGGCATCCCCTCTTCAAACTTCCTCACCACACTAACTTGAGAGATCCTATTTGGAGGAAGATATTGGTTAAAATTAAAAAATAAACTAGAAATCTCGCAATTAAAATAGAATAATTTCAATTTAAATGCATGTCATAAAATGTGCTGTTAGATCTTTATTTTCTGTTCAAATTAGCAATTTATCTATCTTTCTTATAGCTTTATTTGAAAAAATTATTCGAAATTACTGTTATATATTAATATTAATAATGTCGTATAAATTTTCTTATGGTAAACTTGTGTAAGTACGTGAACATTTTTTTTATTCGAATTACTTTTAAAAAAATCACGTTGACTCAAATGTTCAATAATTGCAAAGGTACATTTGTATGATTTACTTAAAATTTCGAATTTTGCAACATCATTTCGAATGAAGAAATCAGCAAACCATGCAAGCAAAATATCTATGCCAGTTTATTGTAGTATTTCACAACTAACTTTAAGTAATTTTTCAATTAAATACAAGTTTAAATTTATTATTTTCCAAAGAAATTAACACTATTATATTTGAAAGACGTTATTATTCTTCCACGAAAAAAGAAACATCTTTGTATCAAGGGTTTGGGATATTTTGGTGTTGTTATTGAAGCGTTTAAATCATTTCCTTCCCAACAGCGACAACAGCTATTTCTCCTCTTCTTTCTCCGGTAGTTTCCCGTTAGTTTTACAGCCGAATCGCTTTTCGGAGCTGTAACTGCCGATTATAACATGCGTTTTATCCCTCCATAACCCCTCCCTCCACCGTAGATGCAGCCTCAGAGAGAAGGAACAAAAAAGCAATTTCATTGGTTTTGTGTTTAGGGAAAAAATATAATTTTTCAGAAACAATTTTTGTAATCTTTTTTTTCTCCTTTCGGATATTATTTCCAGAATCTTTTTATTACTATTTTTATTTCTTTTTTGTTTTTGATGCTCGTGAGGTCGAAAGTTGACGGTGTGTGATGCATTGCCTTGGATCAGCTGTGGAAAACAAAACCAATATTATGGTTCCCCATCTGGAAAGTCCTCTTTACCCATACATCACACAGAAGTGAAAACGACCGTTTCAAACTGTACAGACGATTTCTGCTTTTTTTCCGTTCCCTACATCTCGGATCTCTCTAGCAGGTGCGCTCTCTTTTTCTTCATTCCTAGATCAACATCGTCTCGAATCAGATTCGAATTTAACCGCAGATGGTGACTGTAGACCCTTGGTTGTTATTCGATATTTGGTATTGTATCGAATATCTTTTATCGGACTCCCTTTATAACGGAAATTTGACAGTTAACCTCGAGAAAACAGATTTACAACAAATAGAAGCAAACGTACGTGCTTTTTTCGTTGTTTCCTTGGACTAAGTTATCAGAATATCGATTGTATATATCTATACATGCATAAATTATATTTAAAAAGATCGAATTCCGCTTACATTTAATATCAGGATTATAAACAAATAAATGTGGAGAATTGCGGGTTTTCTGAGTTTTAAAGAATATTAAATTTGACGATAAGTTTGATTTATTGGTAAAGATGAAGTTTTTTATGTAGTTTTATTATTTGGATTTTGTTAAGAAAAGATTTTAATTTTTTTTGTTATGCACACAAATGATCATTTAAGAATCTTTTAACATACCAAGTGTACGAAAAGTATGACTACACTTTCAAATATTAATTACAAGAATAAAATAAAACAAAACAAAGATATTTACTCACAGTTTTTTTTGTACCAGAAAGCAAACATTAATGTTTTCTTGCAAAAATTCACAGCACCAATAGTTCCATACAACATATCTAGTCTATAAGAGATTTCTAATTAGGTTCTATGAAGCATTGCAAGATCAACGATCTAAATGGCCTATAATTCGACAATGTCGTTCTCGTATCCTTACAAGAAGTTCAAAGACTACACTTTCGAATATTAATCACAAGAATAAAATAAAACAAAACAAAGATATTTACTCACAGTTTTTTTTGTACCATAAAGCAAACATTAATGTTTTCTTGCAATAATTTACAGCACCAATAGTTCCATGCAACATATCTAGTTTATACGAGATTTCTAATTAGGTCCTGTGAAGCATTGCAAGATCAACGATCTAAATGGCCTATAATTCGACAATGTCGTTCTCGTATCCTTACAAGAATTTCAAAGACTACACTTTCGAATATTAATCACAAGAATAAAATAAAACAAAACAAAGATATTTACTCACAGTTTTTTGTACCATAAAGCAAACAATAATGTTTTCTTGCAATAATTTACAGCACCAATAGTTCCGTGCAACATATCTAGTTTATACGAGATTTCTAATTAGGTTCTATGAAGCATTGCAAGATCAACGATCTGAATGGCCTATAATTCGACAATGTCTTTCACGTATCCCTACAAGAAGAAGTTCAAAGATGTTATGTCTGGAGATCTGGGTGGCTACACTATATTGAAATTCCTCTTTCTATTTATCACCCAGGGAACATTTTTCTCACTTCCGATCTGCAGTGTATTGGTTCCTCATTTACGATGCATATGTGTTGCACATTTAAATTCGATAAACCACGTTACAACTTGTGCTTGTTCTTGTGGTAAGGCCACTTTGAAACGATAATGTTGAAAAATGGGAATGTTGCTCCATCTAATTCGTATTTCATTAAGCAGAAACTTTAATATTTTTTTATGGAACACAAAAAATTTTAGTGAATGTTTTTCATTGTTTATCTTTAATTAATTTTTTTAAGTGCAGTCATATTTTTCGAATACCTTATATATTACTCTCAAATTTAATATATAATTTTTCGCTTATTCAAAATGGTTTTTTCCACCAAAAGTTTGAAATTTTTCAAACTTTTTATACTTTAAACAAAGCATATTTTTGCTCAAAGATCCACAAAATATGTAATTATTTGTTGATAAGTTACAAACAAAAATTTTTCTTTAAGAAATGCCTTTAAAGGTTTTTGACGAATTGAAAAAAAAACCTGAATAGAAATTCAAAAATTTAAACCTGTTGATTGTTTTGAAAGGACTCTGAAATATTGTAAGAACTTTAGAATGAATTTCACAAATTTTACTCAGTTTTTTCTGGTGTAAATTTTTAGTTATGAGTCCACTTTTTTTTTCTGCTTTACTCAAACAGTTCTATTTAAATCGCACTTCAATTAGGGTACCTTAAAGAGTTAGTTAAATCTCACTTGAAGAAATTTTAAATTTTATTAAAAATGCAGACTGTTTAAAAAAGTCAGGGAAGAACATGGTTTTAACGAACTTACGAGATTTTTTTTCTTTACTGATAATAAACGTAAAAAACAAAAATCCATAGTCTGAAGGGTAAGAGAAAACTTGAAATATTAGTCAACGCCCATGACATCAAAAAAAAAAAAAAAAGAGATAGACGCAGAAATCGTTCTGCAATGTTTAGGTTTTGTTTTGAGAAAAAGTGATTTGAAAAAGTCACAGCTATATAATTTACTGGAATTCAAGGCTTAAAGAGTTATCGGGAGTCCTAAATCTAGACAAACATTCTGAATAATAGAGTCACTTCACTTCTGAGAGAGACATTTCGCTTCTTGTCATTCCTAATTTTTTTGAGCAAACTTTTAAGGAGACATAGTACGATTTACACATTTTTTTTTATTTAATGATTTACATAATTTTTTTGGTTGCCTCCTATGTGTATGTGTGATATAAAACAGATTTCGCGTGCTCAAAATTTCATAAAAAGCTAACTATTTAATTTTTAAGGGGAAAACTTGAAACTTATGAAGTGATTTTAAAATGGCACTCCTTCTACAAAATTTGGAGCATAAATATGAAATTTGATTTACAAGTGCATTAAACTATGTATAATAAAAGTTGGTATGGTTTTTGAGATAACATGATTGGTATTCGTGCAATACTTCTTTTTATGAATACTTATAGAAAATTCCTTAAAATATCTATAAATCTCTAACTTCAATTTTTTTTAAGAAAATAAGTATTGCTTTGATTGGAAACTGCATACCAACTTTTGTTCCATGTACTATTAGTAACAAGTGATTAATTAAGCACAATAGGAAAAAACCTTAGCATTTTAAATGAAGACAAACTAGTTATTTTATCTTTCTGAGGTAATTCAGTTTAAAGTTTTGATTTACCATTGGAATGAGAATAAAAAAAAACGTAAAAGTTATAACAACTGTGTGTTTTTTAGACTTAAAGCTTTCAAATTTTGTTAGTTTGTAGAAAAGTATCTAAAAAACATTTTAGACTAAAAAAAAATTGATATGATTTTTTGACAGATTTTTGTCAATTGAATCCTACTGTGTCTCCTTAAGAAAACAAAACTTTTCAATAAACATTTGTCATGGCCCGAAAGTCACGGTTGTATGAGGGTTCTGCTATGAAACAGACATGATCTTAAAAATAGCTACTTTTATTCTATCTGTAACATTTTATGAAAACTTTATAGCATAACACTGTGAGCAATCTGAAATCCTAACACTTAATCTGATATATAAGATTATTGAAAATCATTTAGCTACAATCAGAGCTCCTTGTTACGATCCTTCTACAACCCCAATAGCTCGGTCAGCTCCAATGTTATTTTTTTCCACAACTCCTGGTGGATTCTACAACAAATATTAATTTCAGGACACGCGACCTCCCATTCACAGTTCACATTCTTTTATTCTTATATTTCACAATTAACCATTAACTTCACATACTTAATGTCAGGGTTTAAATAGTAGATACATTTGCATAAAATCAAGTCATCTTTATGGAAAGAGGTTTTTAAACTAAAATCACAGTTAAAAAATAATTTCCCCAAGAGGATTAGAAGAACCTGAATAGTACTCGTTACACATTTAAATAAATCTGAATGGAAGGAAAAAAAAGTTCTTCATTATAAACTTAAATATATTGAAAGAAATGAAGAGTAAAAAAGCATACTTAAGCTAATGACTTCATATCGTATAAAATGTTTAACACATGAATATATTTTTAAGATTATCGCTATAAAATATTCAGATTCTTGCTTTGTTCTGCATTACGATCTTGCAGTTTGGAATGTAAAACAAGAGCAAGCTCTGCTTGAAAAAAACAGAAGATAGATAGATGTGGAACGGAAGATGTATTTCAAACAAAGACGAAAATCTGAAGTGCTTTCATAAAAATGATTATTATTTATAATATTATTTATATTGTTATTTGTAGTGCTTAAGGCATCCGACTACGTTCGGAACCGTGATTTTGCAAGAGCGTATAAATGGATAATATTTATGATATTTAGTGTCACTTAGATTAGAAAGTGTATATAAAATTGTTTTAAGAATATTATTACAATAAAAAATTATTTAAGTACAATATTTTGACAAAAATTAACATAGAATGACCCATTTTCAAAATATTCTCCTTTTGTGAAAAATGCTTCTATTATAATATTTTGCCTACCTATATACAGAGGCTGAAGTAGAATTTTTGAAATATATAACTTAGAAGTGGGTTTATCCATGTTTTACGACAACAGAGGGGAGAATTTTAAGAAAAAAACACCGATAATTATTTCAATGGGTTGTAACTCTGAAAATAATGAGAATTTTTCAAAATAAAATAGTTCAGACTTTCTGGAGAAGTCTTTAATTTATATAAGCACACACACACACACAAAAATATTATTATTATAGAAGCATTTTTTATAAAAGGAGATTTTGAAAAAAGGTTATTCTAAGTTAATTTTATGCCAAAATATTGAATTAAAATAATTTTTTTTTGGCAAAATGTCCTCAAAAAATTTTTACACATGTATTTTAATCTAAGTGACACTAAATATCATGAAAATCATCTATTTATGCGCTTTTTTAAAATCACGGTTCCGAGCGTAGTCGGATACCTTAAGAGAATAGGTGGGCGTGAGCTATCCATCTAAGGAAAATGCTTTGCAACCACGTGTTCAAATTGCAACTCTTTCTTCCTAACTAAAATTTAGAGGCTTTCGAGGTAGATTTTTTTTCAAACTTTCGAAGCGATTTTTTTAAAAACACACACAGTTAAAAAAATAAATACTACCATTTGGATTGTGAGATGAGTTGGCAAACTTTAAGATATTTAAGGTAGATTCAATTTAAGTGCATATTGTTGCGAATTTAATTTAACACCCAATGTTATGTGCAACTTCAGGAAATTTTCTTATAAGAAGGGACTCATATAGAAAAGTCCTAGATGAAGGGTTCAAATGCCACAACGACAAATTCAAAAATTTTCTATGATAACGAGTCACAAAAGGCGTGCAACAAAGATTCGAAGATCTCTTTTGTGTGAGAATTGAACCCAAATTTCAATTGTCACTCGCAGAAATTTATATGAATGAGGTACATTTGAAAGAGCATCTGGTGTGTGCTTCCTGCTCTTTTCTACGTATAAAAGAATCCGTTTTGTAAGATTAAGATAACATTGACATCAGAACGAAAACAAGTGAAAGACGGTTAAATTCGCTGAGAAGTTTGATTATAAGTCTAACTTAAGATTTACTATGTATCTCCATTTGGTCACATTTGTTAATCGGTGCTTGGCATTATCAAGCAATGAATTTGAAATTTTATACATCCCTTACATGATGATTCTGTTATTTGGATTTTTCCATATTGATATCTCATGATCTTTGGCACTAATGTGTATGGACGATTCTAAATTCGCGGAATCATTTAAAAAACCGTGAGATTCGATAGAAATTTCTATAAAGTAAACTCTTTTGTATAGGGATATATAGACTGAAGTGCACGTTGAGGCCCAACCATAAAAATGAGCCAAGAACTATAATAATATACTGTCTATTTACAACATATCATCGCAAATTGCTCCTTTATAATAATTTTTTTCTACGAGTGCTCAAAATTACGACCGCCAATAGCTTTAAAATCTTAGTAGTTTTGTTAAAATGATTGGTGAACAGTCTCGAAAGCATTAAGTATTTTTAGAACCAATGCAACTGTAATGGATGTTCGAATGAGAAGTTTCACAGAATAGTCAAATGGTGATTCAAAGATGACGGTCTTCAGTCACTTCTTAAGAAAAATTTTTTTAAAGAAATCATCATGGCTGGATAAATCTAAATATTGAGATAGACCTTAGCCTACTCATCACAGACCAAAAATGGTGTTTAGGTGATTTCCGGCATTCATACAAAAATGGATTGAAGTATTATGCTCAAAACACACCTTTGATTATAAATCACAACTGGGACATCTGGCCGTAATCTTGGAAGATTATCTTCAAGAAAAATATTCTAATAATGAATCGAGTTAACAGGAGATATGGGTCTATGAGGAAATTATTCCTGATACTCAAACACACGATCATACAGAAATGTGATTAAAATGCATATGGAGTGTAGCGTGTGGATTTGGCGGGGGTATACTTACACGAGTATTGTGTACTTGAAAACACAATCTCATGAAAAAAAGTCCCCTCATATATAAAAAGCTCATAAGTAATTGCAGGAACAGCTACAAGAACCTTTAGTCAGAATTCCACGCTTTTAGACAAACCACCTGTTTGTAAACAACCTTTTGTCTGGGATCTTTGTGGCTAATAAAAGTTGATCAATTCAGCCAGTAAAAAGATGAATATCATGGAAGATTAGGAGCATTAGAATCACCAACATTGCTTCACGCACTTCCCTTCAACAGTCACTGCTCCGTTTTGTCGAGGCTCAAAGTTCTCTTGTTGATGGGGAGTGGAAGATAGGTGAGAGGGTGGCAGATTGGTTGTCAACTTTATCACTTGATCATGATTCAAAACTACGAGGCTCTTCGGAAATAGCCTTTATGTGGCTTTGGAATGCGATGTAAATTATAATCAAATCATATCACTCACTAGTCAGTTGACACTCGTGTGTACCCTAATAAATTTGTAAATATAGTAAGATCCCGCTTAATTCTGTTTCGGTTTAAAGCTCTTTTTTTTTTAATTGTGGGATTCATTGCAAAATTGCCCGAAATTTCATACAGCGTTAGGCTTCCCGATATCCAAAGCAGTTTATCTGTGTTTCATCTTTCCTGTGGTGTTATACGAATGCACTTTTATCATTTCAAACATTTGTTAACGCTATTGTAAGTATAAATTTAGATAATACAATGATTTCTATAGTGACAAATATTAGCATTTTTAGTTTTTATCATGGGTGATAGTAAAAACCACGAAAATAAAGCTACAAGAAAAAGCATTTCACTACAAACTAAAATGCAAGTGATTAGAAGATTAGATACTGGTGAGCGTCAATCTCACATTGGTGCTGCATTGAATTTGGCAAATTCAACAATAAGGACCATTCTTAAGAATAAAGAAAAAATACTACTATCGGCAACTATAACTACGACAAGCTCTGCAACTAGAATTACCCATTCTAGAAATATTACAATATACGAAATGGATAATAGACTTTCTATATGGATTAACAACGAAATTGAACGCAATCTACCTTCTTGATAAAAAGACAGAAAATTGGAAATACAGAAGAGACTGAATGATCTGAAATGTAAATATATTGACTTAGAATTTTATTTATTTTTATATGTAGATTCGTTTATTATGTTTCTATATATTTGTAAGAAATTCAATTTTGTTTTATTGTTATAAAAAACATACTTAATAAATTTAATGGTAAAATAACTGAACAATTTTTCACCCATCTTCGCCTAACCCCATTATTTACATGATGAGATAACCTCGTTTTTAACGCTGTTTCATATTACGCTCTACTTTGATGGAACGTATACCCCGCGCTAAGCGCGGTCTTACTGTACAATTGTGCATGTGTGAGGGCAGCATATATCTTTATTTCTCCGACTGAATTTTCCATTTCTAACATTGGAATATCATTTTTTAAAAAAAATATTTTTTATCAAATCCCCATATGTACTTAAAATTCCTCCAGTTTTTCTGTAATTTCATTCAAATGTCTCAGGTTGATAATTTCAGTTTTGAATTGAATTGTACTCTAATGATGTTTGAGAAAATTTTAATCTATATAAACAATTACATGTCTTTTTTTAAGTATGTTAATTTAGATTTAAATACAGATAAACTTTGTAAAGTTGAAACATATAAAAACCAGGACATACCACATAGTGAGAAATAAATATTTATATACCTTTAAAAATTTCATTCAGTGTTTCTAGGATTTTATAACGCTATAATAAAAAGAAAACAGCATTAAAAATGAGTAAAAATTCAAAAACAAATTCTATTTTATCTAATAGATAATTTTAATAGATGGAGACGGTATATGCAGAAATCACACAATAGAAACTAGTTTTATTATAAATATAGAAATTAATATTCAATTTTAATATGTATACATACAACTTTAATATTTTTTACATGAAATAATTTTAAATGAATTTACCAAACATTATTTAAAAATTATCTATTCATTAAGGGATGTAGAGAGAAAGAATGAGAGAGAATATATATATTTCCTAATATATATTTTAAAAATTACTTTACAACTTTAAAATTAATATTAAAATGAATTTATTTTGCATCGTTTTAAATTCTACACCTGTATAACTGACAATAAAGATACTTCTCTGTATGAAATTGCGGGTCACATAAACGGGATGCATATAATTAACTTAAATAATATTACATAACATATATTACAGCAAGATAAATATGTCTCATACATCTGTTAAAATACGTACATCAATTATAATTACTGTTAATAAGTTTTATAATCTGCTGGCAGAACTTTTAAGACAATTCTAAATCAAATGTTACGTAAACATTTAATTGTGTCGTATGTTGAAAATTTCTGTCTAAATTTAATATGAATATTTATTGCGAAAGGTAAATTATGGAAATGGAAGGGTAGAATATGGTCATCAGATATATGTGCTTTTACTTATGTACTCATTATGTAATGTCAAAGTCACCGAATGTATGTCATCCATATTAATTGAGATGACATCGTTTAGAAACAGCTTAAATGTGACGTATCATGGACAAACAGAAACATTCAATACACCACTCTTATTATAGCTACAAGATGTATTCGTGAAACGTAATTTCACAAAGTGTAGGAATATTGTAAAAGCATTATGTGCCTTACGCAGAATGTTCTATTTACTTTGAAGCCCATGTTTTGTTGACATTGTAATGTTACTTGATATATCATTCTGAGAGAAGGCAATTTATAAAAATATCATTTAAAATAATACTGTTTAAATTCTAGGTAAAATAAACGCTAAATGTTCTGTGTTTTGATTCTTTTCATTTTAAAGCGATTTCAGAAATGATTAAAATTATGATGATTTAAATAATTAAAGGTCCAGTGGTCGAGGGGATGCGTATCGAGTTTCCACATCACTGGTCCGCGTTCTATTCCCGGGCTAGGCAAGATCGACCCAGCCTTTCATCCTTACTGCAGTGTGTCGATAAATGAGTACCAAGCTTGCTTGGGGACTTAAACACTGGGGGTCTCTCTTCAGACCAACCACCTGATCGGGACATCTGCTCTAGCACCTCAGCGCCCAATGGCCACATATACTGGGATGAGAACAGTAGGCTTTGACTCTCATGGGCTGTTGTGCCATTGAGTTTGAGTTTGATAAGTAATTATAAGAGTTATTCGAATTTATGGAATAGCTTTATAACACAAACTTATTAGGATTTTAATGTATATAAATTCCTTAGTGAAAAAAAAAGGAAAATCGGAAAGTTTTTTGTTTTTTCCTTCTGAAAACAAGAGACGGGAATTGATTGACTTAGAGCTTACTATACTACTTATGTTAGCATAAAACAGTTGCATTAGGTTTATTTTAGTTGCCCGTCCTGTGTAGTAGTTAGTGACGCTAAGTGCTGTTCCGTAGGGCTTGAGTTTGAATCCCGAAGAAGGCATGTGGATGACTTAAAATGCATAGTGCTTGGGTGGCACATGGGAGCAATCTAAACATTCGTCGAGCGGTAAGTCCTCTCGAAAGGTTGGTGAAAGAGAATGTGAGGTGGGATGGCCCTGACCACCCCCTCAGGGTGTTTCTCTCAAAATTGGGGTGGAACTGAGCCAAATCATACGTAAAGACAAACGTAACCTAACCTAACGACAAACGTAAAATTAGCCACGTCATGATGAATTTCATGGTACCATCGATCAGTGGTATAAAAAATAACAACAGAACAGATTTTCAATACATGAACAATACATTCACATTATGTCTTAATATATAATCCTTTCTCATATATTATCTTATCTCATGAATATTCTTTCAAAAATACAAACTTATATTATAAAAACATAGTTTTAAACTGAATGGGAAAGAAAAAATTATATAATATGCTAACTTTTTAACGAGAAATTAATATGAAAATACGTTCAGTTATTTTAGTTGTAGCAATGCCTTTCAATTATAGTCTGAGATGAAATATTATACTATCAATGAATTTAGCTAATATTCAACCACTTTTTTTTCAGAAAAAAAAATATTTTGGAACATTAGTTGTGTATTTTTCAAAAGTGATGCTATATGAATTGAATAAATTCAAAAAAGGAAGTAATTAGGTTTTATAAACTTTTTTATAACAATGTATTTCTAATATTATTATTTAATATTATGTTTCAAAAAGAAAGAATATTTAAAAAAATAAACACAATACTATAAAATCTTAAAAATATTGGAAAAAAATCTTCAATTTTTCAAATACATGCATTGAGAAAAAATTAAGAATTCACAAATTAAGCAAATTGCATTTTTTATAAAAATACAAATTATCAATAAAACTTTATTATTTAGTATTCATTTATTGCTAGTGGGACTATTTTGCATTAAAACATTTTAAAAATAGTAGCAAAGAAATATGATTAAAAAATATTTATACTTAAGGACAGGAAAAAAGTGGTTTATGTTTTAACTTGTGATTCTTAAAAAAATAACTTGCATCACAGATTAATGTATTAGGTAACAAATAAATTAATTAAATATATTTACAAAAAAAAAGACTTACAACCAAATCACAATTTTTAATTCATGTTTGCTGGGTTATATACTTTAATCCTTTAAATGTATTTTTTAAAGATTGTTTAAAACATGTACTTATTATTGTGTTCCATAGTTATTAGATAAGTAGATATCTTAAAAGCATAACATACTTTGCAAAAACTGTTTTTAAATTAGTACAAAATTTCTTGCCCACACACTTTTTGAGCATCAGAACGATTTTTTAAAAAAATAAACAGTTTTTTAATGCCTTTTTTTAAAATCATTCTCCTTTTACATTTAAACAAACAATATAAAAATTAAATATTTTCTCTTTTCTAAACGATATTACAGAGTATTTTTATTAAATATATTTCATTTCATGTGTTAGTAAAAAAACCAACAGTGTAATAATTTAAAAATCAGCAGATTTCAATTATTTTAAATGTAGCTTTAAGTAATGTTTTTTGTGATTTGAAAAGGAATTGCTAGATTTCGCATTTTTCATGATATTTTAAATATTATATTTTTCTTTCATCTAATTCCCATGAAGAAAAAAACCTGTTTTCTTTCTTTTTTCTTTTTAAATTGTATGAGAAAGTGTGAGATTTTTTTTTTCTCATTATGAGTTGAAAATTAAATAATCACTTATCAATATGTGTCTGGATAACCTAGTGAATAATTTTTTTTCCAAAAAACTTCCAATTTATGAAAACCTCGAGTATTTAAAATTTTAAAAGCATCCATTGTTATTGCAGAATAAATAAGATTATTAGAAATTGTGCATATATGTTTAAAAAATAAAATGATCTAATACTAATATAATTTCATTTGCATTACAATTAAATCGTACTTAAATTTTGAATTTATTGTGAAAAAAAAAGTGTGAATAATTTTTTTATCTATTTAGTTTATAATTTTAAATTTTTCTGAACATTTCAAATGCAAGAAAAGCGAAATATAAATACATACATTTTTTTTGCTAATACAATGCAAGAGAAACAGTTATAAAATATTTCCTTTTTGCTAATTGATATTAGAAATTAGTGATTCTGCTGTCTTATTTTTTTGTCTTTTGCCCTGACTTTTGAAGACCTTCATATGGATTTTAAAAGGTCACGGTAGTCGATTGGTCATAGTCACGAGCTCGTGGCTGGCATTGCCGAGTCTCGCGTTCGAGTCCTAGTGCCATTGGAGTCTCATCGTGTAGAGGGGTTGACACACGTAAAATCTATTGAGGTTCAATGCTCTGTCGTTAGATAGTGCCAAAGCTTGGAGAAGTTGATGCCGACTTAGGTGCCGTCCTTGTCACTTATTTGAGTTTCAAAATTATATGATGTCCGTCACCTAGGGCTCTCGTGTTGCTACCAGGTGTGACGTAAGTTAAAAACAAATCAAATATGCATTTCAAAAAAGTTTTTCAAAGTTCTGACACTCCAAGATTAAACTTTGTATGTTTCTTAGTTGTTTACATGTTTTTTGTTTTAATTTTCTTTCAAAAAGCCATTTTAAACATTTTACTTTATCACTAATCAAGTGTTACTCATCTTTTATTAATACTTAATGTTAATTTCAATACGGTTTGGTTTGTTTTAAAACTTTTATTATTTAAATGTGTTATATGTGTGTGCGTTAAGATTAATCGCTTGTTACAGTAATGTAACGCCTTTAAGTATAAACTACGCAGTACTTTAAAATTTCTTAAATTAAAAGATTATTGAAATATGAAAATAGTCCTTTAAAAGAATTTTTCAATTATTTTTTCTTTTAATTTTACTTTCTTTTCCTTCCATTCCTACTATTAGTTCACTCTCTATTATATATATATATTTCAAGTTTTCAATCGTTAATAAAACACTTTCTATTCATGCATTCAAGTTCAAGTACATTTTCTAACTTGTAGTGGATGACACTTGATGTTAATACAGTTTTTTTAAAAAAATTTAGTTCATTAATCTCACCATTAATTTTAATTAGTTCGAATCCCTCCTGGGATAGCCTAATTTCAGAGGATGTGATTTCTCTTCGACAAAAACTATTTTATTAGAAGTCGCTCAACCGGTATAGTAATTAGCGACGCTGACTGCGGTGCGTAGGGACTGGGTTCGAATCCTGGTGAAGACATGGATGTTTGTAAATATAAAGTGTCTTCGTGGCATGGGGGTACTCTAAACAGCTGTCCAGCCGCAAGTCCTCTCGTGTAGTTGGTGGAAGGGGAAGAGAGGTGGGAGGCCTCTGACCAACCCCAGGGTTTTCTCCCTCTAAATCGGGGTGGAATAGAGCAAAATCGTACTGTCACCTGCATGGTGCTCAAAGCTAGGACTAACGATAGGTGGGAAAATTCTAGCCCTTATCCGCGATGAATTTCGTGGGGCTAGATCTGACTTCGTCAGGCAGGTGGCATTAGTCATAACATTTTATTAGAATAATCAAATATTCATTAATGAATAAATAGTAACAAACAAAAAAAATAGTTCAACACCATATATAGAAGGGAAAATCGCATTCTATTTTGTCACCTTATATTATAATTCTATCAAATGTGTATACATATTTATATTAATTGTAACTATTTAATAAAAAGTAACTAAAGTAAAATTTTTCTTTGTTGACCTAAGTAGGAATTGTCTTAATTTTTTTTATATTGCTTGTTAAATGTAAATTTGTAAGAAACTTCCGAAGAATCGTATTGTTACAAATAATGCATATTTATATTTGTATACCATATTCTTGCAAATTATTCTTAAAATAATTTCCTTTACATTTTCACAATTTTCATTTAATTTTGGAAGCATATATTTGTTATTATGGAGGAATTTTAAATAATAAAATTAAATACTTTTAATTTTATTATTTAAAATTCATTACAGTGCAGTACGACATTTAAGTACCTAAAAAAGTATATAAAATTTAATTTTTAAGCTAACTGTCTGTATGAATTTTAAATTCTCTATTTCTTATATTAAGCATGTTAAAATGCAGTATGCAGTACTTTTCCTTTTAAGGCAAAATATTTAAGAATATTTTCTTTCTTTCTTGAAATTTACCTCTTTAAAAAAAATCTAGCAATATTGTTTTTCTTAATTATTTAAAATACCTTTAAACGAAACTTTTAGTATCAAAAGATATTTTGTGTCTCTATGTACTTAAGTCTTCCTTAAATAAGTAAATCTCTGAATATATTTTTAAGTATTTTGATTAAACAAACCATTTATATTTAAACATCTGATGAGTAAACATTTATGCTTTTATTTTCATATACATATGTAAAGAGCATACTTGCTGACACATAATATTTACAATCTACTAGAAAATCATTTGAATGAGATACAATTTTGTATTTATATGTTATTCTTATTCACATTATTTTATAACTATTTTACGATAATTTTAATACATGTTTATTTGTATTTAAATTATTTCACATTTGTTTGGCATTTTAATGTATTTTAAGCTAACATTTAATTACATTTGATTAATTGTTGGAGATGCTAATATTATTTATAACTAATAATACCAAAATAACAAAGACTTATTTTCAAACTATTAAGTATTATAATTCAAAAACATGGAATGATTGTATTAGCAATATAGTTTATTATAATAAATATTTCTTTATCAAATATTTTGATAATAAGTTTGAATAGATTTGGCTAACTGTAGTTTACTGCATTTGAATTATTGATTCAGTTTTAGTTCAGTTATCAAATTTTTAATACATGCAGAATATTTTTATTCCTTTAAACCTTTATTGCCGCATTATGATTTACTGCAGTTTTTTACATGCAATATTTTTTTGAATCCCTACATTGAAAATTAAGGGATATACATAAACATAATAATCCACTTTGGGAAATTTAATCCATTAGAGCTAATTAATTAATTAAGGATATTCAACTGTAAAATTAATTATATATACTGTTCACAAAATAAATAGTCAAATCGTTTTCTATGGTCTTCATTAACATATAAAAAAATAAGATACTTAAATTTTGACATTAACTATTTTTTCGGAACAAAAATGATAATCCTCGCAATCCGCTGAAAACGCAATGTCTGCTATAAAACTATTCGTCTTCCCCGCTAAAATACCCATCATAGAGCCCTTTCTGCCATATATCTTGGAAGAGTAGATTTCAAAGAATATCCCTGTCAAGTATCGTCAGGATATTCGTAAAAATGCTAATTCTATGTAATTTTAAAGTGAGTGGTACTTATAAGTACCGTCGGTAGATAAAGGGTTAACCAGTTTTCCTGTACACCGCAAGGGTTACTAAATGTTGACCGCAGTCAGTTTGCCTGTACGATGTACGGAAGCTGATATTTTCTTCTTTCTATCTTCGATTTGTACGCATTTTGAATTCTTATAGTGATATTAATAGTGTTAGTGTTTTTAAGAAATGCAGTTTGTCCATTGTACAGAAATGCTTCTCATCTGGGATTCCTTGTGTGGTGTGAAGGCGGAAATTTATCTTTGAAGGCAGTAGCTTAGATTCATAGAAAATATCGATAAGAAACAGGGATCCTCTTGCTTAAGAATATGTTTGAATTAAAATTATCAACATCTATCTGGTTTTTACATCTATTGACACTCCGTACGACAATTATATACATGTTTATATGGTTTTTTATTATTCAAATATATTACGGGCTTTACACAATCAAGACAAAATATAAATACAATTCAATTGAAATAACAATTAATATACAATCATATATTTTATGGATAGTATTTGTATTTACAGTAAAATCCGGCGTATAATGAACACCCATATTTTCAAGTTGCATTTTTTAGTTATTAGGTATATTCAACGTATAACGCGCATCCCCCTCATTTTTACGAAAGAACGAGAACTATGCGTGTGCAATGCTGTTACGTTTTCAAACCATTTTTATTCGAGGTATTAACCCAGAATTTTGAAAAATCGTTTATTTTTAGAATCAGAATCCTTTAATTTCATTAGTAATGTCGTTTCATTCAAATAAACAATAGTCTGATCTATGTAGAAGTCTAATTTTTCTTATGCTTATCTCTTTTTTTACTTTTGAAACTATCATTTTTATACCCGGCGTATAACGCGCACCCCTAAATTTTGACCTCATTTTTTGTGTTAAAAGTGCGCGTTATACGCCGGATTTTACGGTACTTAAATTTCAACGTATTTGATTTTTACATTACTTTCATTGTTTGCATCATTGTCATCATTACTTTCAACCGTACTTAGACTTTTTGTACTTTCAATTATTTCATTTTGTTCTAAAAAAGATACAATAGGCTTATGGTAACTAAAGTAAGAAAGAAAAATGTTTGATTCAAATTTATCTAAGTATCGCGTAAAAACCACATTGATCATCGTTTTATATTTTGTAGTACTGAGTTTTCGATCATTGGACTTATTTAAATTAAGTGTTTCATTTAGAAATTCAATTAGTGGTAGATTTTTATCATCTGCAAAGTTAATATTAAAGTCTCCACTTAAAATTTAAATAAATAATAATTTCGAAACATTTAATTTTTACATAAAATAAAATATTTAATGAAATTAAAGTCGAAGTCATTTTCATTGTTTTAAACTAAAGATTTCAATGAGATATAAGGTTATAAACTATAATTTTGCATTAATAACCATAGTTTAAACTTCAACACAGTAATCTTGAATTATTATTATTAGATTTTAAAAGTTTTTAGGATTCAAAATCATGATAAAAAATATGATTGAACAACTAGAGTATGTTTTACACACCACGGTAGTAAGAAAACGTCTAACCACTGTGAAATACTGGTCAGGTTGCGTTGATGCATTGCAAATTAAATATTAGAAAATAAATAATACAAATTTTTAAACATTAGGGTAATGAAGGGACATTAGAATGTTGCAAATATGCCAAAACAAAACCAAAAATAAATACTAGTATTTAAAAATAGACTTATTGCATTTATTTTTATCGCTAAAAAAGTATTAGTATATTTATTTAAGTACTTTTTATTGGCCTACTGCAATGATTCTTCAATTGAGGAATCCAACTACCTAAAATCATGATTTTTTTAAAAATGGATAATTTTTTTTATTATGATTTTATTTTATAGGCCATGTTATTAGCTTCTTAAAAATACCAATTTTTTTATTTTCTATTCATTAGTTCTATTATTTTAGTAAAAGCAGATGTCATGACTTTACACAAGAGTCAAACTTTAAAATGTGTTTTACTCGAAATGTACTTTTTTTGAAAAATTCAAACGGGGTTAGCGATTGCTCAAAAAGTTTTAAAAATAATTTGCTGATAATGACACATTATTATTGTTTTATAACAGTAAAGTGTTTTAACCTTTAGGATTTGCATCTGATCGTTTGTTTTTGGCAATTTCTAACCAGCTAAAAGTCTTGAAAAATAAAATATCTCTTACCCTACCGGTGTTTCGAAGAATAGCAGTAATGCGCAAAATTGAAAAATTGAGAACTTATTCATTTACTTTGTATTTGGCGCAGAGCAGGCATTTGCATGGTATTTATTTTTTGTCAATTTTTTACCGGTACTTATTTTGGTAAGCCAAATTTGTTATACCTTAATTTTAATACTTTCTTAAAATGTACTAAATAAATTTAAAAACCACAAAAAAAAAATCTCTATATCCATTATTTTTTAAAGTTGTCGCAAAGTAGTCGAGGATACCTTAAACGGTTAAGTAAAAACTAATTTCAACAGTGCATGGTATATACATTGAACTTTTTCATTAAATCCATTAATTTCACTTATCGAATATACACACATCTTGCTACGTGGTTAGGTATACTGCTATAAGCATGTTAGTGACACGAACCCATAAGATTTTCCCCTACCAAAAAGTGTCCAACGCGGCTAAAGAATTCACTTCAAAAAAGCTGTTGTACTACCGTCTCGATTGCAATGTAAGACTTTATATTACACACATCGTGCTTTTGATTCAGTGTACATATATTTATATCCACACACACAAAACCCTCAACTGTTTGAAAAAGAACATGAACATGAAATTTTTTTGTAAGCATTAGAGAAATTCTCTTAAGATACATGAACCATTCTTCATAAGATGCAGAGTATGTTTATAAAAATCAAAGATTTAAAGGTTCTTGTGTTCCACAATTATAAATTAAAAAAGTGTGTGAAAACTTTAACATTGTGAATTAAAATAAAAAATTCTTCCATATTCAAATTTTATTAAGTATTATGCTTAGTTATATGCTATAAAAAAATTTCCTTTTTTTTTCTAAACATTTTAGGGGAAAAAAACTGGTTAAGGAGTTAAAGTATATATTTTTCCCCTAAGATATAAAATTACATTTATGATAAAAAGTGATGATATTAACAGTGAAAGATTTCCTAATATGTTTTGATTCAACTATATTATATATATTTTACTCAAAAAATAATTAAAATTTTTATTCCACCAATTGCAATTTAGTTCATAAATCTGCTATAAAATGTACTTAAAAAACTAAGAAAGCTGATACCAAAAATCTTTTATGTATTTTTATTTAATACCGAAAAACTACGAATCGAGGGAGCATTTACTCTTTACCCTGCAATTTTTTTATACTTTGTAGTTAAGCATTCCCTGATTTATAATAATTTCCGATGCATTTCCTGGCGTTCTGTCATTTCTAATATTTCCTGTAGGTGAATGGCGTGACACGCTCCTAACCGTGGGGCTTGCGACTTAACATTCTAATTTTGTTCAGAAACACAATGACATTTCCACTTTCGGGAATACCTTATAAGCTACGATACGTGACCTCGAAAGAAATAAGTACTTATTCCCTTTGTGTCACCCAGAACTTTGTCTATAAAACCTCACAGGAAAGGCGTTTTCACTAATGCTAATGAATTCGCATGTCGTGACACAAACCTCCACCTTCAAGGCGTGAATCACAACGGATACGTGATAGATGGATTGGTGACACACACTATTCATTTGTTGAAGGCAATGAAAAACATCCCCAGAAGCGAAGGTGGATTGGCCCACCCAGCTATCCGGCTATTAGCCCACTTCGCTGTGTTGCTCCCAGTGAAGGAGGGTGGTCCAAGCAAATTAAATTTTTATGCCTGTCGTAGCAGGGGGATTTGCAGCAACCGTTGCAACACAGATTGGATAACGGAAATTTCCCGGATGGTGGGTAGACTTATTCAATGAGAGAGGACCGATTGCTTGCAGATGGCAAAGGGTGCTTTCTTTCTTTTGCCAATTCAGTACATAATACTCCTTTTGGGATATTGAAATTTGGTTTCGGTGAGGGAGGGTTTATCTACTTCAGAGACTCCTTGATGGAAATAATTGGCTAGTTTGTTGCGGTTGGAGGTCAACAATGTGTCATGTATCGAGGAATAAATTCTTATTTTCTTAAACTGAAATTCGCACCTTTTTTTTATTTCGACCAATGGTTGCCAAATTTCTTTTACTTGTGGACCCTTGAGTACTAACTGTACATATGTGTAATACAAAAATATTCTTCATATTTTTATAATACACACACACACACACACATATATATATATATTAAAATAAAATAAATTAATAAGAGACAAAATTGTACTTCCTACAAGGCTAAAAAAGAAAGGTATTGGATTTTAAAAAACAACAAGAAAATAAATGGTGCAAAAAAAGAATATTATACTAAGATAAAAAAAAAGAAACAGAGAGAGACAGAGAGAGAGTTGTAGAGCTATTAAAATTTAAGACAGACACCAAAAGAGTTTTTGAACTAAAATGGATATCTATTATGATTTCTAAAGCTATCTCTCAAATACTCTAGCAAATTTAAGGTTATATATATATGCGCGTGTGTGTAATGATTCTCAGTAATTTAATTTTTAATAGCTTTTGATTTATCTATGGTCCAATTCCTTCAGAACAACTGTTTAGTGTTTATACTTACAACAGGGGACTTTTCCTTGGAACTACATCCTTTGGTTTCTGGTAGATGTGTTGAGGTCTCGTATAGGAGGGTTTCAAGTCGGGGTTTGCGTATTATTTTAGTTTTCTTTGTTCTATGTTTTGCATATTCTTGTCTGTACAAGTGTATTTGGAACGCTATACATTAAATGCTGTATAAACCAGATTTACTATTTCAAAGGACTGTGGCTCATGAATAACATAAATATGCAACATCAACCTTACAGTAATTTCCCCACAAAATCAAGTTTGTCCTTTCGTTACGAAGCATCATTACCATGTAATAACATAGGTTACTACAGTTATCATTACAACACACAAGCAATATTAAAGAAACATTTCATATATATATATATATATATATGAAGTACTCATTCAAAACTGTATTTGTAACTGCTTTGTGCGGTATTGAAATGCTTTTACCCTGTTGTATTTGGCGAGGGAAGCAGTAACTTAGTTGCTATCTGCTCACGCAGTAGGTCTTTACAATGTATCTTATTGCATCGGAAGTATACTGCATGGTTTTAAGTAGGCCTATAATTTTATCGTTATATTTTAATATTAAAATGATTTTATTTGTAATATTTAAATTTCTCCTAATACTACTCTTTCCTTTCCCTTTGGTCAGTGGTTTAGGCACATTACAGGTGAGGGTTGGCTAGCCTTAAGACTTGTTTAAACCTGCAATCTTGGTTCCCAAAGCTAGGAGTTTGTTATTGTGCTATTGTTGCTAATATTTCCTATCTTGACTAGTTATACTTAGGTTTTATAGCTATTTGTATGTATTTATGGATTATATATATATATATAAATGAGAAATGTTTATATATATATATATATATATATATATAAATGAAATGTTTATATATATACATATAATACATGAATATATATATACATGTAATAATTCCCACTAATTTAATCTTGAACATGTTTTTAATTTACAATGGTACTGGCCAAAACGGACACGCGCGTAAAAAATAAACTAGCTACTCGCCTAACGGGAATCTTCTGAATAACATCCATCCACCCAATCACCCAGATCACGGGATTTCCCACTTCGTATAAATAGTGAAATCTCTGGAAATTTCATCCTTCTTGTTCTTTATCTGCTTTAAACATGTAACTGGTTTACAGCTTATTTTTGTGTCTGTTTTGCTGTATTGGTGACGCGTAAATAATTGTGAAATAAAGTCAAATAACAAAATGATGCCTCATCAATCCAACATCTACATGCACACCTTCAACTGGTAACCACAACTAGCTGATTACGACATTATTATTGTGCACTCGACATTTATATTACACACACACACACACATATATATATATGAAAATTTTAACATAACATGAAACCTATTGAATAATAAATTAAGATTATGATGTATATATATATATATATATGTGTGTGTGTGTGTGTGTGTGTGCAATATTCATAAGCAAAATATTTGTTTTGTAGGTTATTAAAGTATGGTACTTAATTAATTCCAATATAATACAAAAATGTGAGTTTCACATTTGGAAAATTTCTATTTTTAAAACTGGAAACATACATTTACTTACAGAAATTTAAAATAAATATATATATATACTACCCAGAAACACTGCCATTTAAATTTAAATTGATTTTAAACAGAGAGTCATGTGGTCTATAGGCAGGATTTTTGTGGCTGTTTTGAGGATATTGCGATGTTTGTATATAATAATATTAACATCTGGTTTAAATTTTGTGAGAATCATATATCAGGGTAACATATTTTTCTCTGTTAATTTAAATATTTTGTTACAACTGTATTACAAAACAAAGTACAATAGAACAAAGAATAAGTTCCAAATAAACAATACCCCAATTACTCGCTGTGTAGAATAAATTAATTATTTCTTTTCTTGAATTAAAATTATATTTATAAATAAGTATATTTTGTGTGTGTGCTCAAAAGGGTGTTTTCCATGGACATATAATTCCTTCGTTGTAAAGAAGGTTAAAACTATCTCCCAAATTTATGTGTTTGTGTCGACTTTACTGCTATAAACGTATTTGTTTATTTTATAAATATTGTAAAATTATTTTATTAATAATATTTTAACATGAACTCTTAGTTAATATTATAGACCTCCTAAAAAACATTTTTCTTGTGGACTCCAGTTGTGAAGTGTTGCATTAGTGTGTATGATTTGGGGAGGGTCATAAACGACGCCCCATACAGCAATAAATTGTTAATAATAAATTTTTAATAACAACTTAATAAATCTGTACACTATTTGAGGTAATAGTTACTGGCTTTCACAAAGTGACATTTTTTATGATAAATTCAATCATGAGTATATGCCTAATTTCATATTCAATCATGAGGATATGTCTCATTCCATTTTCAATCATGAGGATATGTCTAATTCCATATTCAATTATAAGGATATGTCTAATTCCATAAAATATGCTAAGTGTGTTTGTGCTTGAAATAAATACAGCATGGCAAAATTTTTAAAAAAGTGATTGGCTTAAATTTTCCAAATTAAACTTTTCTTTTTTCTCCCAATGGGATTGTTACTGCTTCTGTGGATTGACAGATTGATTATCAATCTCACACCTCAAAAAGCACGAGGACTAATTTTGAACCGTTTTACTGAGGTTCAAAATTATGACTCCGAGGGTAAGTTGAAAGTCACTTACACATCTAATATTTCGTTTCTCATTGTTTTGTGTCAAAAAAATAATTGTTACATCTTGACAAAGAAAAAGTTCTGGGAAGATACTATAAAATAGTCTGTCAAGAGACTAAAATCAACAATAGTAAGACTGATATTTTCTATTACATAGATTCATTCGTGGAAAAAAAATAGAATAGCCTGTTGAAATTCGAAGTTACAGCACTATTAATTTTTCTTATTCAAAAAAATAAGTTCCACAACTTTTTACTTTATTACTAGCTACATCTTCAACTGTAGATTTAAGAATAATCATTAAAGTATTATTCAAAGAATATCTTTGGATGTTTGAAATGGAAAACCTTAATATACACTTACCTAAATTTTACCCGTTCCTTTATAAATTTAAGCTGTTCTTTAAACTAAAATCATATATATCTTCAAATACGAATGAGGGATTGTTTGTTAGAGTCAAATTAATTCAGAAGGAGCAGGAGTACTATTGACAATGAATCGCGTAATATTGACCCTCAAATATGGAAAGAAAGGATTACATTTATAAAAAGAAAACAAGAAATTAATTTGCATACTCTCAAAAACAACTTAAGTATCATTTCGCGATATGTTTTTTTTTTACTTTTCCTTCCTAATTTATAATGTATATATATATATATATATATAAACATAAAAATTCATTAATATTTTCAGGGATTAACATTTTCAAAATTAATGCGTAATCAGATAATCATTATACTTATCAAGATATATATTATAAATGCGAAAGTATGTTTGGTAGCATTTCAAGGAAAAACAACGGAATGGATTTTAATGAAACTACAATAATATAGCTTATACATCAAAATAACACATAGGCTGCTGCATTTATATGAGGTATTTGTGCAGTTTCCAAAATATAACGATAATTGTCAAAGGAAAGTAGGAAAAATTCTGCCATCTGCAAAAAAGCCCGTGACATTTTTATTATCGTGAAAAAAATTTTCCCTTTTTTTTTTTGTCTCCCTTTTTGCTTCAGTGCCCTCGCTTTTAATTTATTCCCTTGATCAGTGTAATATTTTTTTTAATAATAAAACTAGATTTCGAAGGGGGGGGTGGTGGCAAGATTTTAACATAAAAAAAAACAACAAAAAAATAATATTTTTTAGATTTCCCAGATAAAAAATTATTTACCCCTTTTTTAAAGCGTTCTACACACACTGTGAAACAATGAATCCCTTTTTGAGCAGAGATCATTTTAGGAAGGTCTTTCAAAATCGACAAAAGGGGTTAGGGTTTAAAAAAAAAAACCCCTTTTATACTGAAAAGATCTACAGACTTAAAATTTTAAAAAAATAGGGGTTTTTGTTCATGAATACAAAAAGTTTTTTTTTTGGGTAATTTTGCAATTCCAAAAGTAGTTTTAAAAAGTTTTTATTTCAATCTGTATTGTGAAATTTTTAAAATTTCCCCCTGAAAAACGGGTTCCAATATAAAATAAAAAATTTTATATATATACAAGGTTTTCTTTTTTACTGCTACTTCTTAAGCCAACAGTATGTCACAATTTTTGCTAAATAATAATCAATTTTATTATTTTAAAACCTAAGATGGAAATTATTAAAAAAATGAAATGTTAGTTTAGTATAAAAGTATTTTTTTTGATACGTTTTAAATAATTTACTAAAAATGGAATAAAAACTATAAAATTAAAATAAAAAAACCCAAAAAATCAGATAGTTTTTTTGTTTTGAATGTTTTTTTTAGTAATTTAAATTTTATATCGACTTTCCCCTACTGTTTTTTTTTAACACTTTACGTATCATAAACGTGAAAGGGTTTGTGTGGATTTTGGTATCTTTCCGGGAAAAAAAACCTGAATGGATTTTTATGAAACTTTACTAATAAACTTTTACATCAAGGGAAAAAAATGGTATAAAAAAGATATTGTGCGAATTTGCTTTCCTTTTTTTTTTTGTCTATCCCCCTTGTCTCAGTGCGCCCTTGTTTTAAAATTTTTAACCCTTGTCAGTGTAATCACTATTTTTTTTTCAATAAAAAACTGGGGTTTCAAAAAGGGGGAAAGGTGGGGGCGGTTTTAAAATAAATTTAAAACAAAAAAGTAATATTAAACTATTACATTTCCCAGATATAAATTATTTATCTTTTTTAAAAAGCGTCCTTTTTAAAATTTTGTAACAAGGGTTTTATTTTTCGCTGAGCAGAATCACCCTTAGGAAGATTTTTTCAAAAAACCCCGACCCACAAAGAGGGGTTACGGGGGGGTTATAGAAAAAAAAAATCCTTTTTTTATCGCTTTTAATTTCCGGCAAATTTAAAAAAGGGGGATTTTTTTATTCAGCTGAGATATGCAAAAGCTTTTTTTTTGTTTAATTTAATTCACGAAAAAATTAACTCTTAAAAACTTCTTTATCCTTCAATCTGTATTGTTTTAATTTTTAAAAATTCCCGTGCGAAAAAAGGGGGTATAACAGCAAATTATATATATATGTTTTTCAAGCTTTTAAAAAAAACAATCTTTTAAAAAAGATATCTTAAATTTTTTTTTTTTATTTATTCCCCATAGAAAATGGTTTTTTAATTACTATATATATTTTTTTAAAAAGGGTTTTTATTTCTATTATTTCATTACAAAATTAATTATTTGTTAATTAAAAAGAAATTGTCTATTATTTTGTAAAAAATACATTTTTTTAACATTTTTTAAGCTAACTTTTTGTGTAACGTTGATTCATTCCCAAAAATTTTAAATTTTTTTTAAATTTTTTTAGTTTCTTGAAAAAACTACTTTAAAAAAGGATAGTGTTTTTTGTTTTACTCTTAACACATCGGGAAACGTTTTTTATTGCTTCACATTAATAATCTTTTTAAATAACGCAATATTGAAAAGTCATACATCAAAATTTTTAAGCTACATGTTTATCTTTGGGGGGGGAGGGAACAATAGTTTTTTAAAAAAAAAATTTTATGCCGGGCCCAGAGAGGGAAAAAAACCTGTCTTAAATCAAAATTTTGTTTAACAAATTTCGAAAAGGAAAAAAGTTTTTTCACACATTGCGTGCGTACAAACACACACCATAATTAAATGGCGTCATGAGGGAAAAAAAAAGCCGTGCAACCTGGGCCCATGCAACTAGTTAAAAATAATTCATCCCCTTAACAAATTTTAATTAAAATTAGTATCAATCTTGTTACCAATACTCCCAAGCGAAAAAACCCAATGGTATAATCGAGAATGGGGAAAAAAAAAAATTTGGGAAAAAGTATGATGTTTTTTTATATTTTTTTTTAGTAAGGTATATTACTTTTACTATTTGAGCAGATTATTTAGAACTAGCGTTTTATTACAGCAGCACAATGGGATACAGGTTACATGCCTCGTAACTCTGAACCATCTTAATAAAATTTTTTAAACCACAATTTCTGTGTAAAAAATGTTCATTTAAAACAAACCTTAAAACATAAATTTTTGGGAAATGAGTTTTTGAAAAATCCCAAATAAACTAATTTATAAACCTTGAAAACCAATAATTTATTCTTTTTGCATTGACAGTTTCAAAAAGTAAACCTTAAATTTCCAAAGGTTTGAAAAATTCATTTCGTGAAAGTTTGGAAGTATTTTTTTCAATGTTCGATCATTCTTTCTGGGAACAAAAATAGATGTCGAGCATAAATTTCCGAAGTATGGATTGATGTTTGGGTAGAAGCATCCATAGAACATCGAGACTCGTTTAAATGGCTTTCAGAAAACCATCAACACCACTTTGAGTTAAAAGGCATTTCTAATCAATAAGAAAGCGTTCAGTAATTGTGTCTTGGTGAAATAACAGCTACTTCGTCGTCAGTTTCCTTCAAAGAAAATATTTCACATCGAAAGAGTAAAGTTTCATACATTCATACCCATATCCATTCTTATTTATTTTCTTGAAAGTGAAGCGAAAATTGACGTTAGGGTTACACAAGCTCTAGAGAAAATAAAAATATATGAAAATACAAACTCTGTCACGAGCGTCAATCTTACGCACATATTTGATCACGAACACGGGATTTCAATCGGGGAAGATTTTTTTCTCTTGGAAGTTAGAATCAGTCCTCGCAAAGTGTTCTAAAAACATCACGTGAAAGGATATTAGCTTCTTCAAATTTTGACGGACGGCTTACAGAAAATGGATGTTCGGGAAGAACGTCGATCACTAAGTTCTCTTTTGTTTCTTCTATATTATTCTTCGTATGAAGAGCTTGTTTTCGAAACAGGAAACTACGGTTGGAATATGTTTTTTCTTCAGAGACTTGTGTCTTCTCTGAAGAATTCACTTATGTGAAGAAATGTGTTACTATTTTACAGGAAAGTAGTTGGAGCGAGATTGAATCTATGAATAAATGAAAGTGGAATAGAAAATCTCTTTCAAGGATATTATTGAGAATAATTGTTGAGTGAAAACTTTTAAAGAGCTAATCGGACAATAAATCAATTTCCTCTCTTTGTTTTTTTAAAAAAAATACTTTAGCAATTCTGAAGTAAACTCTCGTAAAGGAACTAAAAATAAAAATAAGAAAGAATTTCGAGGAATGTTTATGAATGGATTTTTTTGTTCATGATATTTATAAAATGACCCACATTCTGTCAATTAAATGATGATTAAGTTTATTAAACTCGATATAGGAAGTTGTTTGGACTGTGTAAAATATTTTTTAAAAATGAATTGTAATTTTAAAATTTTTTTTAAAGATTTCAAGATAAGATCAAATAATATATAAAAGGGGCGAAACTTTTGAAGCATAATATAATATATCAAATCCTATTTTATGTATTAAATTTTACTTAAAAATTTGCATAAAATTTTTATTCCAATTAGTTTTTCAGAAAATTTGACAAGGCAATAAAGGACTGAACCACACACACAGTTATGTTAAACTAAGTCGGCAAAGAGCATATTATCGAAATATTTTTTCATAAGCAAAAATCCATGATATTTAACTATTTAACTAAAATAAAGCATATTAAATGAAATAATAATATATAATATATATTCATATACAGCATATTAAATATAAAAATAAGGTAAAAAAATATATCAATAATATATTTTACTGCATTACAGAAAGCTCTCAATCCAATTCAAGTCAAATATTTAGTATAATTATGTTCTGATCGTTTAACAAAAATCATATTTTGTAGATAATTATAAATGTATATATGTACACGACTATACTACACTTATTTAATCGTATTAATATGCTTGAGAAAATATGTAACTCTTCAGATTTAATTAATATGATTAATAATTTATTATAAATTTTAATAATCGAGGAAATTATTATACTAATATTGATATTGATCCCTTTATTGTGTATCTAACAAATACATATATTTTAAGATCAGCTCATGTATGTTAAAACTCGAAAAGGAATTATCTAATGAATATTTTTACTTTTTTGTTCTCTCCAAAAATAAAGGAAGGTTCAAATCGCATCTTATCTACATTTTTATAAAGAAAAAAATTAACTAGGTAATTTATATTCTGAAAAATTATTTTGAATTTGTGGAATAATGAACTCAAATACATTATTTCCATATAATTATTGATTTTTATATATCTGTGTAAAAATAGGAATAATGCTGGTATATGAAGAACGACGAATAAAGACGAACTCTTGAACATTGCGTGCCATGTGTGGTCGCGCATTTTTCTGTTGGAATATAGCTGATGGCAAGGGCTGAATGTATGGGAGGATCCCAAACTCCCACACTTTAGAGATATACACCTAGTGCTGGCTGTTCAGTGTACCGGCAATGAGTACTAGAGAGGTTCAGCAGTGAAATCTAATACCGCCCTAAACCATGATACCGGGTGCAGGCTCAGTGTGGCGATGCATAACGCAACATCTCAGTAACCAATCACCATGGTATCTCCAAACACTAATCCGACATCGTGATGTTGAAGGAGTGGGATTCATCAGTAAACACAGTATCGTTCCGTTTCGTTGCCATGTCCACCGTTCATTACACCATTTGCGGCAAAAACGCCTGCGGTTTCCAATCAAAGGTAAAGGAAGAGTGGATGCCTTGCGGATATTCCACTCTTCTGCAAAAGGGCAGAAATGGTACGAGTGGGCATCGAATGATGTGTAACAGACTTAATATGTTGTGCTATGGTTCGTGATGTGGCTGCGTTATCCATCACTGCCAAACGCACAATCCACCTTTCATTACGGCCAGTGGTGCAACGAGGTAGGTGCAATCGGCCCTGTCGGTCCGTCGCTTCCTCCTGCATCCAGAGTTGATAGATCATCATTACAGTTGCTTGGTTTCGTCCAACATGTTGATCGATTTCTCTGAAAGATAATCCGCAATTCCTGTAGGTTAATATTCTTCCTCAGTCTAATTCAGAAACTCGATCAGAAAACGATCGATGTCTTCCACGATTAAAAAGTAAACAACTTACGAAAAAATACGCACAAGAAACGATTCCCGTACTTCAAATCGCCAATCAGTTCTCCCCTTATATATCGCTTGCGGGTGGCTCTACGGTCACTCATCATATGCGTCTGCTCGATAATGCTAATGATTTGCACATGTAATCTCCTCCAACCCATGATGTAAATTTCACATGGTTTGCATGCTTCTTTCAGGGCGTTGCATTTTGTGTGGCCTGCATTGAATATTAATTTGTTTATTCTATCAGTTTATCTATGCCCTTCATTAAATTAAAAATCTCCAAAGAATCCATCCAGGATTTTGAAAATAAATTTAAAGTTAACTAAAAGCATTTGATGTAACTAAGAATGTCTGAAATGTTGATGAAATGGTTTGTCATTTACAAAGAAACAAGTTAGGAAACAATTACTACTATCAGAAAGTACCTAGCAGTAACTCGGAATTTAACTGCTTCAAAATCCTGTAGAAATCCTACTTAATTTCTCTGGCCTTAAATAAATCACTTTAGATTTTCATCAGTAATTAGTTAATTAACCATTTTTAAAAATTTATTCTATGCTAAAACAGAATAGTTAAAAATTATTTCCTATTTATAATTTCCTTAGATTATTTTAAGTATCAAAAACGATAAGTAGATGTCTACAGGAAAATATTCAGGATCTATTCACCAAAGAGAACGCTAGAATGTATTGTTTTTTGTAGATATTGCCGCGTATGTTGTTTTATCCGAAGTAACAGTCTTCTTGGGGAAAATTGAGTTTTACAGGGCAGTTGGCTTCCCAGCATGAATTTGAATAAAATCTAGGACAGTGGTCTTCAAACTTTTCCAACTCATAGAACCCTTAGAACCATAAAATGTTTCCGTGAAGCCCCATCCCACATAAACACACCTAAAGCATTGCTCTTAAAACTTTCAATATTTCCGACCCAATATTCAATCATAATTTTCATTGCGCCCCACCCCTCCATGCAATAATAATGTATTGAACTCAATAATACTACTCTTTGACGCTAAAGCTACAACACATTAACCTTTTAGGTACAATCGTCGTATATAAATGTCTCTGTCAGCCAAAGCGCTAATCCTCTAGACATATATATACCTCTTTCCGAAGTACGATCTGTTCTTCAGACTGCTATTCATAAAATTATTCCGAGGGCTTTCGAATGCAATAAAAAGATCTTGACAATGTTTGTGAAGGATTTACTTATTTATTCCTCCCCCCCATATACATCCCATACGCACGTCTACGTGGAAAAAGGTGGCATTGGGGAACAAATCACGTATCTTTTAATCGGCAGTTAAAGGATTAATTATAAACCGTGCAAAAAAATTATCAAAATAAGTTTTAATTTTGAATATAATTTTATATATTACAAGCCCATGGAATCAATGACAATTATTAAACTTGTTCTTAGCTCAGTATTACTAAACTAATTATAAAATACGTTGTACAGTGGTTATACGTTTATGAGTGTTTTTATCAGCTTAAATATGTATTTATTTCTTATTATGTCAAAATGTATTTTGTTTGTTTACTTTCAGTAAATCAATATTTTTTTAAAAAATCTGCTGTTTTGGACTTTTCAATATTTTCGCGCCCCCTTATAGAGTTATCACTCCCCACCTAGGGTGGTGCATCCCACAGATTGAAAAATGCTGACTTAAGGAATATAACTTAAAATAATATTTAAAGAAGATCACACCATGTTATAGGTACTTTATGTAAAGGCAATTAAAAAAGTATTTTATTTGTTATTAGAAATTTTAATCTAATTTAAATGTAATTTACTTATTAATAATATTAATTCGTTCTTTAGGTACCATTTACGCTTGCATTATGTTTAGTGACTGGGATATGCGTTTGCATTTTTATTACTCAAACTGTCGAAGTGTAGGTCTATTGAAATTATCTACAGTCTCATTTCATATTCTGCGTCGTTTAATTTGTTTTTATATTTAGTATTTGGAACCACTTATACATTGAGAGAGAAAGAAATATTTTTCACTTAAATACGTTGTTCTGAATGGCATTTTACTGTTTATAGCTTTGTGTGAAATCCTACGTATTTTTCATGAGATAGAGAATTTTCAACTCAAAATTTAGGAGCTACTCTTGCTTAAATTTAGATTTTAACGTCGAATTTGTTGATATCTCGGTAATTTGTTCTCTCTACTTCATTATAGGTGTTTCCCCCACAAATAAAAACAAAGGTCCATTTTCCATTAGAAACCTATTTTATTTTACAAAATATTTTACTAATGAGTTTAAAATTATTTCGTGGAACCCGTGATTGTAAACAATAGGATATACACAATCTAGAAAATAGTTCACATAAAGAAAACACATTTCAATATTCTTTTATTATACTATAGTAATAGTTTTAAAATTACTGCTAAATATATAAAGTTGTGTATAAATCAATTTTTCAGTTCATTAATGACTGAGATGAGTTTTATAGATACATGAGGTTATATACAAACTTCATAGAGAAAGTGAAACTATTTTGCATTTACATTTATAATTTTCTTTTCAAATTTTTATTGTGACTCAGGGAGCCCTGGACTCGGTTGAGTTTTGAAAATCACTGTTCTAGTGGGTGTGAGCATTTACCAGATCAGTGACTTTGTCACCCTTAGCGACAATGATATTGCCAAGAAACTGTAAAGAAGTCTCGAAATCCACCCTTCTGGAAATTTCCGCAAATCTATACAATAGTGCTTCTCAAATTTTCAATATTGTCCACCCAATTTTCAGTTATATAATTTTCACAGCCCTCCAATTCAATGATAAGTCATTGAATACAATAATAGTGCGCGTTTTTTTACGCTAAAGCTACAAGCTTTAATACGATCTTAGTTATAAACCGTAAAAAATATAAAAAAAAAAGTATTATATTTTGTATATGTCACTTTTACATATTTTAAGTTGCTTTTAAGGTATCCGACTACGTTTGGAACCGGATTTTGCAAAAGATTATAAATGGATAATATTTATGATATTTAGTGTCACTTAGATTAGAAAATGTATATAAAATTGTCTTAAGAATAGTATTACAATAAAAATTATGTAAGTACAATATTTTGACAAAAATGAACATAGAATGATCCATTTTCAAAATATTCTCCTTTGTGAAAAATGCTTCTATTATAATAATATTTTGCCTGTATATAGCTCAGACCTCTGTACAGAGGCTCAACTAGAGTTTTTGAAATATATAACTTAGAAGTGGGTTTATCCATGTTTTACGACAACAGAAGGGAGAAGTTTTAAGAAAAAAACGCCGATAATTATTTCAATGGGTTGTAACTCTAAAAATAATGTGAATTTTTCAAAATAAAATAGTTCAGACTCTCTGGAGAAGTCTTTAATTTATATAAGCACACACACACAATATTGTTATTATAGAAGAATATTTTATAAAAGGAGATTTTGAAAAAAGGTTATTCTAAGTTAATTTTTTGCCAAAATATTGAATTAAAATAATTTTTTTGGGGGGCAAAATGTCCTTAAAACAATTTTATATGTATATTCTATTCTAAGTGACACTAAATATAAATAAAATTGTCTATTTATTTGCTTTTTTAAAATCACGGTTCGGAACGTAGTCGGATACCTTAAATAATAGATAAGTATTCTGTAATTTTTATAGTTCAGAATATGTGTGTGTGAATTTTGTTTTGCTTTCTCTAAGTAAACTAATAATTTTTTAAAAAATAATCTTTTATTTTCAACGTTTCGAAAAGCTCACACCCCCACGTAGGATTACCCCGAATCCTAGAGAGGCGTGCTACACAGTTTGAGAAACGCTTCTATACATAGATAGGTGAAGCTCAAAAGTCTGTCAGTCGAGTTCAGAGTTTGAGTCTTGAGCGTTGACTGCGATAAGATGGACTTTATCCGTCTGAGTTCCTGCAAGTGGAATTGTTCTAGAGAGCTGGCTCTGAAGTACTGAGAAGCGTTTTTCTAGCGAGTGCATTTTCAACTACTATAAATAACCTTGTAAAAATTCGGTTCTTCTTCTAACATAACTCCTAAGTTCTTTACGGCCAAGATTAATGGCAAAACTTTTTCAACCAATCCCAAAAAAAGCAATTTTATATGAAATATGTTAACTAATAAAAATAGAATTTGATATTTAGTAACCTTTTAAAATTCACGTTGAATCGTATCGAACCTTAAATATAGATAAGCTTAGTAATTTTATGATTCAGAATATGGTGTAGAATTTTGTTTTGCTTCTCTAAGTAAACTAATAATTTTTAAAAAGTACTTATTAAAGTTTGAAATTAACCCAACTTAGGATTACCGAACTAAAATTAAAGTTTGAAAACGTTTGCATCTACTAGATTAGGAATTCAAAAGTCTTTGTCAGTCGAGTTCAGAGTTTGAGTCTTGAGCTTGACTGCGATAAGATGGACTTTATCAGTTGAAGATTCCTGCAAGTGGAATTTGTTCTAGAGAGCTGGTTCTGGAGCACTGAGAAGCGTATTTCTAGCGAGTGCATTTTCAACTACTATAAATAACCTGTTATATTATTTCTTTGTGTATATACGTAGATTTTTCTTCGTGTAGTTATTTGCTTGTTCTTTGTCCCTTAATAAACCTATTATAAACTAATTAGTGTAGTTGTCGGCTATTTTTACCCCACACAAATATTCAACTGCATTGATTCACAGCTGAAATGTGTTATTTTTTATGTAAACAAAATGTTAAAGTGAATAAATAATGATTAGTTCTCTTCTTTTTAAGATGAAGGGATAATTATATTTTTAGGATAAGTATTTCAGTGATAAGAAGTTCATACTCGTAAGTAGTACTGAAATATATTAAAACTATATGAAATTGAAATGTGTGTGCCGATATGAAGAGACGAGATGGTAAAAGTTCACACAAGTTCAATTTGGGGCTGAACATTTATTTAACAAATAATAATTCAAATGTAGTTTCATGATTATCAAGTAATTTGATGATTAATGAATAATTGAATGCATATATTTTAGCATAAATTTAAATATATTTTGCTGCAGTTATTTCAATAAATTGGTACTATTAAAATAATTTAATTAAGAGTAAATTAAACGTGGAAAATGAATTATTATTTTATGCTGAAAATGGTTCTGTATCATTGTAATTGATATTCTAAGGTTCATATTTCATTATTTTAAATGATATTTATTCATGTGTTTCTCATAATTATTCAAACTAATTCAGAGGGAATATACAATTACTGTAAGAAGTTCAATGTTTGGAAGTATTTGCTTTTTTAGAATCAATGAATACATAAATCGAATAATTATCTAGTGTGATAAAGAGGTAAAGGAAACATATTAATTTAACTTATACTAAAATGTGTCCCATAGTTAATAGATTAATGCTAAGTAAACTACGTATTTGTGCTTCTATGAACCATTTGATTTTAAAGCCTCTAATAATTACAATAGAAAAAAATGAAGTATTAACTTTTAATTTAAAAATATATGCATTAAAGAGTCGAATTAAGATAATTAATCTTCTTCGCGTTTTAAATAAATATACTATGTCAAGTGTAATCCATTTACTGGAATGAGTTATGCTGTAATGTAAAGTCTTATTTAAACGCAAGATATTTAAATAATACCCAAGGTTTCCCTAAGCAATGGTAAATTATTGGTAAAAACACTAATAACTTAAATAAATAAAAAAGACAATTATTTAATTTCCAAAAAGGAGAAAAAGAGACTGTGGTAAGTTTGAAAGATAATTAAAAAAAAAACCATTCAAGTTTTATCCTCCGAATTCTACGTATTTCATTTTGTTTAAAATACAAACATCAAAATATCTAAGTGTTTTTCTTAAATCTAAAAAGTACTAACCACTCTATTATATTTAATTTTTCGTTAACTAGAGTATACGGTTCTGCTTTTCAAAAAGAACGAATTACTTCAAGAATATCCTGAAACAAATCAGAAATATATAATCCCTTAATAATCAATCCGAAACAGAATCTTTCAGATTTATCTTTTATAACGAGTCCCTAGAGATTCTTGAGAAAAGAATAAAGACTTCCCCATCAGCTTGGCTAAAGTTAAGAATCTGTAAAGAATTAATAGCTCTGCTGAAAAATTCTCGATTTTTGTTCTCTCGCGAGTATGAATGCAGCTTAAATTACAATTAATCGTTTTGGTACCCTGCACTAAAATGCTCTAAGCACTTAATCAAACTTAATCGCACAAAGAAACGGAAAGAATTAACATTATTAAGTTTGTTGTTTATTCCAAAATAAAGATATGGCATAAATATCTTTTTAAATCTACTTGGGCCGTATTGATTGTCATAATTTAAGAATGTTTATCCAATTATATTTAATGGAAAATATTTTTTTACGTAGGGAAATTATTTTAAAATTGAAAAAGGAAAGGAAAAAGCTTACTGTATAATACAAAATATTCAGTGAAGGTTTTGCCTTAGATTTTTAACTGATTAAATTGGTTTTATTTCGTACAAGTATGCTTATTTAATTTTGTGTATTGGAAGTTAAGTTATTGGAAAAAGAAACCTGAGAAAAGGGGTGGGGGGGTTTTTTTAAGAAAATCGATGTAGCTAAGGGATTTTTATGTATACGAAATATTTTGAATAGTTTAAAATAACATGAACTAAATTACAGGATGTCTACTTCTTACAAAGGATTAAATTTTCTATCAGAAAAAAATATTTATAAACACACATTTCAAAAAAATAATATAAGTTAAAAAACAAAATCAATTATTTCTACTGAAAAAAATCGATTTAAGTTATAAAAATATCGAAATAAATTTAATTTATGAATACATTTTCTAAGGTCTAGGGGTTATTTATTTTAAAAGTGCTTAAGAATTGTTTATCATTAGATAAAAAATCAATATTCAAATATACGAAAAAATTATTTTTATATGTTTCAGAGCAGAGTTTAGATTTATTTAATTATTTCCTTGGTTTTCAATTTCTTATAATATTTGAAACTTTGAAAGTTCAATGCATTATTATTTTACATTTTATTATATTTAAATAGAAGTAAGTTGCACTGATTTTAAATTACGTTATTGTAATCGAGAATTATAATAAGTGGTTTAATATACCACAGATTATTTCATTTTTAGATGTAATAGAGAAAAACTCATACAGTCGTTCTTCGAGAAGTTTTTTAACCCTTTTTTTATTTATAATACACTTAATTTGAGCTTTTAGCTGAAAAATTTGCAAAAGAACGATAGTGAATTATTTTTTTATGATAAAATAAATATTTTTAATGTATTTAAGGCTTAAAATAGATTTAAAATTTAAAATTAGAATTATTTAAATGTTTCCTTATATTTAAATCTTAACAGAAAAAAATTGTTGTTTTATAAAGTTATAGCATGACATAATTTTGAGGTGTTTTTAAAATTTAAAATCTATTTTTCTTGAACTTTGCATACACGAGTCATACATCGTATATTATTTATCTAGAATGATGGTCTACAAACGAAGAATAAAAAAAAAAAAACCTCAGCATAAGTAACCCTAGAAAGAGTATAATAATGTGATTATAATAATCCAATTTATGTTGCTTGGGCTGTCAACATAGTGCAATGATGGAATTTTTTTATATGTGCAATAAAATAATATATGCGTCCCAATGCTGACAACATCCAATACCAGCTCGTGTAGGAAAATATACTTGTCAACTTTGAAGATGAAATGTGTATTAATATATATGGCAGGGGTTAACATAGTATTGCTCTTTCTATTTCTTTTATTATTTCGAATAAGGAAGATTCCCTTTGGAGGTAATTATTATTTAGGTATTCATAGAACTAATATACTTTTCCTATTAATCAATACAAGTATAAAAATATTTGGATGTTTTACATGTTACTGTTCTATGTTTTTGAAAATACAGTCAAATAGTAAAATGCTAGAAGTCGATAAAGTTCCTAAGTTATACTTCATATAACTCCCAGTTCAAAGTATGCTGTGAAATAATCCCATTAAAATGTATCATAAATAAAAAAGAAAGTTAAGATTTACGGTATTAAGCAATATTTTTCTATATTCACATGTTTACCAACATCTCCCTACATCGAATAGAAAAAGCCCGTGAAAGGAATTCGTATCCAAAGAAGCTTTTATTTACATGTCTCCTACTTCATTTTAAAGAGTGTAAACATAATTTTAGATCTTCTTATACTAGTCTTTAGATGAATATATATTTATACATATACTGCTTATTCAAAGAATTTTACTTGCTTCTCCACGTGTTTTAGGAAGACTTAAAATATGACAATTTATACAAAATACTCGTATTTATCGCTCATTAAACCTTTTTTTAAAGAAAACATAAATTCTTTACCCACAAAAGCAATGATTTTTGTAATTTATTCAAATATGCAATAAATTTCCATTTCTTAAACTTTTTTATCATTTCCTTTACTAAAAGTATCATGTACATCCTAAATAAAGATAGTTTCTCAAAAAATAACTTCATGATTAAAGTGGTTTTGTAACGTTATAGCGTTATCATTAGTCCATTGAGTATGCTATTTTATATTCCATTTAAAGTCAATAATTACTCGAAAATGTTCGCTGAGTATAAATATAAATCATGAAAACCATTGGAAAGATTTTAAACTGAGATAAATTTTTGCTTTAATTTTTACTGTTAAATATTTGATGCATCGGATTAATTGCTTAAATTTAAATGGATAATGCAAAATAATCATATAACCCATTTATAATATATCTTAAAATGTATAAACTTATACTAACTATATTTATATCAGCATTAATCTTAAATTTAGTTTTTAGTAAGAAGTAAAATACGTCATATTCTTGTCTTGTCTTAATCTGCTGTGGTAAAATATACTAAAACGAATGTGAATTTTATTTTCACTTAGAACATTTTTTCAGTTAGTACTAATGATAATAGTACTAAAACATGGTTTTTGCTCTCCTGGCAAAAATCTGTGCTATCTGTTTACTAAATCTAATATTGTCACATGTTTAATTAAGGTATATATACACTCCTATAAATATATTTTATTAATTTTTGAGAAATATATAATTCTAAGTAAGTAAGTTCTTTAGTACAGAGATGCGTTTTAAATCAGATTTTAAAATTTATTGCTAAATTAATTCATGCGACATTTAGAATTTTAGAAGAAAAATGCGATGAAATCAATCAATAATTATCTTATAATGAATCAGTTTATAGTGAAATAGTATTGATTTTGTAAGAACAAGTTATCATTTCATAATGATAAAATTATCATTTTCCAGTGAATCAATTATCATTTTGTACTAAATCAGTTATCATTTTACATATACAGTGAATCAAATATCATTTTATAGTGAAATATATTTTTCAGTTCTTATAAGTTAATTTTTAAAAAGCACTTCACCTCAGTGAAGGTACTTCACCTTATTTTAAAAATACTACATCACAAGGAAATTATATTTTAAAAGAAATAAAATGCTGTAGTTATAAGATTTGAATACCTACTTCTTAATCAAATTTTAAAAAAGTAATCATCTTGCTTTTGAATGTTTTTCTTTCAAATTTGTCGCCCTGTCGTTACAAATGACAAATAAAAATTATGTGTACTAGAGTAATTTTAAAATTAGCCTCATATTTCTTTCGAGTACTATATCACGTAGGTTCACAAGCCCAGGTTAAAACAATCTTCCGTCCTCAACCATGTAAGTAAAAAAGAGCAAGTAAATAATGCAGACATTTATTCGTTATTTCCAAAGAATTAAAAAACAGATAGAGTAACCATTCATTTTTCATCTGAATGCTTTAACTGATAGAGTGTGGAAGGGAAAAAAACTGCTTACCTAGCAAATTGTTATTAGAACCGATTCAAAATTTCGCTTCTGCTGACGTTTATCTCTCTGGAGGCTTTCAGATAATTGGAATAAAGTATTTCTAAACGTCAGGGGGACTGGAACGATTCAATCATAAGCCATTAGGAGCTCAGAATTGCTTCTTTTTAGCTGAGTCTCTGGACGAGAAAATTATGCATTGGCAACTTTTTTTCCTTCCTTTTTCTTTCCGTCCTATCTATGACGATAAATGAAATCAAAGCCCTAAATCTAGGCAGAAGAATATTTAACAAGTTTATCTATGGATATATAACCCTTACCACAGAAAAGGGAAATCAAATTTGTTCTTTAATGAGAGAAATGCATTGAATATATTTTTATTTTATCTGACTTGATTCTTTTTTTGTACTTCAGAAGGGCTAGTTGTAAGTCATATCGTTACTCGAAGATATCAACCGGAAACGTACGGATTTCGAGGGTTCATACCCATATATTTCATACCGAGGATTGACAGTGGCGGCTCCCTCTGAATGTCAGCTGGTGCCCCCTAGTAACTTACTTCCAAAGCGACGAATTCCTTTTTCTGCGCAAGAATCACCCGATAAATCAAAAGGTACAACCAGACTTTCTCGAGCCTTTCTGTTTATTCTAATGGTGATGGCGATAGCTTTAAGGAAAAGACCATCCGTCAAGGCTGGGAATCCAGAGGAATTAACCGGACCGCCTAGTGGGAGAGAAAGACAAGGAAGTGAATATTCAAGCGCCTTCTCTATATCTGCCAGTCAGCATTTTGAGGGATTTGTACAACCCCAGTTCTTGCCATAATTCAGACTCAATTGATAGACCAGGAAGTCAGGGGTATTAACATACTTAAGGGCTTTGTGGGAGATTTAGAAGGTCCAAAAGGAAGTGGATTCCAAATGAAATGCTCAGGCATGCAGTGACAGGCCTAATTAGTAATGTACTCAGTAATGCAATGAATAAAAAATAAGATTAGCGCAAAAAGTAATCTCAGAAAGACTGTGAGGAAAAGAGATAAAATCTATTAATCTGTCTTTTTTTTTTCACACGCTATACATATCTAGGTATAGAAAAAAAATCACTTTAACTACCTCCATTTTTTTAACTAAGCTCCCCTTCCTTACTAGAAAATAAGAAAACATATAATAAAACAGCGCATTTTATTATGACATATAATGCTGAGTTTAATAAACAAATGGTAAAAAGCAGCCAATATTTACTGAATATTTACTGAAAAATACAGATGGAGGTATTAGGAGATGTTTGAGTGTAAATGCATGTTTTTGTGAAACCGACAGAGATGTATAATATGTGTAAACTGTAAGGAAAAGCTTTATTTTAGAATCCAATGCTTCAAATTTTTTAATAAACATCGCTGAGAATAAAATTAGAATTCTGATGCATGGAATTTCCCAGGAAATGATTTTGGTGTTTGAAGAAATAACTCGCAAAGAAATTTAGTCAAATTGCATAATCAAGCAATAAAAAGTATAATACAGATAGTTTAATACAAATTTTTTGCTTTAATTTTGCGTAAAAGAAAAAAAAATGTAAAATAACTTTCGTCTTCTATGACAGTACAAAAATTGGTACACGTCCATTATACTTTTTTGATCAATTAGCTCCTGTAGCAGGAAAGATCAACTTTCACAAATTAATACGATCCAACCAGGCGGATTTCAGGCCACTGCTAAAACTCACGAAAATATCGGCAGTGTCTTGAAGCAAATTTAGATGATAAGATTAACTGAAAACTTGAAAATAATTAGCTGGAACTAGGGATTGTAGTACCGGTATACCGGGATACTGAATACCGGTATTTTGAGCTATTTAAACAATTTTGTAATACCGGTATTCATAAGCTTAAATACCGGTTTTTCGGTATTTACTAAAATTTTTAAATTGTCTTCACCATATGTTCAGAGATCTCCAACCTAGCAAAATAGTATACATTTTTGTTTGTATGTCTCCCTAACGGGCGAAATTAATTAGACAGTGAATATAAAGTTGCATCGTACAATCAAGAGAAGTGATAAAATATGTGAATTATCCAAGGAGGAGGGCTAAAACTATTCTATTACAGCTCAAAGCAATACTGAGGAGAATTCGTAGCAGGATTCGTAGTCTGATATTCGTATCTGTGAAAACAAGGTTGAATTGCGAAGAAAGTGCGTAATATTTCGATATTTTTTAATTAGGGAGTTTGTTATTCACATTAGATTTGCATATCATACTTGTAATTACATACCATCATGATTTTATAAATGAAAATGAAAAAGAAGAAAAGAGACTGACCAATTCAAATTTGATCAAGTTTATAGTAAATTTTCTTAAAAATTTTTTACCCACAAACCTTATCCACATTCAGAAGAATTTGGTACAATTATCGAATATGTTATCTCTTGAACAAAAATTAGAATTAGCGAAATTAAAAAAAAAATCAACAAATCAAAATACAATACAGAACATCCAAAACAATCCGACGAGAAAAAGATTTATTTGAAAATGAGGGATTTTGAGGTAAATACTTGAAAAAATTATGTCGCATTGCTAACAGTAAAACAAACAAGCGTAGATACCGAAAGAGAGTTTACAACAGCTGGTAATTTTTGCACAAAATTGCGTTCCAGGCTTAATGACAGTACCAATGAAGCATTATGTTTTTTAAGATTACATTTCAAAAATTTGTAATAGTACCTCATACTGAATAGTGATATTTACACTTTTTTGTGATTTAAAGAAATAAGATGTTCCTTTACTTTTTTGTGATTTTTAATATACTGTTATAATTTATAAGTTAAAAATAATTTTTTGTGGTATTTACACTCTAATAAAATTGACAAATAAAACAAAGACACACCTGTATCTTCTTTCTTTTCCTGTTCTACTACCAGTATTAAGATCTAAAAATTGCCGAATACCGGTATTGAACTTTTGGTCCGATATTGCAATCCCTAGCTAGAGCCAATGCTAACTCGGTCGGAATATGGTCCGACAGATCAATTATTGTTATTTAGCTCCATATCAATTACTTCTGCAAACCCCGTTAGTTTTAAAGAGAAATTTCACGAAATAACTCCTTACAAGATGCTAATTACATATTTCAGACTTACATCTGTATATGAATTAACAGTAATGTTAAACAATAAGTGAGATACTGAAATAATTAAAATCTTGGTTGTATAATGATTACTAATTATCCTTTTGCTAGATTTTTGTTAACTGAAATGAAACAAAGATATTTAATTTTTTATTTTTTACTTTTCAACTATTAACCAATGGATCAAAAATATTATAATAATTAATAATTTCTTTATCTTTAATAATATCTTCTACTCTTTAGTCTAATCATTTATTATAGTAAAAGGGGAATCGCAGTTCGACTTAAAATCAGTTACATATATTACTTATTTTTTTTGTCACCCATCCGGTATAGTGGTTAGAGACGCTGACTGCTGTGCTGTTGATCCTGGGTTTGAATCCCGGAGAAGGCATGGATGTTTGAAAATGTATAGTGCCTTTGCGGTGGCATGGGGGTACTTTAAATAGAGCCGTCGAGCCGCAAGTCCTTTCGTGAGGTTGGTGGAAGGGGAAGAGAGGTGGGAGTCCCCTCATCCTCCCCAGGGTGTTCTCCCTCAAAATTGGGGTGAAACCAAACAAAATCGTTCTGTCACCTGTATGGTGCTCAAAGCTACGGTTAATGACAGGCGTCACTTAGCCCTTTGTCATGATGAATTTCGTTGGCCTTGATCTGGCGTTTGCCAATCAGGTGGCATTTATATAACAACAACTTATTTGTAACTTACTATTTCATCAAGGAATAATTGAATAAAGCGAATATCATCAAAGGAAAGGATTATTTAACTTCGTGATATAATATGCACGGTTAACATCTGATTAGACGAAAATGAGTCGAAATTCAAACACACACATGAAAAATGGAACAGGATATATTTTAGTTACAAAAAATGTTACAAGAAAGCAGCGTTAATAGATATTCATTTGAGAGAAAAATTAAGCTTTTTTATATGTATAAGAACAAAAATAGTCACAATGTGTGGTAAAATTTATCATTTATCGATAACGTATCACTTAAATATGAAAAACCATTAATGTCTCTGTATGTGTGTGGAAATTTAAATTCGAAACAAATCAAATCCCCATTTTAAAATTAATTTATACTTATTTCAATAAATACATGAGTTGTTACATGCTTTGGAAAAGATGACATTAAACATCTTATATACATACGAAAAATCTAAAAATTATAAAATATATAGATAAACTCCAAATTTATATATTTTAAAATAGGATGTTTAATATATCAGAACAGTAATAATTTTTTAAATAATTATATTATATGGAACTATTTAATTTTATAATTATTAGAACTCATTTCTTAGGACTATATTGGAATTAATATTCATTTAAAGTGCAAAAAGTGTAAAATTTATTAAACTTAGCACTACATTATTTGTCGATAATGAACCTACTATAATGAACAATAAGTATTTATGTTTTTTAAATCGCAAGAAATACTATATAAATCTGACATAAAAAATTAGAAATTAAATGTAACTATAGGAGTATGAAAACTTAATAACAGGATATCAATAATAAAATCATAATACACCTTAAGAAATTCGCATTCATTTACAGATTTTAAGTATGTGCGCCTGTAAAACAAATCAAGATTTCTTCCTTTTTTTTTTATCAAAATAATCATACAACTGCCTGAAGCATTGAACATCTAAGCCAAAGCTATAAGAATCGTCAAAAGAAATCCAAAAAGTGAAAACTTCCAGATATCCTACACTAAACACAAGGGCAATGATCTTTAGCCCTTTTTAGCAACGTTTGATGACCTAACATTTTGTGTAAAATGATTGTACTTGGCTTTTGTAGTCATAGAAAGCGACTTAACAGCCTTAAGCAACAAAAGCTTACCTTTGTTGCATGTTTCTAACCAAGCTATCTCATTAAGTGTATGACGCTGGGGATAGTGAGACTCAACAATCTGATTATTTGGCCAGCATAGCGACAAAGGACCTTTTCTAGTGGTTGTATGTTTCAGTAGACCACATCGCCTTTTTTTTTTGGCAAGTTTTAGGTCCCACTTAGACTTTGGCATCTCTTATTCACGGCTATAGATAAGGAAGACCACAATTATTGTTTCTTTTTTTCCCTTAGTCTCAAAGGCTTAGCGTTAAAGAAATGTATTTTCGGCGTATTTATCAGAAGACTTTTTATTCCTACGGGTAATTTTTTTAATGTGTTCTTAAAGTGATTTTTTTTTAAATATTATAAAAAAAAGAAAATATTCTAGAGCATGCGGTTTCTGATCTTTCTAGGACTTTTTTTTAAAGATAAATTATTTCAAGAACGTTTTTTAAATTAATTAATTAATAAACGACGTTTATTTAGTTTCATTGAACAACCACTGCAGAAAAATAGATTTTTTGCGTTTTGTGAGCTTTTATCCTAGGAAGATTGGCTTCTAAAAATCTATCTTTAATTTGATATAATAAATATCTGTAAGGAATAATTGAAGATCGTACTCGCAACTTGGTTGACAGCTAGATAAAACGAGCCAAATTTATTTAATTGAGATTAATAAGCTATCTTCAATAAAAAGTATTGAGAAATACCTCTTGGAAAATTAACATTTTACACTAACTAAAATTGGGAAAAAATCTGGGAAGACATTTTCAAAGTCATTATAATATGTATCAATATTTTTTGTTGTTTCTATAGAACTAAGAAAGGTTGTTTAGCTCTTGCGTCTCAGAGATGTGGCTGGTAAAATTTTCCTTTCAAACAAATGCTTAATTTTATTGTTTTGCGAGTTATATTACAAAATATAAATATTTCAATAAGCAGCCATATAAATCTCCGTACTAAGAAAATTAAATTACGAAATACACTTTTCAATTCAGAATGAAATTTCAGTACTGAAATCAAAATTAGTTTTTTCATAAACTAATCTTCAGAAAAATAAAAAAAATAAAAAATAAAATAAATTAAAATTGAATTTTAAAATTAATTGTTTCAAAACCTTTTAGAAAACATTTTGATTTTTTTTTTAAAAAAACGCTTTATTAGAGAAATTGTACTTGCGTGTGATAAAATTTACATTCAATTTATACGTTGAAATTAAACTATAAAGACATCACAAGAGAAAAAGGGATAAAAAGGAAAAAAAAGCATTTTTCCTTTTCCTTGGGTAAAACACATTTTGTTGACTAACCAAAATGTTTCTTCCTAAAATAGAAAAAAAAATAATCTGGAAATAATTTTCTAAAATCAATAATTATACAGTGTATAAATCTTTTCGTTGTTTCGATAGAAGTAAGAAATATAATTTATCCCTTACGTCTAGAAATTCAGCTGCTAAATGCCTCCTTGCAACAAATATTTAGTTTTATTGTTTCTCAAGTAATATTACAAATATTGCAATAAGCAGCCTTATAAAGCTCCACACATAAGAAAATTAAAGCGCAAAATACATTTTTCAATTCATGTTGAACATTTTACTACTCATATCATAATTACTTATTTAATAAACTAATTTTTCAAAAAATGTATAGCATTCGGCTTTTAAAAACGAATTTTAATATTTACTGTTTCAAAATATTTTGGAAAACGTTTTGATTAAGGTATCCGACTACGTTCGGAACCGCGATTTTGCAAAAGCGTATAAATAGATAATATTTATGATATTTAGTGTCACTTAGATTAGAAAACGTATATAAAATTGTTTTAAGAATATTATTACAATAAAAAATTATGTAAGTATAATATTTTGACAAAAAAATGAACATAGAATGACCCATTTTCAAAATATTCTCCCTTTATGAAAAAAAGCTTAGATTATAATAATAATTTGCCTGTATATAGCTTAAGTATGTAGCTTACCTGTGTATAGCTTAGCATCTGTGCAGAGACTGAACTAGAATTTTTGAAATATATAACTTAGAACTGAATTTATCCATATTTTACTACAACAGAGAAAAATTTTAAGAAAAAAACGCCGATAATTATTTCATTTGGTAGTAACTCTGAAAATAATGTGAATTTTTCAAAAGTCCTAGTTCAGACTTTCTGTAGAAGTCTTTACTTTATATAAGCAAAGTATTATTATCATAGATGCATTTTTTATAAAAGGAGAACGTTTTGAAAAAAAGATTATTCTAAGTTAATTTTTTGCCAAAATATTGTATTTAAATAAGTTTTTTGTCATAATGTTCTCAAAACCATTTTATATAAGTGTTCTAATCTAAGTGACACTAAATATCATGAAAATTATCCCTTTATGCGCATTTTTAAAATCACGGTTCCGAACGTAGTCGGATACCTTAAAAAAAATAGAGAAATTTCACTTCAGCGTGATATAATTTATATTCAACTTATACGTTGAAATTAAACTTTAAAGACACCCCGAAAGAAGGAGATAAAAAGAGGGAGATAAAAAAAAGAAACTACTTTTCCGTTCATTAGGCAACAGCTTTGGCGTTTAAATCGAACAGTGGTATGTGTTGCAACCCCGCAAAGAAAGACACGGTTAAGGATTAAAGAGAAAGACGACTGAGGAGGTAGATAACAGCTTTGTCGATGGTGGCGGAGGGTTGTTGAGGAAGATAGACTGTTAAGCCTTAGGACACGTCATTAATGGGACATTGGGTCAATACGAAACCAACACTACCATGGACACTGGCCATCAGGTTCAATAAATGGACCTCGTTGAAGCTTTGTTGCAGGTTTACGATGATTAAGACTACCCAAGTAGACCCGTTTTATGCCCTGTAGAGGTTATTAATAGTGGGAAGGCTTGAAGCTGTCATAAAATTTTCAAGTCCTCTTTCTTCTTTACTGTTTGAGGTATCTCTTACGAGTTTTTTGTATGGAACATGAAATTTTACATGGCATTCTCTATGGCGTTTAAAGGAGTTATCATCGAGTTTATCACACATTTAAAGGAGTTATCATGGGTTTTAACGCATTTTATTTAACTCCTTTAACTAAAAATGCGAAGTCAATGAATTTCATTACGAACGCATTAAATTTTATCGTTTCAATTTGTAAAACAGTGACCGTTATGAAAAAAAAAGTGTTTATTTATTTTTTTTTATTTTGAAGAACTGAGCAGCGTTGTCTTGAGGGCAAATGTGGTACGATAGATCATTTTTATGATTTGAAATATTTGTAAAAAAGATCAAATGAACACACAACATTGAGATCCAGATAGTTTATTTTAAAAAAAATAACTAGATATATATCTTTTATTTTTGTACAAAATCTAACAATATTTTAAAAAATTCTTCGAATACAGCGAAATAATTACTATTTTAAACATGAGTCAATACACATATTTGCATTAAAAATTAGACTTTTTAATGATATTTCAATATTTTCTGAAAAATGATCTTTCGTCTTTATTAAGATTTAAATTTCAAATTAGATTCTTCAAAAAGTAGTTTTAATGCATCTACTTATTAAAAAGATCAAAGACTGGAATTTTTAGAGTGCCAAAATCTCAACAGACAAATTTTTGTTAATTCTGAGATCAGAATGGTAAGGATTTCTCTATTTTAATGTATAAGATGAGAACAGTTAAGAATATTTCTGATTCGTTTGATACTGTTCCACTTGCTTAGAAGGATTTGAAATCTTATAGCATCATAAAGAATTATTTTAGTCCTAACGAGAAAAAAAAATGACATTTCGTGAAATTCAATAGAATCCAATTAACTGAAGAAAAAAAAAATTAATCGAAAAACAATTTTTTTTTTGCAAACATAACTTTTTGATGATAGATCCATCGATGATGTTTTTTCATTCTAATGTATTTTCGTACTTTTTATCAGAATTAAGACATAAATGTATTTATTTTCTAAGTCATTAAAAGTTTTTACCTCGAACAGATTTGGCTAATTTCCAGTTTAACGAAGAAAATAAATATAACTTTCCCTTTTGATAAAAGTATAATCTTACAAAAAGTATCACAATAGTGATCAGAGCTACCAAATTAGAATCGAATCTAAACGACAAATATTTGAAAGCATTTTTATTATTAGCATTATAAAAAACTTTACTATTTACTTTTTTAAAATCATTCCGTTTTTGGTTATGGAGAATGTTCATGTTTCATGTTACAATCTTGAATTTTTTAAATACAACTTTAATATTTTAGCTAAGTATCATCATGTACAAAAATAGCATTGATATTATTGTTTAAATAAATTGTTTATTTTTAAACTACCTTCAATAGGAAATATTCATAATTATAACTAATAAAAATGATAACTCAGTATTATTTTGAATTAATTTTAGACTTTTTCATAAGCTGAAAATAATAAAGGTTGGGAATCTTCAAATCATTTGCTTTCCAAACTACCTATAAAAATATTTTACTTAGAAAAAAAAAGTGTCTTTAAAATTATTTTAACCATGAAACTACATCAACATTGCTAAATCGAATTTATTAGTTTGTTTTCAGTATTAGCTAAGGAATGCAAGTTATTAAAGTTCTATAAAATCATTACAATTTTCATTTTTTACAAAAACTGAAAATTTCTGTAATATTTCTCCACAAATTTATTTCTATAATTAAAATGCACTATTTATTCATTATTGCATAAGTTAAGTCAAGTAGAATTTAATTGTTTATAATCGATTCATTTGGAATAAAGATTCAATTTAATGTGTTAAAATATTCTCTACACGTCTAAAAAGTGTGAAAATATGCATATATATTTCACTAATTATATAAATTCTGATTATTTGTCCAAAACGGATATTTAGTATAATCGTATTCACAAAAAGTATAGAATATTAAAAAACACGCAAAAAATAAAATAACACGCATCAGGAAACGAAGAATAACTCAAACGACATTTTTAACATAATCAAATTTACTTTTTGTATAATAATGATACGATATAAAATGAATTCCAATTTTCGAAACTAATGCGTTCAGGATGTTTCTCGCAAATAAAATTTTATGCTAAACTGTAGAGTATACAGTAAGAACAGGGAAGAATACGATGCGAATTTAAACCTCAACTATCTCAATGGATTTACCCAACATTTAAAAAAAATTGAGTGAGCCAGACAATTTACTTGGATTTGCGATACAGGATTTAAAAGCGAGACCCTTTTCGATTTGTATCAGAAAATCTTCCTATATCCCATCGCATATAGAAAAAAAGACATACCTGCCAAGGGTAGGAGGGGAGGCAGACAGACATAAACCTATCTATTTCAGGAGATTTCCAGGGGGAATGCCTTTCCCATCGCCTAGGATCTTTAAAAAATATCTTACGGTACAGGAAACAGTTTGAAAAAAAATCCCTACAGTATATTTTATTTCCCCTTAACTGTTCTGAAGAGGGTTATGGTAAAGCCATTCAAATGTCAAATGAGAATTTTTTAAGGAAAGCATATTATGTGAAGTAGACATTCACTCTGATTGAAGAGTTTAAAAGCCACAAAAAATTATCAAAAATTTTACCCCACTGTATAAATTAGATTGCAGATTGAGAACACATGATATTGCTTCTCTCTTAAGCCTTATTGAAAAGTGGGTACATAAGCCTTTGGAAGTAAATGGGAAATTTTGCAATAGTTTAGAGAACTTTTCTTAAGTATCGGCTTCGGGGATAATTTTTGTTGTTTTAAGGGGATACTGGAGGAGTTCTCATTAAGCAAAACGAAAAAAAAAAAATAGTAGTAAAAGTGTATATTGTTTCTTAGCTTTTATTTTTGCAATAAGTGGTATTTTTATCTATAATCCATGACATTAAAGCTGCATGTATTAATTCATAAATCACCGAGTAGGAAAGAATGTAAAATGAACAGCTTTTGCCGAGTTTCCTTTAAGCTATCATACAATTAAAGAACATCATACGATTTATATAAAGGTATGCTCATTATACAATAGCCTATTAATATAGTATCTTGATTATTTTATAAAACTTGATGAACTAATAAAAAATGCCAAAACTAACTGAAATGAAATAAAAGTAGCTCATATTTGATTTATACTTAAACGAGTATTATGACAGCTGTGACTTTTCAAAATAAAATAAATTAATGTCTTTAAAAAATGATAACTATTGTTACAATTTACTTACTAAACTAGTAATCAAACGCCTTTATGCAAACTTGTCCCAAACTTTATTGCTATAATTTTGAAAGCAATGCAATGGGTTATCACGCAAAATGTTTTAATCGAAAACTAACTTCGAATTGTTTTCTGTAAAGCCTTATAGAAAGTTTGCCACTTTTTTTAACTCTAAAATGTGACACCCAGATTAGTTTTACTGTATAAAGTGAGGGTTTCACACGGGAAAAATAGTTGATACTTATATACACTGCCAGTTCGATAGCAATATTCCTTGCCGAGATTCAGGTGTTTATTTCATACAAGGATACATACGAAAGCTGAGAGATAGAGGAACAGAAACATGCAATATAAATACAAATGAAAATATAGACTTTTATTACAAACGACGATCCCAGCATAGAACAGAAAGGGTGCGCTGCTTTCCATTCAAGACGGGAATCCATCTCAGGTAAAAATGCTGCCTGCTTTTTCCGAAGATATATCCATGTCTTATTCGGGATTAGAATCCGAGCCCACTCAAATACAAGCTGAGTGTCATAACCATAGTACTAGGTGGGACGGCTTCAAGGGTTATTAAAGTAATTATGAGAGATAAATATTATGCAACCAGTTTTTTCAATCTGGTTTGGATTCGATTTGTCTTTTCGAGAGTGTTGGAATTCTTCTGATGAATACAGAAAAGTGTATTTTGATTATTTAGCTTTGGATAGTTAAATTATCTTTTTTTTCGTACCTTGAGTTAGCCAATTAATGAAAAAACTGTTAATTGATTATTTGTATTTATAACTATTTCTTAGTGCTTTATATCATATCTGCTACTCACGGCGTCAAGTCGGGTTCGAGTCACTATTTGTAAGTACGAGTCAATATATTGCAAGTAATTAAACTTTGGGGAGACCTTTAGAATCTTAAATAGATCTTCAACAGATGAGTTGAGGCAGTAGAGTACAGATTCAATTTGAAGGTGATTTAACTGTAAAAGTTCTTTTTCTTTTTGGATCCATATAAATAATGTTAAACTTAAAAGCGTATTACATGATCTTATTTACATAATTTTTCTTCAAATGAGAGAGAGAGAGAAAGAGAGATTATATCATTAGAAATTCTAGAAACAAATCCTATAAGTACACATCAGCATAAAAGTTTTTTAAATACCTCAAACTCTATTTCCTACCTTTTACAAAGAAGAAGCACACTGTGAGTATTTTTAGGACTATGGCACTAATATGTACTCTAGAATGTTAAATTCAACTCAACAAAGCAAAGTTTTTTCCCCCGTTTCTTAAAGACTCAGTAACAGCCATAAAAAGCCCTCAAAAACTATTTTATTGAAAAAAAAATCCAAACGTAAAGTATATTTTTTCACTTTTGATGCTTTAATAAAAGTATAAAGTAAGTGGATTTTTTTTTGTATTGTAATATTTAAGCATTTTAAATTGTCAGAAATCTCGTTTGCATTTTTTGATAAAATTACTTTTTTTATTTCGTTGCTAAAGATCTTAATTAGCTGTTTTAATTAAGGTATAACTGATAAAGCATGCTTTTACTTAAAAACTAATAAGAAAGGTATTTTTAGTGGATATTTTTTTTTCTAGAGAATTTATGTGAAAGTCACGTTCTTTGATGTACGTCGTCATGGATTAACAGTAATTTTTTTTTAAAAAAAAAAGAACAGTGGTATTCATTCAGTAAGTTAGAAGAAACATAATTAAACAGTCATATATTTCATAATTAATTTAGATCCAAGAACGCGTTTGCTGTCTCAACACCGTTAAGTAAATTTTAAATATATGATAAATATGCATGTGCCTTCTCTCTATTCATTATAAAAGTGTTTGAAATTGTTTTTTTTTTATGTTCAGTATAATTTTAATAAAATATTTTTTGTTGTGTGGAATTATATACATACATATATATAGTGTAAATTCTCTACTAATGAAAGATGAACATTCATCAAGCAAAACCGAAAAAAATTGAGATTGTAAGATAACCGGACATTGAAGGATATATGATAAATTAAAATTATAATAGAGTTTAAAATATAAAAAATGGATGCTACAGTATTATAAACATTGCTGTCTCTTTGGACAGCGTATATATAAAATAACTTATATAAAAGTGGGGTTGAACATGTTTTGTGGCCAGCCAACCTTCCCCCTTTATGTTAATAATTCTGAACAAAAACCTATTGAAAATAATGGATAGAAGATCTTAATCCATTACAAGATAAAGGTAATTTACCTAAAAATTGCATTCAAAAATGCTGAGCCCGTGCTAAATCTAAGTACAATAAATAAGTTATTGCCTGATTCTGGACCCAAATGCCAATTCAAAGCATGAGAATGGCTGAATTGTAGCACTTAACAAAAGTATAAAAGTAATAGGAATAAAAAAATTTAAAAAGAAGTTTACAAACTACCAAAACTTTAATGACACTAGGGTTACATATGAATTTTAAAATAATAATAATAAGTAGTTTATCTAATATTAGAATATAGAGGTAACTATATCTAGGAAAAAAGGATAAATTTATAATAATAAACTACTATTATTATAAGGAATTTTAATCCTTACTATTTAGAATTTCTTTATTCTAATAACTAATAATAAAATTAGTTGGGTATTTCTGAATTAATCAATATCTAATGAAATATTTATAGTTTTTTATTTTTTTCTGATTCTGTTGAAAGTACAATATATATATATATATATATATATATATATATATATATTGCGTATTATGACATTTTGTACCTCTTCATTAATTCTTAAGATTTTTTTTATACTTATCTATCTCTTCTTTCTTGTCAGCTTGATGGCTTAAAGGTAGCAGTGAATGTTTCGTAAGCCCATGATCACAGGTTCGATCCCGGCTGGAGTCGGCAGACTTTCTGGATTCGAAAATAGTAAACACACATTCTAGATGATTATGCGGCATGTAAAAGATTCTAGAGTCACAATTTGGCTCTGATACTCACGGCAAAATTAAACCATGGTAATATTTGGCATCTGACGAAAGTCACTTCAATTTATAGTCACTTGAGCATGGTTAAATATTACGAGGTCCGTCGCCACGAAAGCCTCGTGTAGCTGAACAGTGTAGCGTTAATATCCACGTATATATTTATGTATACAGGTTGCATTTTTGTACAAAATATCTTTAAATATTGTTTCATATATAAATTTTAAACTTGACTGTATATCAGTACCTTTGCAGTGTTATAATTTTAATCTTAAATGTAATTATCAAAGGAAAAAATGAAATTTAAGGGTTCTGTGAGGCCTTAACAATTTTACTCTACCTTCCTTTAATTCTCTATAACTCAAAGTTTAAGAAGTGTTTACTTTCTGTTGATTTAAAAGTGAGGAGAAAGTCCTCATTATTTTTTTCTTTTTTTAAAAGAAAAAAAACACACTGTATACAAGTTGCATACAGTGGTGAACAGAATAAGAAGACTTTCACTTTTAATTTCTTGATGTTAATCTTTTCAACTAGTAAATACTATAAAAACAAAAGTTCTTGAATGAAAATAAATGATACAATAATGGTTCATTTTAATAACAGATCTTTTACTGCCTTCCTCGATTTAGCGATTTCTAAAAAAAGTTTAGGTTTATAAATTTAGATGGATATGTGTTGGAATTATTCATATATTTGTATTAATTTTTGTGTATATTATATATATATATATATATATATATATATATATATACCACACTTCTTTTTATTTAAACAAGCTAAATTTGCATTTAAACAATTTAAAAAATTCAGAAAAAGAAATATAGTTTTGCAAATATTCATTCAATTACCCATCGAATAAAATGATAAATTGTATAATTAATTTTTGTCACACAGAAAAAGATGCATATTTTATGGACATGGTACCAACTTGACAATTTTTTTTTAAATTTGGTTTTAATTTTTTTTATAAAAGTAAAGGTCATTATTAAGTAATATTTCCATACAAAAAAATTCAAATTTATCGCAAAATGTAAAATTAAACTTCTCTAAGATTTTTTTTAAACATTTTATAAATCTTAAAGGCTTTTCTAAACATGTATATTTTCTTTCAATTTTTTTTTTGAAGTACCTGATAGTATACTACATAAAACAGTGTACGATGTTTTTTTATGCTGCAGTTTTTTAGTTTTATATTAACTTTTTCATTGTGAAACGTACAAAAAAATTATTAAAAAGCATTGATTTTGATTTTGAAATTTTTAAAAGAATTACTGCACATCTTAGAGATAATTCCATAAACAGTTTTAGAAAGTACACATTTCAAACATTTATAAAATAAAATTCACACATTCCTACTTCAATTATCAAAAAACACTTTGAGTTTCGAAGAATAGTATATGATCAAAGTTTCAACATGGAGAAATATCAGTTTGAAGCTTTCATTCCTTGAATCGCATGATAAAATATTCTTCAAATAGTGGGAAACTTTTATGAAATGTTAATTAGCTTATTTAAAACTACTTACCATAAGAAATCTTAAAAATTTAGAACAACTAAACAGTATACTGACATGATGAATATTTAGATGAAAACAAATGCAGGAGCAATATTTCATAAGACTGTACCTGAATAATCATGAAAAATAAATACACACTTCAGAGCTAATTCCATGCTCAATTTTACAAATTAAATAATGCACAGAATGTACAAATGATGTTTATGCCTTTATTTTTTGTTTCCATTTTAAAAAGCCTTCACATGTTAAATATTGTACACGAATAAAAGCAAAGTCCAACGAAAACTTCAAATGTAAAATTTTCATTATTGCAAATAACAATTTATAGGTAAATATATCCAAATCAAAGAATTGCATCTTGCATTTGCTTAAATAAATATGTTAAAATGTTTAAATGATAATTGTGTTGAATGTCACACGTGCATGGGATATACATATATATCACTGAAAACAAATATATAAAAATGGAAGAGTTTTGTTATTCTTGCAAATAAAAAATTTAATTATCAGAGTTAGCAAAATGAGATATAGTATTTGTGCTTTGAGGATTCTTCATGAAGTTTTAATATTTCATTCATAATAATATCATAAGAATCACGCACAATTTTGATCAAATCCATTTGCTTTTAAGTAAACATTTCTTTAACAAGAATATTTGCTTGAATTGCATAATTATTTCTTGAAATGAATTTACATATGTAACTCTACATATGTTAGGCTCATTTTCACGAGGTAGAAAAAAGACGATTCATTTTTTATCAAGCACTTTTCTAGCAGATGATCGGAAAAGTGGGCATGGTAGATTTGTTAAGTCTGCTGTCCTGCATCAAAAATGTCCCATAACTTAATAAAAAATGAGTGTAAAGCTTTGGAATTTTGCAGGCATGTTTAGAATCATTCGGGGTATCATATGAGCCAATAAGAAAATATCAAGATTTCGATGAATTTTGGGTACCATGTCACTTAAACTGTGTATTTAAACCTGAATATGTCAAATTTTGATCGGTTTAATAAGGACTTTCGTTGTATATACTCTTCTAAATCTTACTCAACGAAAAATTTTGTTTTGCGATTGACTTAGTCGTGACCCTGCAATCGTTGGTGAAGTTGGAAACACCCTATAAACAGACATTATATTAAAATAACACCTTTATTTAACTTTTAATTTACTATCAGAAGGTTGTTTAAACAAAGGGAGCGGTCAGCTTAATTACTAACCTAAATACCCACAACAAATAACTGGAACACTTATTTATCGCTAAAATCCAACATAATTGTGATCATTTTGGCTTGATGAGACATCTTGTTCAATAAGACGTAGAGACTTTAAGACTTCCTGAAACTCCAAGGACTTTGATTATTATGACTCTAATAATCAAACTTCAATAACAGCCTAATGACCATCGACCACACTCACACTTCTCTTTAGAGTTTAAATAGCACCTAATATTTGCATAAATCACGGTTCTTCTACGGGAAGCGTAGAATCATACAACAGTAAAACAGCATTTTTCCCAAGAGGATTAGCAAGAATCATGATTATGATCTATTACAAATTATACGCGTTATTAATTTTAGAAATCATACAAAATTAAACAATTTAAATTTATTACAGCTCAATGTGAAGTTTCTTTCTTACAGAGAAAATTAGCTCAGATCTTTTTAGGAAATAGAATAAAGACACTGAATGGGGACTTATTTTAAAATTATTGATACAATTTAATAACAACCAAAACGAGAAACCTAAGGCCTTTAAAAACAAGCACAAATATGAGCATATTCTAAAGTGGAATTTCCAACTATTTTAATGGTTTGCCTAGAAGAACTGCTAAAGACGATTGAAAAATATGAAACGTCACAACGAAAAGCTTCAAGCCTTGGAACTTTCTCAAGAGTTTTCTAAACTTGTGTGGTCCTACCCACATAGGAAGTTTTCTTCAAGGGAGCAAATGGCTTGCTGAGAATGAGCAATTAAAATTCCCCACTTGTGGTTAGAAAACTATGCTGAGAGCTGCAATTTATTTCAAAGGCAATTATTGTCTCACCCCCGAAAGATGTTCATAATCACCTCTTCCACTGTTTACCAGCACATTAAGCCGCCGGCAAATTCTATGTGTGTGTCAGTCTGCTTTTCTATTTCTCTAGATCTAGACTGGGCAACGGCCAAATGAAGCTTCTCCGCCCACTGAATTAATGTCCTCACGTTCGTGGTTCCTTATGGTCACTCGATTCAATATATTACTTATCGGACTATGCAGGATTTGTCAAGAGAGATCAGATCATTTTCCTAGAGTTAGGTACATTGCAATGCCTATTATTCTTTCCAGTTGTGCATTCAAAGGAATTTCGATTTTGCCGTTTCCAGAGCGAAAAGAGCTCATAAAAATGACGGAAAGGAAGCAATGATTGAAGGCAATAGAGTCATAAATAAACGAATACTCTTAAGTGAATTGCTAAATCTGCTTAAGGTTAATATGTTTCATCATAGACAGTTTATGGCTGCTAACGGAATCCAAGGTTTTGTTGTTAATTTCGTGTTGATGGTTAGGTGTTGCATTAAATTCAATTGCTCAAATGACCATCCATAAAATACGAGAGAAATGTAATAAAGTATTCTTCGACAAAGAAGTTTGGTGGGCAGAAATCCCATAAAGCACAAAACACATATTACTGTGCAAAAGATCGATTAGAAAGATGGACTGAACGCTAATAATGTTTTAGTATTACGGAAATTTTATAGATTTCTTTAATTGATTGATTGGATTTATTGGCTAAAGAACCATATTAGGCCAAGCTGTTCCAATCACTTTTTGATTTCCCTGCTGCATAGGTGGAGAACCTTTTTACCATTAGAGGCCGCATGTAAATTAAGTAGCAATAAAAGAGGCTGCATAGATTGATGTACTTATAAATGCGACTTTTATGAAATTATTATAGTTTTTGTATAGATTTAACAATTTTGTGCATTATATAGAAATATTATAAAAAAGTAAAATCCTTATTTATTTATTATTTGACATAAAAAGTTACAATTTAAAATATTTTTTGTTCACATAAGGGTAGAAACTTGTTATAACATTCATCAATGATTATTATTTATGTAAGCATATATATACATATATATATATATATATATATATATTATGCTTATATATGCTTATATATGTATTTGGATCAAAGATTGTTACGAGAAACCTTAATTGTTCCTCTACATGAACATGTTTGGTAATGTTGCCATGTTGCACAAGGTGGCATTCTAACATTTGAAATGTACAATTGGTCATTCCTACGAGCAATCATTGAGACATACATTCATGCCGTTCTTTATTTAATTCTATTGATTTGCACACTGTTGTAATCTTAATAATTAAATATTAATTAATGTAAGCGCTAGTTTTTATGAATGCTGCAGGTTCCCAATATCTGCCCTAGTAAATATAAACGACTGTTTAATGGATATCTATGATTTAAATTCATAGTAAAAGAAGCAAGAAAAAGGAAAATATCGGTTGAAAATATATGAAGGAAAAAATCTCCACGGTATTCCAGAGGCGCATCACAGTATGTATTAAAAGCAATGAACTCCATGAAGAGGGGAAGATCATTCTGGTACCTTCATTGCATAAATATCGCACGTACTTGAGACAAGATTAAATTTATTGTACTTTATGTACTCAAGGCAAGTTCTTGAGGGGGAAGATTACTTTAAAAATTGATTATACTTTAAAACATATATTACTTAATTGCACAACTTTTGGAAAAAAAAACTATATTTATGCTGGAAAATTCAAATACATTCAACTATTCTACTGATATTAGTTTTCAAAATCCATATACTATTCTACATTTTGATTCCAGTTCTTTGAGAACCGATGAAGATTATCGAAGAATATTGCTAATTGATTTATCCTCTTTCAAATGCAGTAAAGATCTATGCAGTTAAGAGCTTTCAGAGTAAACGGTATAATTTATACTATAATTCTGTAATAAATACCGAATACTTTCTTTTAACTGTAAATAATTAACACATTTGTGTAAATCCAGAATAGCTCACATTCAAAAATTTTATGAAAACTGATACATAAAAACTCACAGTTTCATATAAGGTAAATGAAACAGAAGGCTGTTGGCACATGTTTCGTTCAATGTTGCTTCCCAGCATCATTTGTATATCGGCAATGAAAAACTCCTGAAGTTATCTCTTCAAATAAAATAAACTAGGATTTTTCTGCATCCAAAACAGTATCTTGTAGCCCAAATATATCCATTTGACTGCATTTCGTGACCAAATTCATCGCCAAATATTTCTTTAAGATCACTTTTAGCATTATTGAGGTATATTCTCAATTGGCCAACAAACAGTTTTTCTGGCTACAATACCCTTTCGGTGGAAAAAGGAACACAGTCCAAAATTTTCGTTAAGTATGAGGCCTCAAATTAAAATTTTTTTGTATATCTTTTTCTATTCATCTTTTTTTTCAAGTATTCATTCACAGTTTGAAAAACGGATTAATGTTTAATTGCATTGTGCAATATTTCTCAAACTTTCAATACTTGTGACCCAATTTTCAATCATAATTTTCATCACGCCTTCCTTCCCCATACAATAACGATTTATTGAATGCAATAATAAAGTACTTTGATACTAAAGCTACAGTACGACCTTCATTATAAGTATAAAATTTTATATATGTTACTTTTAAGTGATATATATTTTAAGTAATTTACTAATTAGTAATGTAAATTAGATAAAAAAGTATTAGATAAATAGCTTTATAAAATACTTTTATATATATCATTGTATGCTTATTTACTCCTTGTTACCATAGTTATCATGGATCAATTGCCCATGAAGGCCAAGACTCACTGTGCCCTTCTCAGTTTTCGTGGCCTTGGTCACTGAGGTGTATGCCTAGTTGTTCCTGTCAGGTGATTAGTCTGAAGCGAACCCCCCAGTGTTTAGTTCCCAAGCAAGCTTGGTACTCATTCACTGACCCATTGAAGGGGTAAAAGGCTGAGTCAACCTTTCCCAGTCCGAGGTTTGCACCCTGGACTTGTGGTGAGAAAGCGCGATACATTATCACTTAGCCACTGGGATTCAATTCACAAAACTATTTTCAAAAAATCTCCGTTCCATTTCTGACATAAATAAAAACCTCTACACATAAAATAATTAACAAGAAAAAAAAAAGAGTTCGATTTCATGGAAATATATTTCTTTCTTGGAAATAAACCTAAGTTTTTCACTGTGGTATATTTAAATAACTTATCAAACTAATATTGAACTACTGGGAATTTTTTTTAAATAAAAAAAAATGCCATTTTTATATTGCTTTATTTTTATCCAGAAGTCAAATCATGAGGATAATTTAAATGTAATTATAAGTCAAAAGCTTTCATTTTGAGAAAAATGAAACTTTATATACGATTTTAATTCTAGTTAAATGTCACTGGAATGCGTTAGGTCCTTAATCATCAAAAGTACTCTAGATGTTTAAGAATTGACCACTTTGAATAAATTTTTATCTTGATAAGAAAAACATCGCTGAGAGTTTTATTTAAAGTAAGAGCGTATTTCTTAATTTCAGTACTTTTTTGAAAATTATTTCTGCCATTTTCGTATTTTTCATATATGCTTAAATTATCCGACAACGTTCGGAACTGTGATTTTAAAAAAAGTGTATAAATGGCTAATTTTTATGATATTTAGTGTCACTCAGATTAGAATACAGGCATAAAATTGTTTTAAGGACATTTTGACAAAATTTTTTATTTAAATACAATATTTTGAAAAAAATTAACTTAGAATAATCTTTATTCAAAATGTTCTTCTATTGTGAATAATGATTAATAATATTTTGCCTGTATATAGCTCAAATCTCTCTACAGAGGCCCAACTAGAATTTTTGAAAAATTCACATTATTTTCAAAGTTATCACTAATTGAAATAAATATTGGCGTTTTTTCCTTAAAATTGCTCCCCTCTGTTGTAGTAAAATATTGATAAACCCACTTCTAATTTATATATTAAAAAAATTCTACTTGAGCCTCTGTAGAGAGGTCTGAGCTATTTACAGGCAAAATATTATAATAGAACCATTTTTCACAAAAGGAGAAAATTTTGAAAAAAAGATTATTCTAAGTTAATTTTTTGCCAAAATATTGTACTTAAATAATTTTTTTTTGTCAAAATGTCCTTAAAACAATTTTGTACATGTATTCTAATCTAAGTGACACTAAATATCATGAAAAATTATCCATTTATGCGCTTTTGCAAAATCACGGTTCCGAACGTAGTCGGATACCTTAAAATTTAAATCCATAATATTGAAATTTAAAAGCATCATTGAACATTAACTTGATGTAGCAAAAGAATGATTCACAAACCAAATTAAAAAGTGTGAAGATACATAATTAATTATACATACAAGACACACACACACATATATATATATATATAAACTACAGACAATATTGATAAATTCAAGAACATCCAGAAATTTATATTTTGTTGCATACAGAATGATTATCCCATCAACTTCTTGAGTAAATATTATAAATCAAAAATATTTTTAAACTTATAAATACACAAATCCACCACACAACATCAAATCCAAATAGTCAGTTTATTAGTGGTCCACCTGTAAAGAATATGTGCATTTCACACACAGGATTTATTTTAATACACACATAGACCAATATTACACTACTACACTTTAAAATTAGTTATGACCAATCAAGCAACTTTTTTGCATGCAATTTGATTTGCATCTAATACCAAATAGTTAAACTCTAG
>BMAV01007361.1:455724-515106 GCA_019973955.1 Trichonephila inaurata madagascariensis
TATATATATATATATATATATATATATATATATATATATATATATATATATATATATATATATATATATATATATATATATATAAAATTATAATACAGATAAATTTTAACTCAAGCAAAGTTGAATTTTTAGATTTAGATTTAAATATTACTGACAACAAATTATACAGCAATATCTATGATAAAAGGGTAGCATTTAACTTCAATGTCATAAGCATACCAAACTTCAATAGCTGCTTACATATATCAATATTTAGAAATATAATTTTAAATTTTTTGATGAGAAATAATAATTTAACTACACACAGTATTGATAAATTCAAGAACATCCAGAAATTTATATTTTCTTGCATACAGAATGATTATCCCATCAACTTCTTGAGAAAATACATAGATCAAAAATATTTCTGAAAATTATTTTTAAACTCATAAAGGCACAAATCCACAACACAACATTAGGTCAACAAAGTCAGCTTGTTAGTGGTCCAGTTGTGAAGAATATGTGCATTCCACACACAGGATACATTTTAATACACACATAGACCAATATTTACACGACTACACTTTAAAATTATTTATGACCAATCAAGCAACTTTTTTGCATGCAATCTGATTTGCATCTAATACCAAACAGTTAAACTCTAGTGTGAGATTATGAATCATTTGGATTGACATGGCATTAGTGGGTGTTGTAAGCAAAATATAGAAGTGGTAATTGTTGTATTAAATATGAGAGAAAAATCGTTCAAAAATTGTGAATTGAACTATTGATAGAATGCTCTTTGGTGAGTTTTTAATGATTTACGCTATTCACATTTGTGAACATACTTGGTTTTTAATTTGAACTTTCGGATTTTAGACATTTTTTCTACCTATACAACTATTTTAAAGATGAGTGCGTCCTCTCTAAGTGTTCGAGGGTTCACTTACATTATGCAATTAATTGTCTTAGAATTTTAATATTTTAATATAATATCTTTCAGAATGCTATGGCGAATAGTTTAATTTTTCAAGTTTAATGGTTTAATTTTAACTTTTAATTTTAAATTTTTGAGAATTGATATTTTCCGATTAATTTTACCAAGTTGCAATGGGGAGGGTTGGCGCATCAAACTATTTTTAACCCCATTATTGGTCCTAAGTCCGAGGTTGCACTTGGATATTTTATAAATTTTTATTTTATAATTTTTTAATTTTTTAATTTTGTTTGAAAACGTTGGAATTTTATCTTCTATATTCGCCATTGATATTTTGAAATTGGATTTAATGTTATAGGATTCATATGGTTTCGATTTTTTGATTGACTATTGTGTTGTTATTGAATTATATATATTTAAATATATATATATTATCTTTTTCGAAGAAATAAATGATTTTGTAACAAATCATGCCTTATTATGTAAACACAATTATTTGAATAAAAGATTCATTTGGTATGTGGAATATTTAATAAAGAATTTTTCCTTTCAAATATTTACGAATGCTTAATTAAGCATAGGCTGTTCCACTGATAAGAGATACAGAGATTAGGACTTTATCGAATTCGACACACTCGATTATGTTTCAGTTTCCCTTTCGTCAATAAATCCATTACGTCTTCTATTCTTTCCCGACACGCCAGTGAAGAAATTCATAAAAATAATTGATAAATTCAATCTTTGAAGAAAATCCAAAAGGCAATAAGTAACTTCATCATACCTTTGGAATGACAGAGCAATGAACGACAGCTACAGTTTTGCTTTAAAGACTTAGATTGGTGCTAATTGATAAGTGAGGGATAATTAGTTAATTAACTCAAGTTGATTATCTAATCAGTTAATTAGTTGCTTAAACATTAATTGGTTTTATTTAATGTTAATTAGCTCTAACTAAAGCTAATTGCAGTGATTATTGGGGAAATTCGCAATTAAGGATTGTTCTAACAGTTGATCAGTAGAAATATCTTAGAAAATTAAAGTCAGAAAAAATTAATTACATGTCTTTTGCGCTGAAGCAGAAAGGGAGTTGAGTTAATTGCATAGCCACCTCACATTTTTATTTATTTATTTTGAACCATCTAACCCCTAAACTTATTTTTTCAAAATTAGTATTCAATCTTGCAATGCTTCTTTGACACAAAAGGCTATTTTTAATAATGCATTTAAATCTCTCATTTTGCTTAGATATTTACATAAGAATTGTGTCGTACATGATTTATTTCCAGACAATATTTAGCTTTACTTATTGGAATAATATTTGGATATTATCACTTTTAAGTAATATATTCAAAATGAAATAAATACCTTTATAAAAATATGAAAAAATACGGTTTTAATAAGAAGAAGTACATGAAAATTAAATAACAATAGGTATATAACTAGTATGAAAAGAAATATTAATAAGCTATGAAAATGAAGCATCAATACGAACAAACGTATCAATCTTAAAGTAATGAACTGAAGAAATTACTTTAAAATGAATTTAGACTCTTTTCTCAACCCCTCAACTGTCACCGGCGTATCATTCAACCAGTGCGTTAACTGCCACTGGCGTATATATACGTCTCACTCAACCAGTGCATTAACTTCCCCTAGCGTATAAAAACGTCTAATGCGATTCTTTTCTTTGCGCTGCTATCACTAAAACTACCCCCGATAGCTTTGGATTGTAACAAAATTATTTTGACAGTTTTTGTGAAGGATTTACTTATTTCAGAGAAGGATTTGCTTATTTATGCCTTTCCTTCACTGCCTTCATTTATGCCTTTCCTTCTCAATACTCCCTACACGGGCGACTATAGGAAAAACGATGGCACCGTTGAACGTATAGCGTAACTTTTAATCGACAGTTAAGGGATTAAAATTTATGAAGTTTTTTAAATTTTTATATGATGAGAGTGAAAGTTTGAAGCACAACGTGAAGGATATTTTATTATAAGTTAAATTTTCCTTTGCACTCTCACAGCACGTAGGTTGCTTGAAAAATAAAAAGAAATGTATTAGAAAAAAAAAGAGAAAGTAATTTGTTTATTAATCAATTTGTTATCATAAACTGACAAAGACTTTAAAAATTGAAAAAAATATGGATTTCATATTGTCTTTTACTTAATTATGCCTTTCTCTTTACTTAATAATATTCTTTTCTTATTATTTTTATTTACTTTTCTAATACGCTCTAAAATGCACTTAAAAATGAAAGCGAGGCATCTAAAACTTTCAAAGTGTTAATAGAAACCTTTTTCCTACAAAAAAAAAGAAAGAAAGAAAAAGAATTAAAAATAGGAAGAGCAATACTAAAGGATATCTTTTTCTGAATATTAATTACAGATTTGATCAGTATTTTTTATAGTGTTTTTAAATGATACTTCTTGCAACACCTTAGTTATCGTCATTTATTTTACGATATAAGCATAAAGAACAATAACATACATAAAATTTGTAAATTTCTGTAAAAGGGTGATTAGAAGCGCTGCCCCCCTTTCAAGATAATCAAGGCAAAGCGCTAAAAAAAAGGTAAGAAAAACTAGTTTTCTTCACTGTTGTACGTGTGATGGCATACTAAAACTCTTAAAGAAGTTCTTTTAGTAAAAGTTTCAAGATAAAAAGAAAAAACAAAGGATAAAAAAATAATTTAATTCACTGTAATTAACGCAATTCTACTACGTCTTCATGAAAGCCGAGGGAAACACTGCATTATTTACCACAATATCCTCCTACACTTCAAATTTAATCGCAGTTTGGTCACCTCTCGTAATCCATCAAACGTGTAAACACCAAAAAATTAGTTGAATGTACTTTCGCTGCAGAGGGGAAAAAAAAACATTAAAGAGAGATATAAAAAAAAATGAAAAAAAAAATCCACTAAATGGTGCTTAAGAGCCTAATGCCGCATTTTTGTTACTTGTATTCCCAGTAAAAAGGAAGAAATACGAAACAAAAACGTTTCCAAGCTGACAGCGGAAGAGGTACGCCATCTTGCGGTGGGAAGTCGAAACTCAATCTAATTAACATAGCGTGAGTAGAGCAATTACTGTTGGCCTTTTGTACACGAAGATCTCACACGTTTCTCTCTGTCCTAGACACACGCAAATGTCCGATTAAATTTACATTTGGAGATGGTTCGCTACTTGTGCAGCCTGCTATTGCATTCATCGCTAAAGGGGGCGGGGTTCGTAGCACAGTAAGGCCTCCTTTCAGAACATGTGTTCCGAAATCAGAATTCGTATAAATTACCGTCAATAAATTGTCGGGTGGGTTTGTGAGATGAATAATACCAAAAAGAAGGAAATCCCGAGTATAAGCACCTCACCTGTGAAAGAATGCGAAAACGAAACCCAAAACTGTGAAAAATAGATCAGAAACAAGCCAAAACAACACATCATGTAATGTGTTATACGTATACACGGCTAAATCAATTAGTATTCATAAAAAAATCCAATCTTATGATTGATAGTATCCATTTTTGCATAGGTAAAGGAAAAAAGGTTGTATCAAAAAATAAGGAAACTAAAATTATACTTTCGATATGTGTAATTGATAGTGCCAACTAATCATGTTCGCTAAAAGACAAATAAAATGATAGGGTAAAGTTAAAAAAATCATTTTATACGATTTAAATTATAAAGTATAAAAATAGAGCGAATAAAGAGTTTGTGTGTGACAAAGAGAAAAAAAAACGCACATTTCTTATATAGTAATATATATTTACAGTGGAATATTTTTGTATAAAAAAGAATTACTTAAATTTGTACTCACAACAAATATGATCGTTTTTTCAACTTACTATAACTATAAATGATATTGAATCTAGAATAATTTGGTGTTCCTTTTTTTCTGATCAATGCTTAACAAATAATGGAATGTTTCCTGTACAAGATTTTGCAGCAGATTTTCCTAGAATTTTTCACACTTTAAATGTAGCTTTACCACGAAATAATATCAGGGATCATTTTATTTAAAATTAGTTTTATAATTATAACGCAAACTGTTGTAAAATTTGTATTATTTAATCTTCTTGTTATAATAGTGAAAAAAAAAAGTTGAGCTATTGCTATCTTTCAATAAAGAATTCACAAAATAATAGATGCTTCAGATTGAATGATTTAAAACTACAGCTAACTTCAGCCATTCAATGCTTTAATCTGAATATGTAGTAAGATTCTTGTGTGTGTAGTGTCTGAGTTATTTGTTTATTTCATTGATATTACTGAACATAGAGCAATAGTCTTTTCTATAAGCTGTTAATATTAAATTAAAGCTCGTATTAATATAACTGAAAATACTTCTATAACGATTAGAGATTAAATAAACCTGACGTGATGCCATTCATTAAATAAATCAACAATAAAATTAAAATGAATAATTTTTGAGAAAAAGATAGATTAAAATATTTTTTGAGTTAACAACAGTATGAAGTTAATACATCACCAGACTATACAAGTAATCTTCAGAAATACAAAGCATCATCCTCGTCAGTTGAAAAGTCATTTGCTTAATGAATTGTTAATTTATTACTGATACCCTCATCATCGTTGTAGCAATTGACAAAAGTAAATCTTTCGCATAAAGACTAATAAATGACATTAATTGATGTAATGCAAAATACACTGCTCAAAAAAAATTATGGGAGCACATGTATTTAGCAAAATTAGACAAATATTTCATCTGATATTTTAATTTAAAAAGCACCCATGGTCTAAAGTGTAGCAAAAAACAGAAAATAAGAACTTTATATACAAATCAACGTTCATGGCGTGCAAAAGCCTGAAAAGGATTGTAAAGTGGAGATATTGTAGGATCACAAAATCTGTAAAAATCATCGAACAGAAGGTAACTAAAAACGAATCTGTCTATTTTTTCTCAGTCTCAGATCAAAGAATTACTTAAGAGTTTATGTATACACATTTAAGTAAAGCGTGACGAGCACCCGAATACACAGCTACGAGTAAAAATCATTTGTTTCTGAATGCAGAGACACACGTATTTCAAAAATACAATATTTTTTTAAAAGCGAACTTACGCTGTTAATGGACTTTTGAAGTAAAGTGAATATGGTCGCGTAGACGTCCATAACTAATAAATCACTATATGACACGTAAAGAAACAAATTATAAAAGTTCCGAAGTATGTGAACAGACCAGATTCTTTTCTAACATTCATGACTCATTAAAATGTAAAAATAAGTAAATGAAAGAAAGAAAGAAAAACTATTTGTTCGGCGTGTGACTTCCCGCAATCGCCATTAGATTCAATGACTAAGAAAAGGCGGGTAACAGTCGCCCAAATGCGTGATCACCCAATGCGTGCCCCATTAAATTCAATGATCAAACAATGCAAATGGGAAACTCTACTGTAGGCTGTTATACTTTACTAATGAAATTAGCCTATGAATGTTAATAATGGTAAAATTTATCCATTTTCCTGCGGCTTTGGCGTTATGCTATATATATGTTCAAGATGCTGAAGAGAAATCATCCATTTATTAGTAAAATATACCATTTAAACTTCTTTTCAGAAATCTGAAAGTCTTGATTATTCTAAAATAATATTGTATTTACAATGTTTTTAAACTGTTAAAACAAATACAATGCTATTGGTCAGTTCACGTATTTGATAATATTCTTGGCAATTATAATTTCAGAAGTTTTTATTGATTTCATTTCAGAATATTAATTAGTAATGAAAGTGTTTAAGTTATTCCATTGGAAAACTTATATTCTTATATTGCGCATTTTAAAACATATACTTAAAATAACTAAGAAAGTAAGAATAATTATTTCAGTGCATAATTATAGTTATTTCTCATGAAATTATTAAAAAAAAATCTATTGTGATTTTAAAATGCAAAGTTCCTTATTTATTTCTGTGAGTATATCTACCAAAGTCTTGAGGTAGCTATACGATAAGTCAATTACTTTTATTGGGCTTGAATTATGCGGGATTTTGGTGGTTTAGAATCCATATAAGTTTCTTACCACAAGTATAGAACACAATATACATTATTATAAACAAAGGAAATATAAGTCTTTTTTAACCTTTTAAATCCAAATATTGACTGTATGTTGCATTATTTGAGTATTAATTCACTGATGCGAGAGATAAAAGAACATCAAAAACTCGTCTTTAAAAAAACCCAACCGTCCATCTCAATCCTTTGAAACATAAAATTCTATTCGAAAGAACATAGTTTAAGTCACACAAATCCAATTTAGGAATACGAAAAGGCATGTCAGTATAACGAAGATCAAATATCATATAAAAAACCATTTTATAATTCAGAATAAAAAAGTATAAATAATGTTTTATGATTTCTCCCTCGCATTGAAAGCAAAATGCATCTTCGCTTGCTTTAAAAAAACGTATCACCCCTTCAAAAAGATTTAGTTCCTTCTGACAATAGTAATTTGAATTTTATATCCTGACTTACTAGTTTGTTAAATATAATAAAAGAAGTGTTTGGAGCATCTTGAAAGAAGGAAATAACCAAATGTATGGGTATTCTGAGCATATAAACTAGACGACAGTCTATTTACTTCAACATGCTAAGGGGAAAAGCTACGTTTTGTAGTGATAATAAATACAAATAGACTTCGAAAGAAGATGATTTTTTATACACTTATTTTGTGAACAGATAAAAAAAAGTCCTGGATAAATTATTTCTGATATTAGTATTGAAAAAAGGCCTAATCTAGCATCGTCACTTCAATTATAGCGTGTCTGGTGCTTTAATACAAATAGGGTGAATTATTCCATTCTTAAATCATTTATGTTCATAATTTGAATATATTTGAATAAATTGCAATTTGTAGATAGGAGAATGTACAGTCAAATTTGAAATTACTACCCCTAGGAACTTAAAGGTCTTTATTTATCTATATGTAAAATATTATGTGACCTTTGTTTACAGACACAAGGAACATGTTTTGTATTTTTTTTTATACTAAAAAATAAATACTTAGTTTTTTAACGACGAAATTTCAATATTCTTTAGGAGCTATAAGTGCTTTAATAATATCTTTCAAAACATTTTTGCGCGCTTTTTAAGTTAGCAAATGTTATGATGGCAAAATATGTTTCAATTCAAAATTTTAGTGCAAAAACAGGCATCTATTTACAAAAATATTATTGAGTGCATGTTTGTCAAAAGGTAGTAACAGGAGTATGAATTGTGAAATTTAAGATAGTACTTTTAGGTGCATAAAAACGCATTAGCTTACCTATTTTTAAAATAGAATAAGCTTTTGGTAGTGGCAGTCGGGAACTGCTTTCTATTTTTAAACTATCTTAATGTTTTTTATGCTTTTCTGAAAACGAAAACCTGATAAACATTTAAAAAATAAATATAAATGTTCCAATGCTTTTTTTAGGATTTAAATCGTCATATTCCCAAAAACTAAATTGAAAAAATACATATTTTTCAAGTTAGAAAATATACCCCAAAAATGTCTGTATTGAAATTTTTAAAAATTTAATAGGAATTTGCTTTTATCAAAATATTTCTAGTGTAAGGAGCAGAAATATTCAAAGGAGAAAATGCTATTTAAAATCAAGAAATATATTTTTTTATCAGTATTTGCATAAGCTTTTAGTTTACTTGCGTAGGTTAATAAAACTCCTCAACATTTATTTTAAATATTTATAAAGTATTAAAAACAAACTGAAAAATAAGAAATTAAAGCATAGTTTTTTGTCAAATGAAAAATGTGTAGGAGATTTTAAATTATAAATGCTGCCTTTGAGAAAGCATAAAAAGGAGAAAGATATTCAAAAAATTTTAAAATGTCTTTTTGTGTAATGAAATTATGTGTTTTTTTTAACAATTATAATTATCAAATTGTTTTAAATAAGTAAGAAAGTATACTTCTGTAATTATGTGAGTATCTATAATTAATGAAAAAATACAATAAAAATAATAATTGTTGTTAACTTTTAGGAAAAAAAATCACAGCAGAAATTATATTATAATATATATAGAAATAATATATAAATAGTGACACTTTTTACCATGTTTTACATACCAAAATTTTTTTTTAATTATTATTAAGCAATTGTTAAGGTTTGATCTTCAAATTGAAATGCTTATTTTAGTTTTCTTTCTTCGTTAGATAAGTGTGATTAAATTTTTCATTTGAATCTTACACAAAAAGTAATATCAGGACACATATTGTACATGAATTTTTAATATTTAAGTGTTTAAAATCTAACTTTCTATTTAATTTCAATCATGCACCCTTTTTAAAGATTTTTTTTTGAAACTCTAATATGTGTATGTGTAATAGTTTATATTAGATTAAATATGTTTTTGGTATTCAAAAGTTGGTTACTTTAACTTACTCAGATTGTTTTAACACATATTGTAAAAGCAGAAGCTGTTTTATCTAATCTACACAATCGTAAGGTTTCGTGTTAGAAACATTCCAAGAAATCGTTTTGCACATGAAACAGGCAAAAATAAATATACACTTATATAATAATTTGTCTAAAATTTTTTTCGGAAGGTTCCATTTATCCAAATATGTTCATAGAAAATTACTGAAAGAAGTAACTTATTAAAAGTGGGCATTTTTAGAATAGCAATTACAGTTGCTATGATGGATTAATTTTATTTTATAAAATTCGGCATTGTCAAGAAATCAATTATTCTGATATATATCTTCAAGTATTATTAAGCATCAACATTCATCATTAGACATTATAAAAACTATAAAATGTGATCTCTTAAAATTAATGCAGAATCAACAATTTAACTTGTTGAGAGAAAATTTGTCAAAAATTATTATAATTTAATACAGCGTAATTATTGACTATTTATTTCACAGTTAATTGACTCATTTAATTCATTATGGTCATTTATCTGTCTCCCCCTCTTCATTACATCCAGTGATTAAAAAACAAACTTAAGTCAAAATTTATTTCTTCTTATCTAAAAAAACCTCATTTTCGAAGCGTTGTATTTTAATATAAAACAGAATAAAGTGATTACAGTGACCACGATGCAAGACTTGACAGAGATGGAAAGGATGCAGATTCTAGCCAAGATAAAAGCAGCAGCATTAAATGTTAAAGCTTTCAATTTAATTGGATCTGCATATTCAAATTTTTACTAGATAGATAAGATTAAGCTTTTGGAAGATCTTTCACAGTAACCCTTGGACTCAGTTTATTTTTTATTAAATTATCACGGATACTAAAAATCTTTCATGAATTTTAAATTGATAATATATTGATATTTTTCTTTCTCTTAAACAAATGCAGCATCGAAGAAGGGACAATTTCATGAAACATTATTTACACATGCGTTCTCTATAATATAGAGATTCCTTTCCTTTTGTATTAAATCCAATGGGATAAATTTTCCTTAAGGTATCCGACTGGGTTCGGAGACCAGTTTTTGAAAAAGAGATTTTCAGAGAAATTGTATTGTTTTAAAAAAGAACTTGAATAAGTTTGAAGAATCTTAATAATAAAATAAATAACTAGTATCTCTCCCCTTCTTTTTGAAAACATATTATTTTCATAAATTTTTAGCAAGATTGGCAATGTTAAGAAAAAAACAGCACAAATAAAAAATGCATTGGACGTAATATAATTTTAATTTTATTGATATACATCTTGATCCCTCTGAAGTGTCACAAACCTCAGAATAAAAAATATTTTAAGAAAAAAACATTTTAAAAGCATTCATAATTTGACGTTAATGATTTTTGTGTCAAAATTACTTCATGTTCTAAGCTAAAGAGGACTGTAAAATGTAATTAATCTTAAATATTTTAAAACTTGCAGTTTGTTACACTCAAAAGCGTTCATAACATAAGTTTACAAGTTCTATTGAATTTTATTGAATTTTTTTGGAGACATCCTCTTTTTCATGCTCAAATTATAGTAAAAATTTCATTCTTCAAAAAAAACATTTAAAAATTATCATTATAAGTTATATAAAGTAAATATATTAGAAAAATCAACTTAAAATTCTCCAATTTTATATATTATTCATTTTTCCTCTCTAATACTTATATTTCTTTTTTTGTCCTAATAACGCTAACATCTAACACCTAAAAAACATTTTTTCAACCTAGTAGGATACCTTAATTGATTTTAGAAGGCTTTTAACCAAAAACATTGTAAAATAATAAAAACAGTTAAAAATAATTTTCGAAGAAATCTTATGTTTCTAAAATTATTTACCAGAATCATTCAACAATTAACGCTTTAATTCTCAATATTTAAACCATAACGTTATTAAAATAAATCCCATTACCTCAAAACACATGTTCATTTTGTTTAATGTAAAATGAACACTTGTTTCCCATTCACAACTAAATAATCTAAATTTAATTTCAATGCATTAAGCAGCAGCTGTATTTTATTAACGTTAATTATTGTTAATACTCGTACGGAAATTTGACTACTCTTGACAAATTATAAGTTGATAAGGATTAACTGCTAACAATTTTGAAGTCTAATTATTATGAACTATGTGAAGGTTGGAGAATTTGAAATCAGTTGATTTAATAAGTCCCTCTGAAGCATTTGTGTAAGCAAAATTTCATAATGTTTCACCAAATTCAGTTGTAGAAATTTCTGAATAAATGCTTTTGCTAAATGTGAAACATTCTGATTCTTAACTGACTCATATTGTTAAGCTTAATTCTACTTTCAGAAAATGTTTTGCTGGTTAAAATATTAATAAAAATTTGTAATTATAATGTTTCTTATGTTACAGATTTTATATAAGAGTTTAAAAGAAAAACCAAACAATATGCTTTTATATTTTTACATTGATATTTAAATTGTATACTTTTTGAGTTCGAATATAAATGAATTTGAAAAACAGTTTACTTTTAATAGCAAAATTTAATATACTTTAAGGAAATCAAAAATTATTTAATTGAGGTAAATCATTTAAAGTTAAATAATATTGTTCTTTATCAATGCAACAATGAAATGTAAAGTAACTGAATATTACTAAAAAATAATAATTCTACAAAAAAACTAAAAACTGGATTACTTGAAAGAGTGTTTTTACTTCATAAATAAACAACTCGAATCTATCATTTTCTTGTTTTTCGCTATCTTTAGGGGATAAATTCCCAATTTGATTTATATATTGATACATATTTGGGGGCCACGGTAGCCTAGTGGTCGTACTTACAACCGGCGTTGCTTCTGCTGAGATGAGGAATCAAATCCTGATGTCATTATACGAAGCATGTCCGGAGACAACCGCTTCGTTCTGCTGCAACAGTAGTGGTAATTTTGCCGTTCAATACTTACACATACATTTCTCTGTGTTTAGGTGTCAGTCCAGTGAGGCAATTCTAACCGGATTTGTTGTTTTTACACGTGTTAATAAGCGTTCAAAATATTTAAGACGATTGCCGATTCCTCCGACTGTGTGTGAAGAGCGTTCTCTAAGCCGCTTTTTGAACATAAGGAATGTTCAGCCAGTTGAAATTCATCTTCAACTTGTAGGTTTGCAGAACTTTATGGTGAAAATGTATTGAGGGATGGAACGGTGAGGAAGTGGGTTCAACAATTAAATGATGGACGAACCAATGTTCATGACGAATCACAGAGTGGGTGTCCTACTGTTGTTAATGATGGTTTGGAACTGAATTATAAAATTCGTGTAAACAGACGGTTCACAATAAGTTTACTTTGCAATAAGTTTCCACGAATTTCACTGATGTTTCACTGGCGGCATATTTCTTTAAAGAATGCACATACAAATTGATGTCCAGGTACGAAAAATGTCCGAACAATATAGAAAAATGGTTTCTAAAGTTTTAAAAAAAATAAATTAGTTTTGAAAAATAAAAATTTATTTTTTGGTTTTTAAAACGTATTTGTTTCGGAAACTCTTAGATCCATTAAGTAGAGGGTCTGATTCGCATTAAAACTTTCGAAGATCAAAGCCCTCTTACTGGCATGATGTAGAAATTTAGAGAGTGGTATGTTAGTCCAGTTGTTATCCTTGCTGGACTGAGTTCGTTTACGGGGTTCATTTAAGTCAGCGATGTTTCTGAATGCAGGTTAAAAAGCTTTCAATTGAAATTTTGGGTTTTTTTTAAATGTTGGTTTTCCCTTTTTTTAAACTACAAATTTTGTACTCAACTGGCTCATATAAATTTTAAAAAAACCAAAGGGGTTTTTTTTTAAACCCCAATTTTTATCAATATTTGAAAGCAAAATATCATATATTTATAAAACACGTACTTTGCCCAATGTGTGTGGTGCTAGTATAATTTGAAGCAGCGTTAGGGTTTTACGTGGACGAGGGAGCTGCTTTTTATTCAACATTTTTTTTTTGGAATAAAATATGATTCCTTCCAGCTATCTTAATAAATTTTAATTAATTGACTAAATAAGTAAACTATTGCTTTTAGTACTATTGTTCAAGTTTTTCTGTCATTTTGTTTAAAATGAAAATCCAACAACACTCATATTTCCTCACTCATTGTCTGTCTGTCTGAGACTGATAATTTTTTATGGCAAAAAAATTCACATATATACATCAGGGTTTACCTACATACGTGAATTAAACTGCAGCAACCCAGTGTTATTTCTTTTACGTACTAAAATTTATGTTGAAATATTTTTTAGAAAACGCCACGTAAATGCATTACAAAGAAAAAGTAATTAGATTGAGTTTTATTCCAAATATTTTAATTACTTTTCAGTGTTTCCTAAAAAATATTTCTAGGGACTTAATTTTTTTATAAATTTTTTTTTTGAGTGCATGCATATTCAAAAAACTTTAAAAAAAAAACCAGGTCATTTAAAACAAAAAACCCCAAAAAAGCCCAGTCATTTTTCCCAAATTTCTGTTTTAAGGTCTTTTTAAAGCACAAATACAGGGAATAACCTCAAACTGCTTTACTCGTAAATTTAACATTTTCTGTTTAAATTTAAAAACGGTTCAATTTTTTTCGAAATCATTTCAGGTAAAAAAATTCAAAATTTAAAAGTTTTCCGTATTTACCCTTTGTTCGTTCAATGAAAACATAGAAAGAGAATTATGTAATAAATATATAAATGTGTAGGATATTTTATTTTTCAGCCTTTTAAGTCTGTGCTACGCGGAATTTTTTTAGTATTGAGCATTAGGTTTTACATAAAAATATTGTCAGAAATGGATATATTAAATCTAGAGGAACTCTTGAATCTGATAAATGGAATAAAAACGGAATGTCTAAAGAAAAAAAAAATGACCAATTCTTTGAAGCGACAAATTGTAATTGTGTAGCGTCGTATATGTTGTGACTTCCTTTTTAGTGTGATATCTGTCTCTTATCTAGTATTTTACTAAGTTTTCTTTCTATCAAGACCAATGCTTTTAAATGTGTTTTGTTTTAAGCAATTTCATTTTTCAACGTATTGCACAGACTATTGACTCAGTTGAATTTTTCATATAAAATAACCTAAGCGAACAATGGAGTACGTTTTTCGCTTTAAATATTTCTCTCCATATAAAATGGAATTTTTCGAATGACACACAAAAAACACTTGAATAATTTTAAATAAATTTGCAAGGCAGATTCTCTATTAATTATAAAGACTTTTAAGGGATAAGTCACCGAATAAGGATTCTAGTGATCTTTAAAAGATATTGCTACATTTTAGCATATTTCTAAAGCATTTTAGCATTTTTTAATTTATCACTGATGTAATAAATTAAATTTTTTTATTTTTTCCCGTTGTTTCAAATTAATTTTATTAAAACTGTTTAATTTAAATTTAAATTTTTTTAACATTAATCATTAAGAAAAGAAATAACTCCATAGGTTTAAACACACATGGTAGACTTAATGCAATAAAACTGGATTAAAAAAAACAACTTGTTTAGTGCTTGTGGGTATTTTTTATCTTCAGTATGAACTGTTCTTGGCCCAAAAGGTAAGGTCATGAAAAAGAAAATAGTTCCTAGTCAATACATTTTAGTCTATTCCCCACGAGCAAATACTAGTACGGGAGGGAAGATAGCAGGGTCATCTTGCAGAAATGGAAAATATTTCCACAGGTAGTTGGGAAAAGAGCTTTACTTTTTTGGGCTCATGAACAAAGGATTTGTGAAATCAGGAAAAGGAGCTGCATGGACAGAGCTCAAGGTAAGAAAAAAAGATATGGCGAAAATGTTAAGATATTGAGTGGTGGGGGAAGATTTGAAAAGGCAGAAAGCTTTGAGATTCATCTTTTGGATTTCTGACTAACGGAAACGGGACCTGCTTGGCCGGAGGGGATCTTTCTGGGATTTTTTTTCTTCGTTTTATTATTATCTTTCCTTTTGTTGTGTTTAGTCGTCTTTCGTTCTCTTTTTTTTTAACCTAGTAATTGGATTTCTTCTGGATGAAATGAGATTTATTTTGTTTCTTTCTTGTCTGGTTTACGTAAGAAGAATTCTCTTGTTCTTGCAATTTGTGGGAGCTTCTTAAGAAAAAAGTCAAATACACACACAATGATATTGATGAAAAACAAATTAAGTTTAGAATTTATTTTTTGAATAGGTTAAGAAGTCTAATGCATACAGGCCGATGAAAAACAAATGTGTACGTATTTTAGGAGCTCAAAAGAAGAAAGAACATTCAATTTTCCTTCTTGAGAATTTTAATTTCATTCTTTTTTCCTTACTTGATTATTAGAAAGAGAATGGTTGACATATAACTAAATGTTTTTCATGATTTTAATTATTAAGTTGGACAAAAAATAGACCAAAGTACACGCTGACTTTTTCCAACATATTTTTTTTATTGAAATGACAAAAGAAGGTAAACCAAGAAGATAATTAGTCTATTCAAATGCAAAAATTCGCTCTATTGATTACTTTTAAAAAGATGTCAGCTTACTGCGTTTCTCTTCCACCGTATTAGAATTTAAATAATTAAAAGTTTAGCACTGCACACAAATAATGACTTCTGGTAATGTTATGCTTGAATGAATCTGGCAGAAAACAGTTATCAAACAAAAAATTCTATTTACAAGAGAAGAAAATTTAAATAATGCTAAAACTTAATTATATCGATATTAAAAAATGAGTTAGATTTATAAAAAAAATTCTATTTTGCTTACTTTAGTGGCAAACATACAATGACAGTTTGAAATAAAAGGTAATTTTGAACCAGAAAATCATTAGTACATTATTTAATTTTTTCTGAATGGTATTTAATATATGTGTATAAATGCAGTGATATAAAAATGGAAACACTCTTCTATAAAGCAAAAATTAATAATATTTGTTATATTATTATTATGATAGTATAAAAAAGAACCATGAGTATGCATCAAAATGGAACCAAATTTTAATGTATGGCAAATGATGCTCACGAAAATTATTATCAGGGCTAAGAATTTGTTGATTTAATATTTGCTAATATATAAATAATACAATGATTGCTAATTTTACTGATATAAATTTTAAAACAATGCTTTAAATAATGTTTTGATGTTCAAAAAAGCAATTGTTTATAATAAATAATATATATTAACCGAAATTACCCCAAACTGAATTTAATTAATCTTAAGTTATATAAACAGTCTATATTTTGTGATAGATAAGAACATTCACACTTGAAGGATCTCGAATGTGGATGCTTCATTTGAAAACTGAGATTAGATAATCTTCAGAGTTGACATCATATTTGGTTTTGATTTTTTTTCAAATGCTCTCAAATAATTCAGTAAGAAATCAATACTATCTCAAAAAAAATATCGTAGGACAAAATATTTAAATAGTAGTTTTTATATAATGATTTTATTTGCAATAAATGAGAATAAATGCCCTTAAGATGCTTGATTTGCATACACAAAAGAAAGCAAATAAAAAATCGTACCGATTCCATTATTATCTTTCCTTGAAACACATAGAAATAGTCATATATATACTTAAATTTCTTGACACACACACACAAACACACACACATATATATATTGCTAATATAGATAAAAATAAATAATCTTTGTATTCATTAAACATAATTTAATTTTATAATATTCATCTTTATTAATTAAATAGTACATTAACTTATTCATTTGAAGAATGCATTATCTTCTTCTTAATCTGCTTAATTTTTTCATACACCTTCGATATTGAAAATGAATATGATCTATTTTATTAAGTTGTGTTTATTTATATATTAGCTATATTTCATTATGTAGGTAAAAATCATTCAATCTAGTTTTTAAAAAAAAATCAAGATTATGCAATATATCACGGTACTGCTAAATATGTTTATCTAGCTACTATTCGTAAAATAAGAAAGAATACTGGTTCATTACAGTTTTATCAATTTTGTGACCAAAATTGAATTTATGAAAAAGAAAAACTGTTAACATTAAAAAAAAATGTAGTACTAAATGTTAACTAAGACTTAAGCAAATTTTGTCATGAATCTGAAAATGAAAATATATCCGATATTTACTGACCATTTTTGTTTGTTCGATCCATTTATTTGGTTTCGTAAAATCAACGTCTTCTATGATGCATGTCATAAATGACTTTCCTGTCTGTTTATGAAGCTTATTTTCTATTACCTGTCACTAGTCAGAAATCATTAAAATGAATTAATTTAACTAATTTTTTTTTAAATTTAATTACGGCAAGATAAGTTCTATATTGCTTACGTTAGCGTATAAAATCAATTTTAACTTATACTCATATTATAGGAATCGATTTTTAATACTCTTTTGATTTTGACATAATCTGCAATTATTATAAGAAAGCATTTCAAATACGGGGTTGGGGCAAAAGTCATGACAACTATTTTTTTTTCTTGAAGATACCAGTTCGGTTGGAAAATGTGACATATGCAGACGAAAGGACAAGGTGTTAACTACATGTGTGGACAATGAATAGCACTGAAATATTGCAACACACTAATTTATTACGGTAGTATATATACAGGACAATAATATGGCCTTTACTGTGCAAAAGAATAACAACACAGTACACATAAAGTTGACATGATAAACCTGGGCCTAAAGCCGCTCAATGTAGTCTCCTGCTACTATCGTCACGCGCTGCCAACGATGTTGGTGGCGCTGAATACCATCAGTCTCAGCAATTCCCGAACCATGTGTGAATCGGGTCACCTGTTGGCGCACAGAATTAACAATGTCCTCTCGTGTTGCAAATCGTCTACCATGTATTGGTTCCTTAATCTTGGGAATGAGATCAAAGTCACAGAGCTAATTTCTACCTTGGAGAACGGCTATTTCGATGTAATCGCTCTGTTCAATACGGGTTACTTCAATCTCATTTTTCACACGACACTCACCAACTGAATAATTTTTCAGCCCTCGTTGCACTACTACCAGTTATCACAGATCCATCTGTTGTTCTGCATACACACTATGCCTGCAAAACCCCACACACATATACGTTTGTGATCCGTTAAATATCTAAAAAAAAAAATAGTTTCCATGACTTATGCCCCAACCCTCGTATATCCAATTTTTTTATAAAGCTGTGGGGTCAGTGGTCTTGTTCAAATTGCCTTGCCCCTTTTCCCCCCTCTGAAGACCTGCCACGTAGATGTTGTCCCCTTAAATCTGTCCTCAAGACCCCGTTGGCGTGTTCAGAACTTGGTGGAAACTCAAGCGCCGCCCTTTCTTTTGACCAATGTTCGAAATTATTAGGCCCATTACCAATGACGCTTCTTTAAAGTGCGGTGATACAAAGAAATGAAATAATGCTTTTCATTTTACAAAGGTCTAAAAATATATGCCTGGGTTCAGTTTTAAAATTTTGTACTGGTTCCCGGGGTCAACTTAAAAATCTAGGGTTTCATGGCCTGGAAAAGTAAGAAAAATTTAAAGCTAAAAACTAGCTTACTCAAATGTTGGATTACAAAATAACATTCCTATTACTTTTTTACAAGTTTTCTTATTACTCACAGTGTTACGTGCTTCATTATTCTAGAAACTGAAATACGCATTTATTTTAAACTAAGCAATGTAACAAAATATAAAGAACAACTAAACAATTTTTTTTTACTCTGAATCTTCAGAATTAAACGGGTATATTATACGATTATATATTATTCTGAAACAAATTACTTTTTTAAGAATTGTACTTTTTTTCCGACAAGTTCTTGTATAATGATTATGACGAAATAAGTGAATTCCCATTTTGTATGTGCTTGTTGAAGACGATGACAACCATTTATAAGAGTTATTCAAAATTAACTCTGATTTATCTGTTTAGAAACATTAACTTTTACTAATATAAACTAAACATAGCTGTAAACAAAGTGTACTTGTAACTCAGTTAATTGTAATTTAATTTAATTGGTAACTATCCGTGTCTTATTTTACAATTAAATCTTGGTTTATCTATATTCCTACTAACCACAAGTAAAATTACTAAGCTCCTGGATCACAGGTTATTAGTTTACTTTGGATTTACATCAAAGTAAAACAGAGATTTAAGTGTGTGTGGTAAATTCCATATTTCTCCCAGTAAACAGCAAAAATGCGATTATTTCATTGAAATTATTTATATTGACGATTTGAAAATTTTTCTTTTCACCAGAAACTAATTAATGTATTTATTGATTAAAGAATATATAGTTTTACATTTGATTTAAAAAAGCTTAGTTTTTAGAATTTACCATGTACTCTATAACATAAAAATCAACGTGCATACGAATGGGACAAAATTGAGTAGATGTGATTTATACATGTATATATATTGTAAACGAAACTCAAACACTATCAATAAGGCTTTGACTCAATTTTAGCCTTGATGCCAGCTGTTTTCCAGCTAGATGTCCTCATGTAGAATTGCTTACCACACACTTCTTAGTAGGTGAATTAGATCTGAGAAATCCAGGAATAATTGAAGACTCTTGCTGATTATAACTCAGAAGTGCTATATTAAGAATTTTTCGCCATACGTACGAGAGCCTGAACTTGACGCAGAACACATTTTCAGACAGAAAAAATACCTCAATTTTTATAAAAATGTGTGACATTGTAACTCATGCATTTGTTTATAATATAGTGTCTTTAAAATAACAAAATATTTCATAAATAATTAGTTTTTCCTTTTAACATGTGAAGAGATAATTCATTTAGCATTGCGGTATAGGGAAAAATACAAAACACATTTTATAAAAGAAAAAAAAATGTGTCAACTCGGATAAAAATAAGTAGTATGATAAAATAAGCGGTTCTCTACAGGATAGTGTAGCCAGAATATAATATTAATGCTCGCGCAGTACTTTTATATCTGTAAAAATATTGCAAATCCTGCTCCTATTCATTAACATTAGCGAAGATATCCTTAAGGAGACATCTGGTAGTCACGTCGACTAGGAATTATTGGAGAATTTCGAACACAAGCAGTAGATAGACGTGCCGTGGGCGGCAGTGCATTATCCTGTTGAAATGAAAGGCAGGGGTCTTTGAAAGAAAAGTCAACAATATGAGTCTCAGATCATCGACAAACCATCATGTTGTAAGAATTTGTTACGAAACAAAATTAAAGTGGTTCAGCTAACAAGTGAAAATGCACCTTATAACTTGATTTCTAGTTATTGTGCCAGTAGCGGACAAGAGTCAATGAGTATTCCCTACTGTTGTCCAGAATGTCTCTTGACATGTGTGTCTTCACTGTTCATCAAGCCTCCTCTTCCCATCGTTGGAAGCAATTCTTGTCCAGTCAAAGATGTTCTAGGTAGAATTAACCCACCGGGCATTCAGCGCAATGATATATGTGCCCTTAATTTCGTTTGTTGAGTCGCTAAACAATGGTCATTTCAATCATTGGTGTCGCAGTTACATCTCAAATCGCTTATAAGAGCGTTAGAAGTCGTAAATGTCGTTTGAATGATCACTGCGTCCTCGCTTTCTGTCAACGATTTTAGTCTCTCACTACTATCTTGACACTCTGTACGACTATGATTTACAAACTCCTGACAACATTGTTAAATGGTTGGTAGCCTTTGCTCCGAATCGAGTACCAAGCAATGATGTGATCTGACCATCCTAATTCATTTAGGTTTCGTTGGTGAACTCTGTTAAATTATGACATCTACTCATACCATTCATGAATCCATCTTCGAAGCATTGGTACAGTCCACGTGGGTTCGAAAGAGCAATATTCACATGGAATTTATGTCTTAGTGTTGGGATGTCTTCTATTATATGCAACATCCAAAATTCCATTGTAACGCACTGGAGCTTGGGATCACCTAATCAGTCAATGGCCCTCAAAATTTATAATTTACTTACGTTGTCATAAAGTATGTATTTACGTAATTTCGTCCAATCTAAATAACTCCTAGATGCATTTTTTCTTATGTAATAATTTTATATCATTACATAAGAAATACATAAATATTATTATTAATAATTAATACATAAAATTATTATTACATAATAATTTTATGTTATTACTTTATAATTATTCACGGCATAATGAATCTTAAACATGCATAAAACTGAATCTGATTGAAAAAGTTATTGGACAGATTGTTATCTTCCCACCCCAATGGTACGAAAAAAAATCAGAGCTGTATTTTTTTAAAAAGATTATTGATTTAAAAATTAATATACGAGAAGATAAATACTTTGATTTGTTTAATTCCTATTATGAATAAATAACACGTAATTTGCCTGTTATTTGCAAAATGCATCTTAATTTAACAGAATCTTGGATTTTTAAATCTCCGTCACAATACTATAAGGTGAAAGAGAGCTACTGATTTCATCTCAATTTAGCCTCTATTATTCTCTAGATAGATTTTGGTGAAAGTACTGGAAGAGTGAAGACAGTATATAATCACCAAAATTTATGTGGCTTGACAACTTTGACTGCAAGACAACCATAACCCAAACAAATCATCCCAATTATTTTTCATCTATGGCTTATATTAGAAATGTGATACTTTGAAAAAAATGACTGAGCTTTAAAATATTTTAAATCTTCTCTGATTAAAGTTGTACTTCTAAGGTATGTAAGAGTTCTAGGACATTAAAAACAAAATTTCAGTTTCATTATGTAGTCTTTTCATGTGGATTTTCGCATCAGGATGAATTTTTAGACTTCTTCTCTACACTTGTCAACATTCTTTAGGGAATTAGTTTATAAAAATATTTAAAAAAATAGTAACTTTCTTAAGGTATCCGACTACGCGTTCGGAACCGTGATTTTATATATATATATATATATATATATATATATATATATATATATATATATATATATATATATATATATATATATATATATATATATATATAAAAGTGAATAAATGGATAATTTTCATGATATTTAGTGTGTTTAGTCATAAGAATACATGTATAAAATTGTTTTAAGGACATTTTGACAAAAAAAAATATTCAAATGCAATATTTCGGCAAAAAACTAACTTTAAATAAACTTTTTTCAAAATGTTCTCCTTTCGTGAAAAATACTTCTATTATAATAATATTTTGTCTGTATATAGCTCAAACCTCTATACAGAGGCTCAACTATGATTTTTGAAAAAATCACATTATTTTCAGAGTTACTACCAATTTAAAAAATTATCGGCGTTTCTTTCTTAAAATTTCTCCTCTCTGTTGTCGTAAAACATGGATAAACCACTTCAAAGTTATATAGTTCAAAAATTCTAGTTGAGACTCTGTACAGAGGTTTGAGCTATATACAGGCAAAATATTATTATAATAGAAATATTTTTCACAAAAGGAGAATTTTTTGAAAAGGGGTCATTCTATGTTTATTTTTTGTCAAAATATTGTACTTAAATAATTTTTCTATTGTAATACTATTCTTAAAACAATTTTATATACATTTTCTAATCTAAGTAACACTAAATAAAATAAGTATTATACATTAAAACACTTTTGCAAAATCACAGTTCCGAACGTAGTCGGATACCTTAAATTAATTTACCTAATGCGAAAAACAAATATTTTAGATTTGTTCTAATCTCATTTCATTCCGTGCTTTAATAATTTTCTTCCTGGTATTAGCAAAGTTCAGTATTGATAAAAATACATTCTATTCATTTTATTACTCAGGCATTTCAAAAGACTCTTTTAAATTAAAATCTCATCCAGAATTTGTTTAACTTTAATGTAAAGCACTCATTCCTAAGGAAAGAATTTTCAGTCGAGTAACGTTACATTAATACGAAAATCTTTAAGACCTTAATCCTTAGTTTCAACACATTTATATAGGTTCTATCAATTCATTTGCTTAAGGATGGTATGAAGTGAAATGATGAGTAAAATTCTTTTTGAGGAAAGTTTTTCCAGTGAAAACATGCAGTTAGATGTAATGGCTGCATTTCACTTCCACTCTAAAGCTTACGATGAAAGTTTAAAGTTTTATGTTTCATAAAATTAGTATCGAGTGTAGTACAGTTTAAAAATAAGACGTAAGGAAAAATATATAAATGATTAAAGGAATTTTATATAAGCAGAAGAAATGATTTTTTTGCGAGTATTTGAAACAAAATGATTATAATTTTATAAGACTTTCATTTTTTTAAAAGTCAAATACAAAAATTATAAGCCCAATTTTCACATCTCAACTAATATACACTCATGGACAAAAACATTAGATCACCAAGAAGGAGTCTTCAAAATGAAACGAAATTTTACATACGTAAGAACTACTTTAATATAAGTAAATGATTAGAAAATCAAAGAAAAAGGATCATTTATTTAAGAGAAAAAGGCAAAAAAACGGAGGATTTAATACCCTGTTAAACCCCCTCTAGCGCGAATGCACGATGCGATACGATCAGGCATTGAGGTATACAAGTTCTGTATGATGTCCCGAGACATTTCGTTCCATATTTGCTGTACCCTTTCCTCTAGTTCATTTAAACTCGTGGGATGCCCAACTTGCGGTCTCAAATGATTCCAGATGTGCTCGATTGGTGACAAATCTGAGGATCAGGCAAGCCAAGAAAGGGTAATAACAGTATGGAGACAGCCTTGTGACATCAGTGCCGTGTGAGGCTCAGCATTGTCTTGTTGAAAAATGGCTCCTGGGAGCCGTTACGTGAGTGGCAACACATGAGGTTGTAGGATGTCATGGACATACCGCTGTACTGTCATGGTGCCAAGGATCAATACTAGGGGTGACCGTGTATTGTAAGCAAAGGTACCCCATACCATCACACCAGCTGTGGGAGCGGTGTGTCGCTGTGAAGCAAAGGCAGGATTGAGGCGTTCACACGGGGTCTCCACAAACGAACATGATTGTCATCACTGCTGAGATTGAATCTGGATTCGTCACTAAAGACGACCTGGTTCCATTCCGCTGCAGTCCAGTTTCTTCGTGCGCCGAACCACTCCAAACTGAGGTGTCGATGGGTGGACGTCAAGGGCAGCACACGTAAAGGGTGCCGCGATCCCAAATGTCCTTCAGCCAGACGCCTTCGTATGGTTCGAAATGACACATGGGCCCCTAGTGAAGGTGCTACTTGTGCCTGGATGGCGGCTGATGAAACAGTTGGCTGTACGCGTGCATTTCTTACCATGTGGCGGTCTGCTCGACGACTGGTCTGTCGAGGGCGTCCTGATCCTGGTCTTCGTGTAAATGACATCTCTCGGGTCCACTGGTGCCAACACCTCCTCACACCACAATCAGATGGGCCTAACTGATAAGCTACTCTCCTAGTTGATCACCCAGTTTCCATCATGCCTATGATTCTCCCCCTCTCAATCTGTGAAAGCTGCTTATATTGTCACGGAAAATGGTGTAACGGCATGTCTACCTCAGCTCTCCTTTTCTAAACGATTAAGCTCACTCAAAGAAGCTTTGGTTACCTGCTTTATACTCCATGTAGAACGACGTTAACTGCCCTCTACCGGATATACGTAATGCGCAATCATGCTGCATTTCTAATCATTTGCATATCTCCCTGACATGTGCGTTCATGACAAGTTTCGTTACGATCCCGCAATTATTTATTGGTGCGCTAATTTTTTTGTCCATGTGAGTGTATTTAACTCATAAAATTTTATTTAAAAGACGCCAAATTTACACATGCACACACACACTTGTATTGCCTTCCAAAATATAAGGTGTTTTATTGCGTTTTTAATTTGAAAGTGAATAAACACATGAAATAAGAAGAAATAAAGTGTAAATCTGCATTAAACAGTTTTTATTGAATGTGACATAAAAGTTTGAATAAGTTTAACAAAAACATAATTCATAGCAAAGAAGAATTATTGGCAGGAAAATCAATCGACAAAAGAGTACATTATAGTTTCATGCAAAAAATGAAATATTGCAAAAATGGGTTCTAATAAGGAATGCATTGTCTTTTAACTGCAATGCTTTGGTGGCATCGAATTTTCGTCCTGTCAAATAAATTGGTGAATACCAGAATGGTAAGCAAATATCTGACATGGAATCATATTAGTTCCACTCCATGTAATGACCCTAGAGAAGGGCTTAAATCAACAATATATCTTCCAAGTAGCTCTCAAAATATACTCTGATTCAGGTATGGAGATTGAGCTGACCATTATATTCATTCCAAATCAGAGAGTCCTCGACAAGAACAGTTCATTGAGATTTCACATTATCATACATCATAATATATTCTTTACCAGTATGAGTGATATATGGGTGGACATATATCGATAAAAGATCTCGTCCTGATATCTCACACCAGTCAAATTTCTTCCGTGAGACACATGCAAATGAGTAAGAGAGACATTTGTATCCAACCTATGATTCTATCCACACTAGTAACTGTGTCTTTTACTACCAATGGATTAGTTATGTCCAATGAATTGTGATTACATAAAAGCAGCAGAAAGTGCCATGAATGGCTCTGCAATGCGAACTTGGATTCGTCTGTGAAGAGTGTAGAAGAATATTGCTGTCTGCTCCATAAAACGAACTCTCGTCGAATATAAGGCGGCACGCCTCAGTCTTATGTTTCAAGAGCCATAAACAACTGGTCATCATACATAAAGACCTGCATTGCAAAGACGTCTTAGCATCGTAGTAGAGTGATTATCATTCCTGATGCAACACAATGATCTGCAAGGATCTGAGATACAATAGTGTTACTCCTTCAAGCCGAAAGATCTTGAAGATGGCCTCCCGCACATGTTATAACTCGTGGTTGTCCTATAAAATGTCTTATAGACACATAGTTTTAAATTTCAACTGGTCCCGCAGTAGCTGGACTACACCTGTGTTACATTCAGACGTTCTAGCAACATAAAATTGTGATATCTATATTTTCATTCATTCGACCGTCCACCACCTTAATAAATTGGGTAAATGACTACTTCCAGAAATTGCTTAACTCTTTTGGTCTCGATGAATTTACTAATGAAAATAACAACACTATCAAAGTTAAGCAATCATGCACAAAACGTACACACAAAGTTGCTTTGTCTTACTTTTGCACGCTTGATCTCACTCTTATATAAATATCCATCCCTTTAAAACAAAAGAGTTTGTTTGGTTGATTGGTATTTTATGCCGCAAGGTCATATATATATATAAAACAAACGTGATGGCTACCGCGAGTTTTGCATAAGTCTTATAAATGTTAGTTACTAAAATTCATATAAATTATTAATTTTAGTAACGTAGATATATATTTTTTAAATATTGAACAAAAAAAAAACATATTCTATTTTAACTTTCGGAAGCCAGTAGATATATATATCCCTTCAAGACCCAACTTGCACGATCGTGCGAGTTAGACATTCTTATACGTTTTTTGCTTCTGGAATAGTCGAAAGCAAGAAAAGCCCGAATAGAAAGATCGAGCGAGTTTCCAGAAAGTGTAATGTATCACTTTTTTTTTATCAACAAATGGTGGTTGTAGTCCATGTTTTATTTTCAGTTAGTAGTCTAGCTTTGTTTTCAATTACAACGGATACACGTAGCCATTTTATCTGTGGTAGAAAGGGAACTATCAATTTTTTTCTGCTTAGACACATATTTTTGCCTTAATGTGTAAATAACTGAAAAATAGTAAATTATGAGTTATACTTTATAAATGTTGCTTGTAGGACTCAAGATTTCCTTACCCACACGATCGTTTGTCTTGGGCGTTACGTAAGTCATTGCTGCTCTAAAGGTAAGTGCTTGTCATGTGAGTTTTCTTTTCTGTTTTAATGATTTTAATGAAAGCCTAAATAAAAGTGAAATATATTGTTAGATATTTAATGTCAAATTTTCTTAGGGGTTGTCATGGATGAATCCCTTCTTTCTCTCGTTCTTTTTTGTAATTGATTTTCTCTTTCATACAGTTGTTAAGGAGATGAAATTTTCATCATCTACACAGATATCTGCATCCATATCGTTTCCCTTCCCCTCCCTGAAAAAATGGGCATTGGCTAGGTTTATATATATATTTTTAAAATAATAATATTTCCTGATACATTTTATTACTTTTTTATGGAATATTGGGCTAATTTTTAACAAAACCCTTTTTCTGGTATGTAAAAGGAAAAAAAATATCACTCAAGAAGAAATTTTGCTATTGATGAATAAATCAGATTCTGAACTTAGTAATCACTTGGATGATGACTATGCTGAGGACAAAACATATGAAACACATTTACTGGAAGGAGAATCAAGTTCAGATGAAAACGATGAAGAAAAACACTAAAATATTTGTAATGGAAAGAAAATTTTGGATTATTCTTTACCATCAAAAACTCATGTGAACCAGTTAATTTCATTGTTTTAGCTGTAGCCAATTCTTGGTTTTTAGTACAAACAATATGCAGAATCAAATAAACTATTAACTCAGCAACTAATCAAAACAATGCCAATTCAGTTTCAGTGAGCGTCTCCTTATTCATAGGCCTCACGGATATTTCGAGGATGATTCACTTGCGTCATAGATCTTGATATTAGTATATTTCTCCACTAATTTCCAGAAGAATCCACAGGGTCTCCAACAAGGTCACCAAGGCGCCAACTTTGACGTCAAAAATGATGCTAACTTGGCTCTATCGCCAAGTTTCCATTGAATCATCATAAAAATGTAAGTAATGGCGTTGCTTGCGAACATTACAATTTTTAACATAAAATAAATACAACATAAATTAATATAAACGTATTACACATCCAGATATATTATTTACACTACTTCTTGAATCCTTTACACCAAATTCGAAACTTTATTTTAAAAACTCATACACTAAGAAAAATTTGAAAAAATATAACCAAGTAGTTTGAAGAAGATCTAAATATTTATTTAAGTGCTTTTCGAAATAATTGATGCTAAAATTCTTTTCAATTGCTTTATTTTTTCAAAACAATTTAGACACATTGCTGCCTTAAGATACATTATGAATATATTCTTTTTAAAATATTGCAACATACATACAAATATATTAATATTTGTTTCCTTACTAGATTGACAAAATATATAAAATGTCCTGAAAGCTTTGTGATAGATTGTATTATTTTATCTTTTATAGGTGTTTATACCGTTAACTCATGTTTTTATACTTTTTATTCTATGCCCCGTCGAAAACTTTTATGTAAAAGATTTATTTCTCTCCATTATTTCTTCTTTTATCTGAACATTTTGTAAACTATTTCCAGAAAATAAGTCTTTAAATGCTGGAAAAAAATGCATGACTTTTATAATATCTTTGGGTTGACTCTTAAAGTTTTTCTAGAATGTTTTAAAAGTGCATTCTTTCTCTTATACACAAGAAAAATTTTTGATTGAATAAATATTTTTGTAAAGTTTTCTGGCACGGAGACATTGATATTGACTCAGTCACATTCTTAATCTGAAATACGTAAATAAAACACGATGCAAAAATAACAATGCTACAGGAGGAAGAAAGATATAATGTTGAATTAATATTTCCAAATTGCAATTCGTATTTTCCTCCTTTTTAAACTGCTTTTTAACAGCCATTAAGTTCACCCCTCTCATAAAGAATAAATCGTGGCATCCTAGAGGATCTCTGGGAAAACAGGAAAATTCGGCTCCCAAATTGCTTGAAGTGAAAAGAAAGGAATAGCGACATACACATCTCTACCACGTTTATAGCCACTTCTACCCCCACCTCTGGCAGACAGGAGACAAAGTAGCAAGAAAAAGTTTCCTTTTCAAATATCATAAAAAATAATTCTCCAAAAATTCAGGTTGAATTTTTTATCTTTCATAGATATTTTTTTCCTTTGCTCTCTTGATGCGGAATTACGCAGATTGTAGCCTAAAGGAAGAGGATGGAGAGCGGTGGTCTGCTCTCTGCTGTATCAAAACACCTCATAATGGTCTTCGCCAGGTAAATGTGGAAGCGCCTGGCCTTTACGGCTTACGTTCCCATCATAAATCCGTGAGCGCGCCGTTAGCGAGCCTTAACTTCCAAGGCTTGGGTGTAGTTACGCCATTGTACATCGAGTGAAAGATATAATTTGGAACAAAGGAAAGGTATATTCCGGGAAAGAAATGGGGCGCAGTTTTCTTTCTTTCTTTTTTTACTAACGTACTGAGAACATATTTTATTTTTGATCTAAAGCAAGAGAAAAAATATTGATGTAATGGGAACAAATCTTTTTCTCTCTACCATTACTATTATTTTTTATGCTTCTTTTTGTATCTCGAACGTACGAAGAACAGTTTGAGGAAAGTTGATGCGTAAAGATCATCCTTCAGATGAATAACAAGTCTTAAGCAGATTCATAAACTTGATAGGTATTTATTTAGGAAATAATTTTAAGGGCGCAAAAATTGCCAGTTTATGATTTTACTCAATCTTAAGAGTTCAGAAAAAGTATGATAGTAGGACAAAGCAGATAGTTTTAAACGAGAGTATAATTTTTTCAAGATGCCTTCGTAATATGTGGGTAAAAAATGTCTAAAATCTCTTTCATAAATACGAAAAAAAAAAATTCTGAAAATGTTTTTAACCATGTCCTTTTTAAAAAAGAACAATATATCATTTTGAAGACATTTTACGTTTTTTATTTGATGGAAATCTTAATGAAAGAATTCTGTTTTAAATCAAAGGTTTGAGTTGGTTTTTTGAACTCTCCATTTTTGATTTCTGTAAAAATATTAGAGGCTTAAATAATTTTGATGCATCATTTTTACAATTTTTATACGTAAGTAAACTTGTGAAATTGAAAGTTTTAAAAACAAAATAAGTAGTCAACGATGATTTAAATTTGTTATTTCAAAACTTCAGAAATTGAAGACAAATTCAGGGTACATTTCAGAAGTTAAATAGCTTATTATGTAAAACTTAATTATAATTCGAGTCATATAATGTTTGCATGCAAACGATGTATAAGAAAATAATATTGTAAAAAAAGAATGGCCATGAGAGATGATGAGGATAACACTTGCACTAGTGTACTAGTAAGATCTTAGAGATTTAGCAGTATATTCATCATGCCACAGCTATTTTTTATCAATATATATATATATATATATATATAATTCAAACCTATTTCTCAATTTAAGTAACGATGTATATATATATTTTTTCTTTTTTGAGAATTTTGGATCAAATTTTAATGAGAAAAGTAATACCAATATATATTCCTTCTCATCAATATATTACCTACACTTTAATTTGAGATTAAATTATGAAGTAACATTCAGATATAACATATACATACAAAAACTTTATTAAATATATTTACAAGCAATTTATGTCGTTAAAGTAGATTTATTTTAAAGTAATTCATATTAAATGTGTGAAATGATAAATAGAAAAATTTTTAAGTTATATATATTATTGGAACTCACAGTCCCACTGAGAGGAGTCCTACAACTGAGTCCCACATTATTCTCTGTTTCAAGACAGAAAATAAAGTACTCGAAAAGAAAGCAATATCTTCATTATCGCGTCATGTTCTTACTCTCTTAAAAATGCTCAATCCTGAAATTGACAGCAGACACAGAAAAAATCTTATTTGAAATGTGCAGACATTTACATAAAATAAATACAAATCACCCATTTGTGTACAATAGCTTATCATTCTAACTTAACAATTTATGTACATTTCAAAATATCGATAGAAACTCACTTTCCATCGTTTCTTTTTAAAAAAATGTTCTTGGATATCTTAGGTTCGGTCTCTTAGCCAAATTAAATCGTGAAATAAATCGTTTTAGTGTTGGATGTTCTATTATATTTCTTCCGTTTCACAAATAAGAATGTGCCGGAGGCAACCAAATCAGATAAGTCAGACCACACAAAAGTGTGGTGAGTGTTTCCGGAACTCTTACTTGAATAAGGCTTAGTTTTTCTTAATTGATTTCCACTTGGTTTAAATGAATAAACGTGCCTGGGGTAGAAGATAATACAATCCTTATCGGTTTCTGAAAAATTTATGTTTGCTAAGCAAGCTGCAAACTCCTTAACCCAATTTCCTAAACTTTTGCAGAATCGCTAAGAATGAAAATAACTAATGTGAACTGTAATGATCTGTGATAATAATGTGATAAGACATTGGTAAGGTATGTAAAAAGAACTATGGATAATTTTAAAAAACATGTATGAACCGAAATTTTAAAACGAATGCATTGCTTTTAGTTAAATCTATCTATATTTTTGAACATGAACGAAAGGTACTTGAAAAGCAATTAAAAATTTTTGTAATATAACGTACTGAATTTTCATAGCTTCTTCAAAGAGATTTTCATACGTGTGAGAATAGTCTTACTGGATAATTTTTATGGGGAAATTTTTACCAGAACCAATTAATTTCTTTTTTGCTTTAGTATATCAAAACATGTTTTAAAGTTTGATAAACCGTTGGAACTAAAGCCTTCACACTAAAAAAATAACACTTTCCTCCTGCTTGAATTAAATTTCTAATTTTCTTACTGATGGCAAAAAAAATCACTTTACGAAACTTAAACTCTATTAAACTAAGCAATTATTTTCAATTCTTTAAATTTCTTGCAAGTGAAACAAAAAAAGTTTTGCATACAAAGTTTAGATGATTGGCATTTATGTTAAAATAATTGTGGAAAAAAGCTTATATTGTGAATGAGCTTTTGCAGAAATAATGAAATTATAATTTTAGATACTTAACAAGTTCAATTTATAAAGTTCTAGGTCAGATTTTGCATAGTAAATTTATTAAAACTCTATTTTTCTTGATTGTTTCAAAAGTAGAAGTTGTAGGAAAGAGATTTTTTTTTTTGTAAAAATGGTAAAATTATGGTTTTGGTACATTATATATACAGGGAGTTGCCAAATTCAACTACAAAATTCAGAGGGGTGACAGTAGGCAGCATGAGGACGACTAATCATCATAAAACATGGGGTTGCAAAACACGTTCCATGGGAGTAATTCACAAAAATAGTTATAAAGGATGTAATGTTGAGTGGATTGAAAAGGGGCAAAAAGTGGTAAGAAATACATTTATTAGACATAAAGTATGCTTACAATACGAACAATGCATCATAATTGGATGTCAGAAATGCAGCCAGAAGGGATTGTCACAGGAATTGTTCGAAGTTGCGGCCACGTAGGTCATATCACAGCCGACACCAACGGTTAAAATACTGTTGAGAACATTCAATGTCCACTGGTGCTGGTGATGTCCACTGAAGCGACGACTATTCGTGCCATGAAATCTTCCTCTGTAGCCGCTGTCATCTCATGCGCAAGCGATTTTAGGAGTTACTGGAAGTAGAAATCGAGAGATTAAAATCCGGGAAGCATGCAGGACAATTAATAGTTTAGTCGCATTCAATCCACTCTTCGAGATATGAAACATAAAGGTGGTTTCGCAACGCAATCGAAAATGTTCTGGTTCACCGTCACTCATGAATCACACGTTTTGGTGCTTAGTGGTTGTTACTCACTGCAGAAACTCCTACAGCCATGGAAAATTTTCACTCATGAAGGTTTCTTCAACCCTACCACGGCGCTCCAAATCCCCGCATTCGTTTGGCTATTCTCCCCGTCAGACTCAATGCCATCCCGAGGGCTACTGTTATCATGATTTTCACTAATCAAAAGTGGTTTCCGACCCCATGTTCTAAGGTGATTTGTCGACACCATGCTGCCTAATACCACCCCTCTGAATTTTCAGCAACATCTTGTATATATAATTTCATTTTATAAAATTCAAGGATTTCTTAAGATAAAAATATTAAAACCATATTTTCTCTCTTGTTATTTTTATAAAATTCCTTATTTCATACTAAAAATAAACATCTTGACTTCTAAGGAAGTTTATAAGTAGACATAGATATATTTCTTCATTTCTCTCTCTTAAAACAGATTTCCATTATCCATTCATTAATATATGATTATGCATTCTGAAAATACTCCAATATTTACAGACCAAGTATTCAAATCGAAAGCATGCTGGAAGGCTTCAAGAAAATCATTAAGCCATACAGATGCAAGAGTCATGATTTTCCAGCTTCTAAAATTTACGATTTACAAATATTTATTTACAGGAAATGAGCTTAATTGCAATGTTCTATTTACGATACTTTGTGGGGCTAAAGAAAACAATCAATAGTTTATCATAATAACATCACTGATGAATTGATGCTTTTCTCTGGAAAAACACAATATGCAGAGTTTTTGCATTTATATTTAAAATCTATCATGAAATATTTTCTATGCTAGTTGAAAATTTAAAAATTAACTCTTAAATTTTATCAGAATCTACTAATTTTTCTAAGAAATTAGAAAAATGTATGCTGAGGAAAAAAAAGACTCCCTGATAAAATTAGCATTTTATGCATCAAAATCATTATGAAATGCATGTGTTAGTATGTCATGAAAGCATTACTTGAAAAGCAAAAGTGCATATTTTGACTATGTTCTCTACAATTTATTTAAAGATGATGCAATTAAAGTGTTATTTGAATATGAAAAGTGAAAAAATTTATTTTATAGAAGTGTTGATAAATCTGACAGTGAGTGAGTGAAAGTGATGTTTAATGGCGCAAGAGCCAATTTTGGCTATACTGCGCCGCACGTTTGTTGGTAAATCTGAAAGAGGAATATCTATATTAATAAAATTTTTTATAACTGTTATTCACAATACCATAATTAGGAAACATGATAAAGAAAAACGCCAGAAAACATAATTCGATCAGGACAAAAAGAATTTCGATAGGACAAAAAGATCAACAGATTTTTCTAAAAAACATTTTTCTATCATCTAAAAAACACGTAATATAAAAAAAATAAGTGAATTTCTACTTAGGTCACAAAAGAAAATTTTATTTTAGTTACTTTTTATTAAGTAGTTACAATCAATATAAATATGTATATACATATGACAGAATCACAATATTAATTGACCAAATAGAAAACGATTTTTCTTGCAACTTTCCCAATTTTCAACAATAAAATCAATTAAATTCTCTGTTCTTTTAAAATAAATAGCCAATAATAATCTTAACTAACACACATAAAAATAAGACATTTACCTTTGACTTCAATTAGAACTTTTGCTGCAAAAAAATGACAATCCGATTAAAATGGCAGTTGAAAACGCAACTTCAGTTTCAAAACTATTCTTCTTCCCTGCTATAAAATACTCATCATAAAACCCTACTTTCAATAAGCCAGAAAGAGTGGAATAAAAGAATGTTCCTGCTAATTACCGTCAGAATATTTGTAAAAAATGGTTATTCTGAAAATTTTAAAAAGAGTGGCATATAAGATTGTATATAAAAAATTTATAATCCATTATATTATTAAAATTTCTGAACCATTTATCATAGATATCTTTCTTATTTATCATAGATTTCATTTCATGTGTTTGGAAGTAATTAAAAACTTTATTTCATAATTACTAAAAAGACAATAAAAAGCTGGTTGATTTTGATTCATGTTATACTCTGTACCTGAGAGAGGACTATTGGTGTCGGATCATTTTTTGAACCATGGTCAAGTAGCCAGGGCAAGACCTGAGTTTGCATTTATCTCACCAAACATCCACATCATGTCAAAAGGAGGATTGAGTTTCAACAGATTTAACGTCCCTCCCCTTTTGCACAGTGGGTCCTGAGTGGTACGCCTAGAACGCTGTCCATGAGTTTGTGACCATAACTCCTCGATTAACGTGGACTTATAACAAATGCTCAAGCAACCTTTTAAATTTTGCTTGACCATGGTTCAAAATTACTAGGTCCTTCGCCAAAATCCCTCGAGAAGCTGAATAGTGCGACGTTAATATTCAATCACTCACCTTTGAAATCTTTATGACTGGATGGTGTTTGTTGAATATTTTGTTAATATAAAAGTATAGAAGAAAATACACAAAATAAATTAAATCTTACAGTCATGATTACAGAATTTTAAACATATCAGAAATGATCTATAATATTTCTCCCCAAAACGTGCATTCATATTTCAAAAGTGTATTTTAATACCTCTTTTTTCACAAACGTTCCCAAAATCGAAAACGATATTAAAGTCTAGCGGGTTTTGAAAAAGTCGATTTAAATTTAAAATTGTCACAAGTAACCAGGTGCATATTTTTTGCTCTCTTTCTTCTACCTCCCCTTATATGGTATTTCCCCCTAAATGTCAATTGATAGATTGATCTGCGAAAAAGCAAAAATAAAATAAAAATAAGAAAAATGAAACTCAATTCACCCCTGTCAAATAAGAAATCTCCCACTCCAACTCGGAAAAGTAATATTTGTTCCCCCTGCATTTAAAAATGCAGCTTAAGTTATATATATATATATATGAAATCCTATTTGGTCTCACGCTTCACTTGGCGGGTAGAGGAGTAATACTATCGTTAGAGCTGTATAAAAACACGCGTTTCCTTCCGTCACCCTCTGAGCAATGTGTGCGATCCCGTTTACATTTCAACCTGAGAATCGATGATATCCTTTTTGGAACCTGACCAGCTATACGCCAACAGGGAGATAGTCTTTCTCCCCCACTCTCTAACTGGAAACCTAAGCCTATACACAATGCTAAACTGCTCCCCATACAGTACACATCAGAAACCGTCATTTACATAAAGTTCACAGCACCCACTGATCTAATTCGTACTTCAGTTTGATCTAGCTTCTTGTCATTATTGTCCTGTTACAGACAGCTCTTCAGGGTTTGTAAGCATGCTACGTCATGGTTGTTAGGAATGCTACATATATTTTTACCCATTTCAGTTAGGTTTTTGAAAAAAATTTTCTAGCTCTGGAGAAAAATTTTTTTCAAAAAAAACAAAAACACATGAAAAAAATTTTAAGAACCCGGTTAAATTGGGAATATTTTGGATATGTTTGCAAATCTTGAATCTTCTTTCTTAATAGAGATAAAATTACTTTAAGTAAAAGAGAATGGGTATATATTTTTGATAGGCAAAAATTTAAAATTTTCCATTCTATTTTGATGGATTTTTTTTGTGTTTCGTTTGGATTTTTTTTTAATGGGGAAACAGTTTTCGAAGAAAAATATCAGTCTTTCTTTGAAAATTCTTTCGATTAAATATACGCTTTCTCTGTGACATTTCTTTCCCCATTATGACGAGAGTTTTGTTATTTTGGAGTTGGAAGAGGTTCCAGTAGCGTAAGTGAACGCTATTAGAGTGTCAATTTCCATTTTATCGAAAAATGTTTTTCTTGTTTTCCATTTACATAACGCATGTCTCATAATTGTACTTTTACAGAGTGAGGGAAAAAATTCTCTACAAATTTCAAATAACTTTTTTCTTCATCTTGACTGCAGCCACTGCTTTTGTCGAGATGATGTCATGTTACTTCAAAAAAAAATATATATATTTCCAGATTTTGTTATTTCCATTCCTTTTTTCCTAAACGTTTGTATTAACGTCTCATTTCGTACAAAAGTACGATAAACTTTTGCGCGTGTTATACTTTTCTCTCTTTTTTTAGAGGAAAAAAGTTTTCTCATTGAATACTGAAGAAAAAAGATTGATTTTTTTCTCCATTTTTGAAAAAAGAAACACGCTGTTTAGTTGAAGTTTTCAAAAAATAAAAACTGAAAGTTAAAACTACTTCAAAGAAATGGCAAGGTTTCAAACTGTCTTGCTTGAGCGAACGAAACGTTCAATTTCCAAATCACTAAACAGACGCATTGCTGTGATAATGACGTTGCGTTTCAAAAACTTTTTTTTTTCATATGACGCTCCTACATATTAACCTTAAAATAGCGTGATAAACCGGGTTAAAATACTTTTTTTCTGAAACGAAAATTAAATTAATTCAGCAGCAAATTTGTTTATATTTTAATTCTCTTTTTAAAGGAAAAAACGTTTTTTGGTTCATTTAAGATCCGTATTTTGAATTTTAACCATTTTAAGCTGCACACAAGAACTTATATAAATTTTCTTAAAATCTAATTTGTCATGTTTAGTACTTAAACAAAAACTCTTACAAAATGGGTTTTTCTTGGAAATTTTGCTCACGAATTAAAAAAAAAAAATACTTAGTTTTACCTTCTTATTTAAATAAAGAACGGTTGGTTAATCTCTTGAAGAGAGAATATTTAAAAGAACATTTGTATTAAAAACTAATTGTGCAACGAAGTTTGACGGGTCTAAGAGAATTTAGAGACTAAAAAAATAATTTTGTACATGTAGAAGAAATTGTTCCATTATTAAGAAATTTAAAATACATCAACACATTATTAAAAATTACAATGCCTATAAAAGCTATCACGATTTTTTTTATTAATAATGTTTAAAAAAAAACAAAAAAACACAAAGCAAAAAAAAACTGTAAAATTTAAATAAGTGAATTTTTTTTATCTTATTTCAAGAAATTGGAATTATTTATAGCCATATATGATTTTCATTGTAGTATATTTTCTATGTACATAAAACAAATATTTTTTAAATAATACTTTTAATAAAGATTTCTCTCAGACTTTCTAATTTTATTGGATTCATTTAAATTATAAATGCTGTTAAAGTATTAGATTGATGATTTATTTCTTTGTCTTATTCCTTATGATTAAATGTTAACAAAATAATTGAAGTAACTGTATTTTTTTTTCATTGTAAAATCACTTGTAAGAATATTTATGTTACATGGAAATGTTTAGTAAAGGTACCAAATAAAAAGCAATATAGTAATAAACAAAAAAAGTTATTGACTTTTGTCATTAAAAACTCATTTCTGATTCTCGTCTATGGTACAGAGGTAAAAATAGTGTGGAATTTATTTCTACTATTCAACTCCAATTTAAAAAATGTCTGCAAATTTCATTTCTCTATTGAGTTTATTTAATAAAGAAGAAAGTTTTGTAAAAAAAATTGATTTTTATTTTAATATTTGCATACTATGAATTGCTGTACTATGATACGAATAAATAATAGTTTTATGTGAGGCGATTTAAAGAGTGAAATATAGAAAAGCGTAACTTTCAGAAAATTTAATAACTAGTTATAAGAGTGAAACAAAAAAAAGTAATTTTCAGTAAATTTATTAACTAGTTTTACACTAGTTATAATTAGTTTTCGTAATTTCTCCTCCAAAAAGTAATTATTCAGTTTTGTTTCCAAACTTCCTTTCAAATTTGAGAAACTCTATTTTGCGTATAATGTAATTTTGTACTTTTATAAATAGTTTATCGGATTCTTTATCAACTATAATATAAAGATAAGACTTTAAAAATTTTAAGATAATGGATATTAGCAATTAAATACTGATTTTAAGTGTAAAGGAAATTTTGGATATTTTTTTTTCAAGACAATATTTTTTTATAAATAAAAAGGAACAGTAAAAATAATTTAATCATAGCGCATTTTCCAAAAAATTGAAATTGGTATATATATATATATATAGCTCATCTGCTTTAAATTTATTAATTTTCTCTTTTATCTATTTACTAAAACATGCATAATTTTATCTAAGTAATTGATTAAGAAATAAAATTAAAAAGATAATCCAGTCAACAATTCCTTTCTGAATAGAGAATCCCTTAGAGAGTGAGATTCGATTAGATCTCGGCGTTGAGCATGATTTGCGTAATTCATGCCTGGAGTCCTATGTTTCATGATCGACGTCTAAATGAAATAGTTGGGAGTGCGCTCATTTGGACAGTCAAATGGTACACATAAGTCATTTCCTACCCACTGCAGAAGTTTCTATCTCACGATTGAATCTTAACAACCCTAGAATATGTATATGTATGCTCTAGTCATTAAACTATGGTTTGATTCGTGCCCTGCTCATTCCATTTTGTGCATTTAATCACATCACTGTACGATTTTATCCTTTGACATTTGCGTTCATCTAATCGCCCCCCCTCTAATAATGCGTGTTTACTTACAACCCAACGTCCAGGAGTTTCGACAGAGTTTAATACTTGCTCCATATATCAAATCCTACGCAACCATGACGACCAACGACGGTATGTGAAATAAAACAGTCGCAAATGATATCACTGGGACTCAGAATTGAAAGCTAATAGTGTATGTTGAATAGTGGAACGGGGATTTTTATTGGCAGCCCTGGCTTTGAATAGAGGTTTCCTTAAATCAGAGTATAATTTTGAGAAAACTGAATGGAGATAAATAATTGATTATGAACATGCGACCACGAATAACTTTTGATGATGCCATTTTAAATCTTTTAAATAACTCAAGGGACTCACCTAGCTATTTTGAGTGTCAAATTAATTCTGATGGTTTGATGAAAGTAGAAAAAAAAGCATTTCATTATGCGCAATAAATACCTTATAAAGTCAACCGTAATAGACATCAAGTTGGGATATTGTTTGATTATGAATTAGGAAAAGGAAAGATAAATTTGTTGCTGTTTTGAATTTTTTCTAAATTTAAAATCATATTATTTTGAATTTTCTGTAATTTGTAATACATTACTGCAGCTGTTAAATAATATGTCTCACCTATACTTTTAGTTTTTCAAATAAAAATATTCTATTGATATCAATAGAAATATGTATATAAAAGTTCAATTAATTTGAGATATATATATATAGGTAAGAAGTACATTAAACTTTCACAAAACTCTCACAAAAACATTAAAATTTCATATTTTCAGTTATATAAACAGTGATGTAATATATATTACATAGTTACAATTTTTCTCATGCTAGCAGCTTCTTTCTGTTTTTCTATGTTTTTTGGTATTTTATAAATAACTGAAATACTTTCATTCTTGGTATGAAATCTTTTTGTAGTACAACTGATATCAATTATTGAAGGAAATATATTTTAATGAGGCAGAAAATGGCTTCAAAAGGATTAAATTACAATGAAAACTAAGTATTTTAAAATTATAGCTACAATAATTTATCATTAAACAATGTTATCTCATTTCATTACTTTACATCGCATAAGTCACTTAAATTCTCATTCTCTTGTATTTGAGCAGTTATTTGGAGAGCAAATATTTTAACAGAAGTTTAACAATATAAAAAAAAATATCAAAATAGGTTTAGTCTTTCGAAAACTTTTCGTCCTATTTAATTGCACGTATATATGTTTAATTACATTATTTTCTAAAATAACATTTAATAATTACATTCCTTAAATTAAATGTAGGAGCAGATCTCCCTAAATTGTTGTTTTCAATAATTATACGTGAATGAAATAAAGAGTTAGGCAATATATAAGATAAAATTTTTCTATTTCTAAAATGAATCATTACTCTAATTTTAAAATCATATCAGTTATTAAAAGGCAAATACCACTTAGTATTTAATTATTTAATTTTATTAATTCAATTTTTTTCTAGGCATTATGATTCAAATTTAAGACAACGAATCCTGGAGAAAAAGCTATAGTTGGCGAACACATGACAGTAATTGACATTTTTAAAATTAACGGAAGTAATTTTGCAATAGGAGATGTGCAAAAGTTAAGAATAAGTGATAATTATATAAAGGTGTAACTAACAAATTACAGTAGTCAAAACAGCTTTCCCTTTTCTTTTCCACTGTAAAAACCTTTCCTGGATCTTTTATATGGAAGATAAAAAATTATTCTAGCAGTGAATATAGTCAACATCTAAAAAAAATGCAATCTATCCCAGGAAACTGACGACATTCTTGTATCTTTCCCCCAAAAGCGTGAATAATGGCGTATTGAGAAGAACGTCAATCAAGGTCAGATAAGCTTACGTTAATCGCTTTTTCCGCTTTTGCCCTTCACCAAAGAAGGAAAAAAAATCACTCCCTTGTTAATCGATGATCCTCTTGCACTCTAGCACGAATAAGATCTTCTTCGCTTAATTGTTCTAATATCCCTGTTCATCGTAAATGTCCCTTTTAATAATATTCTTAGAAACGATTCCTTTGTGAAGTTGTAGCCTTTTGATGGTACAAAGGCACAATGCGTGAGCTATTATCTCCAAGGGCCTAAGCTACTTTCTTCAAGTTCATTATTTTGACTTAATCCAATTCAATTTCTCCTTTCTTAATTTAATTTCCTCAGTTAAAATTAGCGGCAGCCTTACTAGTTGTGTATTTTTCATTATGGGGACATGGTAATGAATCTATTGTCTTCTGATAAGTCATTGAGACATTAAACTTGAGATTCTTTTCGTGACTTTTTCTCTTCTTCGCCCAACAAATGAATTACTCTTCAGTATAAAGCATAAGAAATAAAGTGAATTAGAAATGAAGGACTAAATATTCTTGGAAAATGATACTACTGCATTTCAAAATGGAAATGTGAATTTATGGAAAAGAAATGATTTTTAAAAAGATGATCTGTATTTTGCTAAATAACACATTAGAAAATAGCACGATCGATATATATTCAATTAAATTAATGAAAAAATCTTATTTACGAAAACTGAACTTTGTTTTCTGTGAAATATATGAAAGAAATGTATCGCTAATTTTTCATGTGTTTATCTGATTGAATCAAGATATTAAAATTAGCAATGCGTAAAATTACAAGATTTTATTAATTATTTTTCCAGAAACTATATAAAAAAAAAATTCAAATTTAAATCTCACTAAGAAAAATTATTTTTTAACAGTGACTAAAAATATCGCTCAATGAATAAATTAGTTTCTTTTGAAATTTACAAATACCATTCAGCTGTAAGCTTTCTTTAATTATTTAAAAGAAAATAAATTGATCTCTTCCGAGAAATATTAGTTAAAAAATGAAAATTCAAGGATTTTCAAGCAAAATTATCCATAATGAAATTTGTTTTTGTAATTTGCAGCTCTTAAAACATATCAAGTTATGAATGTTATCATTAAATATAAATGCATCTATACATTAGTGGGAAATGCAAATAAATAAACAAATAAAAATGTAGAGTGTTTTAAATGATTTTCTTAAGAAGATAGAAAATCCTCAATTTTTAACTTCCATTTTAAGAAAGCTAATACTTCAAAAATTCTCACTTTGGGAATAAATTACAGATTAAATAACATTTTTACAAATCCAATACATACTGTTCAAAACTTTTGAATTCTTAATTAAATTCTAAGCATCATCCTTTTCAAGGTTTATAATCTATTAAATCATCACTAGATATTGTGAGTGATAACAAACGCATTTCATGTTGCCACTCTGTGTTAATGTTTCAAACCCATTCATTGCAATGATATATAAATGCTCCATTTTTCTCGATATATATCGCATTGTGTTATAAAACAGCTCAAGCAGTGAATGTGTTATAAAGTGATTCTTGAAAAAGCAATAAATCACATTTTCTATCACTGAGAGAGATCATTTAACTGCTATACAGTCTAAGGAATCGATCATTTTAGGCACAAATACCATGCGAATACATTTTTCAATTTAACTGATAGAACCAATAGATATTGATTTTTGTTGTCACCTCTTACATCTTCAGGTCATTGAAATTTTAGAAAAAAGAAGTATGGGATATACTGAATTTTCTAACAAGTTTAGATTTCTGAGTAGTGTTTGTGCATGAATGACTTAGAATGATTGATTTTTCTTCAAGAATGTCAATGATGTTGAACATAAAATTCAGTAAAGTGACGGAGTAATTTTAAAATCACTTCATTTATTATTACGTACTCTAGACTTTTTCGGTATATTAAGAAATGTAAATATGGGAATCAAACATTAATGAAAATGTGCTTCAAGCAAAAGTTATTATTTGAACTACAAGGCATTCTCCACACTTTTCTTGCTACTTCGAAGCGAAACGTTGCTAAGAAATTAATTAATCGAGATCAAATATTTTTTAAATAAAAATACAAATTTATTTTAACCTTTGGATTTTATACCTAAAAAGAATTGAAAATACTATTCAGAAAATAAAGAAATATTTTATTTCTATTTTTTTATATTGTTGATTATAATTCTATGAGTATCGCATTCAATTTCGTACAATTTTAGAGTATTTAAAAAGATTATACGTACAATGTGGTATCTTATTCAAAAAAAATGTTTTTCAGATGATTTTATAACATTGTATTAGCATCAACAGTGATTAAAAGAAGAAAATATCTGGAAATTCAAGAATTAAATAAAGTCTAAGAAACAATCTTATTATCAAGTAGAATCATTATTAAAAAAATCTGGGCATACATAAGCTCCTTATTTTCAATATAAACTAATTTTTTGTGCCGGAAAACACTTTCATGCTATGATAAGTTATCTTCACGTATTAGTTATTATTATACTATTCAACATTCATTATTCTAAAAAAAAGGCAAAAAAAAAAACAAACTATTGCATTGAATTGTATTTACATTCCAAAAAATATGGTAGGCACGAATGGAAAAAGCTGAGTAAAATAATTGCAATCACACAAAAAATGCAATAAAAATTTATTAGGAAACATGTTTTTTTATAGAAATAAAAGCATATGTAACTTAAAAACTAGCTAAACACCAAAAGAAGTTGAAGACAAAAAACTTAGAAGTGTATTTACAAAAACAATACTTAAAAGAAAATCACTCTTCCTTTTTGGTAGCATATTTTTAGAAACATGTTGCTTATTAAATGTTTGTAAAGTAGAGTTTTAGCATGGAAGTGTTCTGATGGGTTATATTCCTGATAGTTATTAGAATTAAGGTAAAATTTTGACACATTAGGCAAAATATCAGAGTGTATGCTTTTTTATAATCACAAAATCAAAATTAAAATAAAGAACTCCTCTTGATTACCATTGCGCTTGGTTGTTTTTACTAGTTAAAGCACTCATCTTGAGATCCTGATATGATGCGAATGTTAAATATTTGAATGATAGTATTATTTTTTTTTTTTGGTTTTAAAGTAACTAGGCATTTTGCATGAAAATCATTGTTTTATTTGCACAAGTATTACTTAGAGACTCAATACTCCAAACATGACCTAAGAATTATTTACTTTTATTTTTATTTAATAATACTCTTTGAATTATTATCAGGTGACCGAATACTATTTCTGTACCTTTAAAAAATAGAAGTTTGAAGAAGTAAACTGAAAAATGTAAGAAAGCAAGTTTTCTAACTTGACCGCGGCCCATTAATTCTTACTAAAAACTTTTTCGAAATCAATTTTATTCTTCGTTAAAGAAAAATATAGCGTTTTACTACTGAAAAGTAGTTAATATATTTTAAGAGTTATTAAAAAAGTAATAAGCAATTTTAATGTTTAGAGCTTCTCGTATTTTGTTTTTTTATTAGTCATTCACTTTCTTTCGATTATAGCATTCGTATTATATAAAGAAATACATTTGATTTTTTTTTTACCTTTTCCTTTTTATTTAGGTACAATCTATAATGTGATTGATTAAAATGTAAGGCCCTCGAATTCGAGAGCGTTTAGCAGCACCAGGATCACTCGGTAGAATGATAGAAACAACACTGTCCATATGCTCGCAAGCTTGACAGCACGACTACGCAGTCACATAGCACACAGTTAATTCTCTGAAAAGAGGTGATTGGTTATTAAAAATATGCACTTAAATTAAATATGGTACTATCCTTACTAATATCATAAACGTGAAAGTTTGTATGGATGTTTGTTACTCTCACGGAAAAACAACTAAATGGATTTTAATGAAAATTTACAATAATATAGCTTATACATCAGAACAACACATAGGCTATAATTTATAGAGTGAAGCTTAGAAAATATAATGATAATTGTCAAGAAAGTAGGAAAAAATTCTACCATCTGCAAGAAAACCATTGACAACATATATCTATCTTTTTTGTGTGAAGCAAAACTTACCCTTTTGTTTTGTCTACTCCAGGGGTGTCCAACACGCGGCCAGCGGGACACATGTGACCACCAGTACATAACTGACAGTACAACCGACTCTTTTGAATTTTTTTTTAAATATCAGGTTTTTAAAGTTTTTTTCATTTTGAAATTCATTTGAGAGGAAATTTATATGTATAAATATAAATCTACAATGTATTTGCCTGTTACCTGTTCTTGTTTTAAAATATATCCTTTTTGATAGTAGAAATGTCCTTTAGATTAAAAAAGATTTATATTTTATGAAACATTTACATTTGATTTTTCTATAATAAATTACTTTTTTAATAAATTCCAAATCGTATTATGTATATCCTTTACTATGGATGGTACATGATTCTCTGTGTGTGCGACTTTCATTTCTCCTCCTCCTTTTCTGTTTGAAGTGCCCAAAAAGCAAGAGGCAGTCAGAGATGTTTTTTAAAGTTTAAAAATATATTCAGGACGATTAAGGTAAAGGGCAACGTATACTTAATCGTTTGCGCGAATGACAGCACTATCAAATTTCAACAATGAGTACCGAAAGATCAATTCAAAGGAAACACCGTAATTTTCAAGAAAATGGCAACTGTAATATTTTAAACATTATTTGATCATTGCATTATTCTATTATATAAACATTATTATATTATCTATGTCTATATACATGAAAAATAATGAAAACAATAATAATAATTCATTCTCTTTTAAATTTTCACTCAATAAATGTTTTTTTTTCCAAATCTGATATAAAGGTACATATTTTTATGTGTGGCCCGCGAGATTATAGTATTTTTTCGAAGTGATCCACAAGGTTATTTGGGTTAGACAACCCCTGGTCTACGCCATGCATCAGTGCGCTGGCTTTTAATTTATTTCTTTGATCAGTGTAATCACTATTTTTTATTATTTCATAATAAAACTAGATTTCGAAGGGAGAGGTGGAGGCAAGATTTTAACATAACACAACAGAAAGTAATATTAATGTATTACACTTCCAGATACAAATTATTTACACTATTTTAAGCTTTCATTACACAAAATGTAACAATGTGTTACGTTTGCTAAGCAGAGATAAGTTTAGGAAGGGTTTTCAAAAATCGACTAACAAGAGAGTTACGGGGAGTCATAAATAAATTTTAAAAAAATCCCTTTTATCAGCTATTAGATCTACAGACTTAAAATTTAACAAATGTGTTTTTTTTGTTATTGTTCAACTGAGATATGCAAAAAGCTTTTTTTTTTATTTTTTGTTTTTGTTTAATTTGCAATTCACGTAAAATTAACTCATTAAAAACTTCTTTATCCTTCAATCTTTATTGTTAATTTTTCAGTTTATCCATGTGAAGAACGGGTATACCAGATAGTTTCTAAATAAACGTCTTTATAGTGTTTTAAAATGACATTTTAAATTAATTGTAACGTATTATAATTGCTTTTTCGGAGTAATAACCTTTCATATTTGACAATTACTAGTTTTTAGTTTTTAAGGCAATCGGCTCTACGAAGTGTATACAATTATTTAAGAACTTACTTTCAGTATTATTATTTTATAAATGTATGTGATTTTAATAGTATTAATGATATCTTTATTTTTTTGTTTGTGATCTGAGTTTATTAAAATGAATGTGTAGTTGGAAACATGCGTGTTTTCATACAATATTTCTCTCCTTTGGTGCTTATTTACTTTATTAAAAATTCAAAAATAATACTATTTAAACTATTTATGCAGAATTGAATCCTGAAATTCATTTATTTTAATGTGTAATAAAAATTGCTGACAATCTACTATCAGGAAAATTACTTTTAAGCATTAGAAATAATTAATTCCAATTATAATGTGATCTTGCATTACATGTAGAAGCTCAAGGACTGGATTCTCGTTAATTAATTAGAGAATAATCAACTTGGCCAATTTTTTAAATTTTTGATTTTAAATTGCAATCGATAATTATCACAAATATTAACCAGAAACGCATGTCCGGTAAAGATTTTAATTTGAAAGATACTAGTTGGAGAACCATAAATCTCAAACTCGTTCACATACCATTCTTCATCCAAATAAAAATACTAAGAAAAATTCACTGTAGAACTAAATTTATAAATTCAATTTACATATACTTTTATGAAATAATGATGTATTTCTAGTATCGATAACATATTTAAACATTATAAGGGAAATCTTTTCAGTCCGTAAACAATGCTCAGAAGATACTCAATTTAAATTCATGAACTGCAAAGGCGAGATAAATTTCTTTATCGATTTTATTTTAATATACTTGGATCTTCTTATCTGTGGAAGCGTAAGAGCTTGATTCAACCGTTACAGAATCATATAAACTAAAATAAAAAATCTTTTTTGAATACACTATCTGAAATTGTTTTTAAAAAATAAAATTTATTTCCACTTCAACTTGTTTCGTTGAATAAACTCATTTTCGAATGCTGTGTTTCATTTTAAGGATTTACTTCTGATATTGAACTTTTAAATTGATATAAAAAAAATAAAGTCAATGAAAAAAGTAATTATATTTTATAAGAAAATTATCAAAAATACAATATTGTGAATAATAAGTCAGAATTTTTTTTACTAATTTTTATTTTTATTTTAAAAATGCAAAAATCTGTATTATTGTGTAATATTGTTTTGGTTTTAAAGAAATGAAATATAATCTAAAAATGAGATAGTAATTTATATATTACTGTCATATTTTTTTGGAATTAATTAATAATGAACCATATGAGTACGAGTATATATTTTTTTTTATACATCAATATATTTATAAGGCTATACATTCTGTAGTACCTTTTTAAATTATATCATTTTTTCATATATTTTTCAACTAGTTTTTTTTATAATTTTTATTTGGGTGTTTAATGCATTTATATTACTCTATGTTATATTTATTTCATGTTAAAATTGTACTATTCACAAGCAATGCTACCCCTTACGTTATAATAGCGATTCAATGAGAACTTGGCAAAATCTTGGCGGTAGAGCGAAGTTGGCATCATTTTTGGCGACCAAGTTGGCGACTTTGGCGAGTTCGGAACCCTCTGAATTCTTCTAGAAGGTAGTGGATCTCTCCATTAACGTCACACTCGATCACACGAGCTGTTATATTTCTGGATGTTTCTGCCACGCCTATAAATAGGAGGGCCAGCCGCAACCAGTGAGTCTGATTTTATACAGCGAATAGTGAGGATTGTTTTGACTAGCGGTTAGCTCGGCTGTGCTTGTGAATAATCTTTTACTTACGTGTATTTTTAAACACTGATGATTGTTTTTGATTGCTGTTGAATGTGTGATGACCTTCGGGGATTTACTCTGTGAATATTACGGCTGAATCCAGTACTTAAAGGATTGGATTTTTGATAATAAATTCGTATCGCTCTTAAAGAACTGTTTATTTTCTTTGTGATTGTTTTGCATAAAATCCTCGAATCCGGATCTACGTAACAATATATATATATATAGTAATATAAAATAGAAGTGAAGAAGTACTAAAACCTACAGTGCTATATATATATATATATATTAATCTTGTAATAAATTATCATAAATTTATATATATAAATTTTGAATAAGTAACATAAATTTTCTGAAATTTCATATTTTTGTTGTTCAATGTGCTTAATTTGATTTTAAATGTATGTTTGGGCAGATATTTGAATTTTGGAAACTAGCCCGTATTTTATTAATCAATTTATTGAATTCGTAACATATATTATAGAAGTAATGTTTACTTACAAATGCACATTACTTAGTTTTCTATTTTTAGTGTGTTTCCTTAATCTACTCGTTTTATATTTTAACTTCTATTATTTTCTTAGAGGGAAAACACGCATAGAAGAATGCTTAATTGTAATGAAATTTTGTTTGTGAATCAAGAATTTTAAAATGAGTTACTTTATTTAAACACACACACGCGCATGCACTTATGCACATAGTCAGACAATTAGAAAAAAGACTGGTCATAAATAAATAAGCATTAATTCGCCTTATAATATAAGATAAAATATATAGAGAGTAGAAAAAATTATGAAAATGAATTTTGATTTAATAAGCAAAGGAAACTGAGAACTGTTTATATAGGCGTTAGACATCAAGTTTTAATGACTATAGTCAACCTCACATGATATATTTTTAGTGTAAGCAAAAACCTAAGTAAACAAAATAGATTGAACCTCAAAATTTATTTAAAATATTATAAAATAGGCACATTCTCAAGTTTCGGAAGAGTGGTAAGATTAAATCACGAATGTACTGAACAAATAAAAATTCCAGAACGATATTGCAGCAACTTATTTCTATATTCTTGTTGTTTCTAATCCTCTGATAACTGATGATGTTAGACAGGATCCAAAAAATTATTGACTATAAGAAAGTCTAACTTAAGAAGAGGATTGTAATAAGACTTTGTCTAGAAAGGCCAAGGCAACCAAGAAAATACTCTGCATTTTTCTGATGATTACATCATTTAGTGCAGATGATAGAATTTATTTCCCTGATATAACAACATGTACTTAAAGGGTGTCTAGACAGTGCTGTATCTTTTTATTAAAATTGAAAGATTTTGCAAGTGTTCATAAAAACTATCCTTGAAAATGATTCCTAAGTATCTTTACTGTCTGGTTGTCATGAAAGTAATAGTAATACCATCTATGCGTAGAAAAGAAGTAATTTATAAATGAAGGATAAGTATAGAAGAGGAATTGAAGAAAAAATTGTTAAATTTTGTAAATAAACAGTTGAAGTTTTTAAAAAATGTAATATAATTATTATTTTAAGAGTTCATTGTTAAGATATATTTTTAATTAAAATTTAAAGGATGCTTTTGTTTTAACAATTATTTATGGTATTTAATCATAGTTTTTATCTGGTTTCTGGTTTCTCAGTAGTTAAATTACTATTACGGTGCATATGGTTTCTAAAAATAGGAGTATGTATGTTACTCTTCTAAAAATAACTTAAATAATATATGCAAGTTAAAATCGTTTCTTATAATATACATATTGATGTACAGTAAGGGATGTATATATTAGTTATATTTAAATAGCAAGAATGATTATATAATTGGTAATATTGTTTGCTAAAATTAGTTTGAGATATTTAAGATTTATATAAATTATATATAATATTAGGTTTCCCTTTTTTATTTTTATTAAAATTATAGGATTATAAATATAACGATATAAATGCTGCGAAATATTACAAATACAATTTTGTTCTTTAAACTTTAAATGATTATTGACTTATGGATTTCACTTCATATCTATATTGCAATAAGTATTTGGCTTGTTTATATATGGTGCGAGATTTTTCCATTCAAAAGAACATATATTTTTTAAGAAAAAGTTAAAAGAGTAAAAAAAATTATTTAACTCTAGAAACTGAAACTTAGTATATACCTATATTGCCCAGAAACAGTCAAAATGACTGCATTGTGAAAGAATGATTCATGTGTAAATATATTAGCTTAAAATTAATTTTTAATATTTTGTTATATTATTTACAATCATATAACAAGTTATTAGTAAATATTAACAGTAAAAAATTTTTCTTCACTTGGAAAAAAAATATATTCTAAAAAGTTCTAAAAATTGTTCATTATATATGTATTTTTTTTCTAATTGAAATTAAAAAGCAGTCAAAATGACTTCCTTTGGGTAATCTTGTGTTAATGCACAAATTCTTCGATGAATCTTAAATATATATCGTTAATATTGATTGCATTGAATACGTCTTCCAAATCGTCTCTCTAAATAGAACGTTAAAATATATACTTATGTCCAAAATTAAGGTCACAACCATGTATTTTGTCATAATTTTAAAATGCCTCTAGTAAAACTGATAAAATTTGTATTTTATATATTTTGAAGAACTGATAGTAAAATATCAATCTTTAGTTTAGGAAAAGACGTTATTTACCGTTAGTTTTCACCGAACTACTAGATTGAGAACATTCAAGTATATGCAAATTTTGCCTCTAGTTTTGTGCATATTACATTAAAACAAACAAGTTAGCCGTTTGCAATGAAAATGACCTCATAATCTTTAATGATTAAGACTTAGAGCCGTTGAAAGGATTGAAGTTGGCCAGTTTCAAACGAAATTGGCCCTATGGCAAATATTTTTATTATAATATTAGCCTCGTCATATTATGCATCCACCTAAATAGATGCCATATTTTATATAGAATTTACGCTTTTTCTGTTACAGAAAAATAAATAATTGCTTTAATAACAGAAAAGATGTAATGTGAAAAAAATCATTTTGCATTTGAATTTTTTCCATATTTTTTCTGATGTTCACTCTCCTACAAACCAACTTTAACTACCCCATAGTTTTAATATTTATCTTACCGCGTACATATATTTCACTAAATGTTAATTAAAATAGACCATGTAAGCTATTTAACTAATTTTGGATTTCATATTGATTTTCTTATTAAGTTCTTTTAAATTAATTCATAAGAAGAATATTAATAAGTTATACTTGTAATTATAACTTGACTAAATCTCACAAGTCTCCCAAAACTTATCACTTTTCATTGAGTCAAAAAGTTTTATGTTTGAAAACATATCTTTCAAAATTTTGTAATTATAGTTTATACATCGTTTTTAGATTTCAATTTTACAAGAGTATCAATTTTCAAAGATCTAATTTCCAGTTTGAATGAAATAGCACGATGCACTTCATTACTTTGGGTAAAAATTGGATCGTATATGAATCCGATACTCATGTTTATCCATTCAGGATAATAACAAGTAAAAATTCTTTGCAGTGCCAAATCAATAACTTTTGGTCAAGAAACAAGATATCTTTGATGTTCTTTTTTAAAAATATTTTACTTAAGGCACACTGCAGTGCATTATATTTGTTTATTGTCAAAGCTAAGGAACAAAATTGCTTTCAAAATTCTTCTTGTTTATTATATATGTGTTGTTTACAAGATATAGTATTCTTAAAACCTACATGTAATAAAAGAACTACATTAGTTCAAACACAAGTGTTTACTGTTTTCTGCTTGCGCGATCATTAACGGCACCTATACTTTACAACACCCCATTAATCTTTATATAAAAAACAAAATGAAATAAAAAATAAGAAAACTGCTACCAAAGATGTTCATCTAAAATTACACTGTAATGCCATCCTTTCCCATTAGCAACCCGTATCCTTCAGTGTATAAAAAGAAACTGGTACACATGCAATCAATCCACATTTAATAAGCTTCATTCCACTGAGACAAAGCCCTTTATCCCAAAGGACGAAGAACAATTGAAACTGTATCGATGAAATTTATTTTACTCTTAAATATCACAAAGGGAACATTTTAAGAAGTTTGTGAAAAAAAAAGGTAGTTGCTGAAATCATCCATCACGTAAACAATTTTCTCGAGTTTGATGAAGTCCATTTAACAACATGAAACTAATATTAGAGAAACATTCGGAAAATCATCTGTTTTCACAGTTTGTCTCAAAGCTAACTGGAAAGAAGTTATAGAACTGCTTATATAAACTTGGTATTTTCTTTAAAAGGGAATTATGGTATAAAAACCCCTGAATGCTATTTACATCAAGCAAAATGAAAAACTTTTAAAATCAATTATTAATCCTTTAACTATAAAGTTATCTTGATGATTTGGATACATCAATCATCCACTTTTTTATATTGCAAAAATCAAATGTTTAGTACAAAAAAATATTCTTAGTTGTTAAAAGTTTATATTTTAAATTACACCCATAAACATTTTTAAAGTTTTGTACAACTGCATAATTGTTTGAAGTGGATGTCACACAGCTGGGCAGGGGTGCAGTTCGTTTCTAGCGGAGCATTACTTTTAAAAAAATAAAAATAAAAAATAAATAAAAATAAATACCTATTAGTAGTTCAGTAATTCAGTTTTGTGTGGTATTCTGAGCTCAAATTAACTTTTCTCCATATAGATTCGGATTCAACAAAGAGATGAAGCCGAAATAAGCTTCTTCTGATATGTATTCGGGTATAATAATAAGATGAACTCATAATAAAAATTACCTCGTATAATACTAGGGAGTGATACTTCGAAGCACTACAGCAGTGCTTGAGGTAATCTTGGCCATTGCATTTAAAAGGTTCAAAAACTTGAAATAAAATATTTATTTATTTTTTTACAAATGAACTTAAAATAATCTATTCAATTAATTGGGTTGTTTACCTTAGAGTATATTTTGTTTCATTCTTCTGTAAGCAAAAGTTTCATCTAATGCTATTTTCCTCCATCTTGACTGAAAAGTTTTTGAAATATAAACAAAATAGGCTTTTAAATTGTCCTTCCTAATATTTCACTCTCTCAATATGAAAAAATTATGTGTGCATATAAATATACATGAGAGTGTATAATTAATTACTAATAGAATATTTTAATTAACAGAAAAGCGTATTAAAGAGAATAATTATTCCAGAAATGAGAAACTATGGTACTGAAAAACTAAACTCAATATGGAGCCCTGCGAAATATTTACAAATTCCAAAATTAGGACTGAACTGTATGATGTCACTGGGCAGAAAAATGAATTTATATGTATGATACGGGATGGGAAAAAAACGAAAGCCCTAGCAAATGAAACAAAACAAATCATGAACATTTTAAATACGAAATAAAAAGGAAATACACCAGTCCATGATATATGAAGTATATTAACATTGTGCATATATTTGAAAGTTACAGACATACATATCCTCACTCTCTATGTTATGTTACAATAACGTAAAATTGTTTGCTGCATATCAATGTTTTTCATTTTATTTAATACGTTCATAGTAAAAATATGCGATTTTTTATGCCATTTGCTAAAACAGGCATTACAAAGTTAGTAATTATAATTAAGTATTGTTACAGTAACTATAAATTATTACTCGAAAATGAGGAAATTAAACGATATTTGTCATGAATATTGAAAATTAACTATCAAGAACTTTCATTTATGTTCCTCTTTTTTCGAAAGTGCAATTAAAGAAAACAAAAGCTTTTGATAAATCACAGGTTTAGATTTTAGTTTTGAAGGAATGATTTATAAATCTGAAAATATGTATCATTGTTCTCATTATATAAAATTATATATTTACTATAAAATACTCTTCTCTACAGCTACCATTCAAAATTGACGGATACAATATTACCATTCAATTATTTTTAATTGAAGGAAAACTCATTAATTGCTCAATTGTAGTATAATTAAAGTTTTTGTATTGTATTATTATTAAAGGCATTAAGAATTTAAGAGTTTTGGTGAGTATTACTTGGAAATATAATAAATAAATATTACTGCTCTCACACACACAATTGTTTGAAGGATTTAAAACGTATATGAAGCTCTAATTATAATTTTATTCCTATGAGGCATTAAGAGTTTACAAGAGTTTTGATGAGTATAATTTAGAACTATTACATGCGATGTAAAATGTTAGTTAATGTGTTTCGTAAAATATTTACAGTAAATTCAATATATATATATATATATATATATATATATATATATAAAGATGTGGTATTTAAAATGCTATCTCTGTTACTGTGTAGGAAACAGGAGAAGCTTTAGATTACTGACAGCGTAGTAAATAAACATTAATTCTAACAGAACAGTAAACAGACAGGATAAAACAAAGTCATGATGACTAGAATCCACCTTTATCATTATTATATTTCTATGGTATATTGTAACAATGCGTGCTATGCAAACATTTGAATCCGTGCGTATCCTTATATTACTTAAATTAGTCTTATGCTATCAGCGTAAACTATAAACAAGTTTCATTTTAAAAAGCTACAAAATTGAGATGTCTGGGTGTTAATTTGACATTTTCATTAAGTTCAGCTTACATTAAGATCCGAATCAAGTCTTTGGATGTATCCAATGCAAATTTAACGCTCATGGCCATTTCCAATATAAATTTAATCAGTCATTTCCGGAATATTTTGGCAAGAAGCTTTACTTTTATCATTGCTTCTTTAAAAAAATAACTATAAATTCATGATGGTAGATGTTCAAGTACTTTAAAGTGGAAGGTGTGAGCAGACTGAAACCACTTTTATTTAGTTTATTTTCCAATGTATCTTTTTTGTGAAATAATAAAAATTCCAGAAGTCTGAACCAATATTTGTATTAACGGGTTTTGAGAAATAGTGGGCACTCACATTGTATTTAGTAATCATGAAGGGCAGTATCATTCTTATATATAGCATGCAATTTTGAATTTGTGTATTTTTATATAGAACATATATCACTTTTATAGTAAAAACTGATTAATAAATAAATTGGATTCCTTTTACCCAGTTCACTTTTTTCATAAAGGATGAAAATAAATTGATTTCTTCGTCTCGCTATATTATCATCAAATAATTTCAATTTTAAAATCCGTATATGCTCATATTTGTGTTCATTGTGTTTTAAAACATTTGAAGCAAGCATGCATGACTGTGAAGGGAAAGGAGAAGGAATTATAAAAATAGTTTATACACGTTATTAAATCTGTGGTTTGGTTTTCTATCAAAAGTTTGTTCAAAATGATGTAAAAATTGCATGTATTAAATATTTATTTATTATAACATTAAAACACCATATAAATGAAATTCTATGGGGAATTAACAAAAATGTATTTAATTGAATGTTTATTGACGTCACCCTTTACACGAGGACTATTGGGGACGGAGCTTGTAATTTTGAAAGGCAGTCAAGTAACGAGGATAAGACCTAAACCTGGATTACTCCTTTCTTCAAAATTCAATACCTCGACAACATCAAGACTTCAAACATCAACTGCTCTAACGCAATATCTTTGGTGTGGTGTTAGGATTTGATCCCATAACTCCATTGCAGTAACATTGGACACAAACATGCAACCCTGATTACTCAACTACATCAGCCTACAAGTAAAAATGCAGTACTAAAGACTAGTATGTCTTTACAATTGAATACTAGAATGCCTTTCTGACGTTTAAACTCATTTTATTGATTTTTTTGTGAATTAATCAATGTATTAACAATTCAGCTCTTCCTTCTTAGTTGAGTAGCATATTTAAATCTAAAAATATCTAAATATTCGCTACATCCAACCATGGATGAACAGGTCAACTACTGCCCTCTACATGCAGTATTTGCATACTTGTATATTAAGGATATTAGATAATACTGTAAATGCAGTTGATTTTGTAAGTAGTTCATTAAAATTAAATTCATACAACAAGTACGTAATAATTATAAAATAATGTATACTTTTTCATCAACAGGCTTGCATTATTTTTTATTTATAATTATAAAAGTACAGGTAATAAATATGAGTAGTATAAGACTTTCCTAGAAATTGTATATGATCAGCTTTAGCATTTTTAAATCGTTTAAAATGTAACCAAATAACTATATATCTTAAAAATAGATTGTTTTAAAAATGCTTCAAAATTCTTTTTTATTTTACTTATCTAAAAGTAATTTAATGGAAGTTATAATTTGCATATACCAGAACCTCGAATTTAAAAAAATGAACATGATTTATCTCCATATATATTGCACATAAATTACATATACTATATATTGTATATAAAATACACACACAAACTATATATTGCATATAAATTACATATACTATATATTGTATGTAAATTACACTTACCATATATTGCATGTAAATTACATTCAACACATATTGCATGTAAATTACATTCAACACATATTGCATGTAATTTGCATCCAAAACTATCAACATTTTCAATATGCTCCTATTTCCTAATCAGAATAAATTAAATCATCTTTGTTTGTATAGATGTCCCTCACTTCTATAAACATACTCACGAATGTCTCCAACTGCAGATACATGTTTAATCTTAGTTCCATAAAATGGTGAACTAATAAGCCGACAAACCTTCCAACTAGCTTACAAAGCGCCTTATTCATTGTACATTTCCTGTGCTAACACTAAGCAATCGCATGTCCACATCTATTTGAGTAATGGCATCCTAACGCAATCAATGATTAAACAACCTCCTGACAATGTGATGCACGTTAATAGAGTGTTAATCGTCACATAGTAGTCGACCATATAGGATGCATCGTCGGTAGAACAGTTGCAGGCGCAATCTTCTGGCTTGGGCCACAGGCGGACAAAGTCAAATGGATTCAGTCAATGAATATTCGACTAGTCAGCAAACATTTCCAAACATCTATTTAGCTATGTAATAAGCAGTCCCATACACATACTATAAAGCAAATTTCTAATGATCTATTTGATGAGACAGCTTCTAAGAAACACCAGACCTTTTACCAAACTACTTATACTGAAACTTGTATCGATTGTACAAAATTTTAAATATATAATACGAATGTCACAATAGATTCAAATAATTATTAGTATTAATAGAAAGGAAAGCTATGAGTAGTTATGTAAATGAACGTAGTTATACTACATTTTGAATGACTACTTATCAGAAATACTTTCAAGCCTTTTTGACATAAAAAAAACCATTTAAATATGGCACAATATTCATAAATTTATATTAGTAAAAGATAAATGAAAAGTTGTAATTAACACAATATTAATTATAGTGATATAATATTACTTATTTTATAAATAAAAAATTAATGGAAGAGTTATCAAGTATATAATTATACATTATGATCATGATTTAAAAATAAATAGTGAAGCTTACTGAATTTAACTCTTGAATTATTCATAATGCACTTTTTTCCATGAAAGGATTACTCATAAAAGCAAGCAAAATTCGAAATTCTTCAGTACCTAATAATGCTTCCGAATAATATAAAACGGAAGTTATAAAAGACTTCTGCGTGTATTTTATTTTTCTTTTTTCATTTAAAACTATCCTAAAACTAATTTTTTATCACTCCTTGTACAAATGCGAACATTCATAGCAACATTTGGATGATTGAATTCCAAGCCTATGCTAGAATAAAAATAACAATTCATTCCAAAGGAAATAGAACGTGCTTAGGATGAGAAATTACAAGCATTCATACTTGTCACTTCAGTCTGTTATATCATTTAAAATTCGGAGGGGAATTTTTATACTTTGCACGCCAAGTAACAATTGTCTATTAGTCACATATCAAGAGAAAAAGTTAGTTTCGGATAATATTTGCATTTTATATGACAAAGGAGCACAATATCTAGCACAAGGATAAAGAAATAGCATGTACCTTATATTCATGTAATTTGTGTAACAATTTTCTCTGAAACATTTCTCTCTGATGTATTCTAAAATGTTTTTATCTGCACAGAAAATGTCAAACCAGATTAACTATTAGTCAATTTGGAGCTCATATAATAAATGCAAGAAACCTTCAGTCACATTTTATAATCTAAAAATGAACTTATGGACAGTAAAAATACTCTTTTTTTACCTTTTTTGCTCAATTAGAACAAATATCAAAATGCTGCGTTTTAAGTAAAATATGTTTGAAGGTATACGCATTTAATTTTTCCCCAATAATCCATTAAACATCAAAGTTTAATGCCAGCATAATGTTGATGGATCATACTAATTAGTAACTTCATTGCCTAAACTAAGCAATATTAATTCCGAAATAAAGCTTGGATTCATGAAAATATTTATTATTTGATTTAAATCAATGTGGCGATAAAAAGTTATTAGTACCTAACATCCATACTACTGAATCAGCGGATTATATATATGCCATTACTACACTATCTAAACGTCCACACCTCTAGAGGACTCAGGTTCTTTTTATGTTTTCCTTACGACTGTCTCCATTATTATTTGCAATTACTCTTTAATAACACCAATTTGGTTGATTGATTTAATTGACTCTGGAAAAATCTTTGGATAATTGTTGCATCAAACAGTTTGTTAATTTCTGAAGAATCATCTATGTATGATCTAAATTAATTTTCGAAAATTTAAAAATGAAAGCGAAGGTTGATAGAATGTTAAGTAAAAAAAAGAGAGACATATTACATAGGAGTTGGATTCCGGGAGCTATACACCGCGTTTAATGAAGGACAAGTCTCACATGGTATGAAGGAAAGGTCCCCCGGACAAGTGTCCGATTTGTCTGTAGAATTAGGACTAGTACGCGTGACTTGACATCAGAAGCACCGCTTATGAAGCTTGTTATTTTGGCACTCAGTTAAAGATTCAATTTTTCTTTCTATATTGATATAGTCATAAAAATGTGCAATCAGTATTAGTTGTACATGAGTATTTTAACAGCATTTTTAAAAAGTTCTTAGCAATGAATCCTAATTTTAATTTAGAAAAAGAAAAAGGAAAATTCTATTAATACATTTTACTTTCCAAAGAGTCTTCTTCTTTA